>BMAO01039590.1:0-430312 GCA_019973975.1 Trichonephila clavata
GTTTTCGTTGTGGGTTTCGAACTTCTAAATAATCCATTATTTGGGGTTCTAGTCGCATTACTATGTGATCAATCAACTTTATCTCATCATAATTTAATTCCAAGGTTTTATGTATTTTTAACATCTGAAAAATAAAGTCTGACGGGGCTTGACCTCTCCGTTGTTTTGACGAAAAAAACTGAGCTTCTAGCTCTGATTTATTCCGTATTACCGGAAAACTATCTGATAATTTCTTTTTAAGTGTTGCAAATGCAGTCGCTTCTTCATTTACACACTCGAAGCCGATAACCTGGAACCAGTCTAACGCTCTCCCAACTAAATGACCTTTTAAATATGCACACGATAGATTCGCCGGTATTTCATAGTAAGCTATATTATCATCGATATTATTTAGAAACTCAGACACATTTTCTTTACCCGAAAAAAATAACTCCGGCAAAACTCTAAATTCTGCACCTGCTCTTAATTCCGGTATTTCGTTTGGGCGCCAGTGTCGTAGTCTCCCACTACCCCTTTGCATATTATCTATGTTAGGATATGTAGGATTCATAATTAAAGACTACTCAAATAATAAATCACTTATTTATTATTTCTTTAAGACAGAAATCCACAATTAATAATCAACTTTAAGAACAATAAATTATCATGGAGTATTATCAGAATTCAATTATGGACGACGGAATACTAACTGATATCACGAGGGGAATAACACGTACAATCAAACTACACATTTAAATCTAAACTACAAAAGTTACAGACCTGAAATCTTCTTCAGAAGGAACCTGGAACTAGTAGAATTTAGGAAGTGGCTATAATCTAGGATATCTTCAATAACTTCTGAACCGCCTTAATGAATCTTTTTCAATAATCTTCTTTCCTCTAGCAAATTTCACTTCATTAAACTAGACGCTTAAAAACACCTTCTTAGACAACCACGTAGTTTACTTTTCAATCCCAAACACGGAGTTCTACTCTATCAAACCGCTTAGTCATCCTTATCTCTTCATTTCATTTCTCCCTTTTATATCTCTTTCGAACTCGCTAAACCCGAAACTATCTTATTTACATAAGTCACACTTTAAGCTCTCAGTGGGGATTGGTCAAAATAAATACAATTTAAAGTTTTTAAGAGAAGGTTAGTGAAACGCGTAAGCACCCGTCACAAATGGATGGGCTAAGAAACTTTGATGGTAAAGGATTATCCAAAATTATCTTTCCATTACAGATATTTCCATGTTTTTCTTCATCGCTCTCATCTGAACTTGATTTTCCTTCCAGTATACGTAGTTCATATGTTTTGTCTGCAGCATAGTCATCATCCGAGAGATCACCAAGTTCTGAATCGAATTTATTCATCAATTGTAAAATTTCTTCTTGTGTGAATATTCTTTTCCTTTTAGAAACCTGAAAATGTTTTTAGTTCTTAGTACAATATTCCATGAAAAATAAAAATAAAATGTTTCAGAAAATTTTATTATTTAAAAAAAATTAAATTTAAACCACACCTTACCAGCAACCACCCGAAAACCCAGATTTTTTGGGGGTGGGGGCAGGAAGATATGTGGATGCAGATGTCCGTGTTGTGGATGAAAATGTCATGCCCCTCAACAAATGCGTAAAAGAGAAAATTAATAGCGAAAAAGAGCTGGAGAAAGAAAAAGGATTTATCATATAACAACCAAAGACAATATGGTAAAAATTTTATAAATATACCATTCGTCTATAATATTTCTTTTTCATTTAAGCTTTCATCAAAATTATTGAAACAGAAAAGAAAACTCACAAAGTAAGCATGTACATACGTTTTCAGCTGCAGCGACTCAGTAACGCCAAGTCGCACGATCGTGCGGTAACGAAATCCTGAGTCCTACAAGCAATCTGAGTCATTACTAACTACTTATTATTTAAAAAAAATTAAATTTAAACCACACCTTACCAGCAACCACCCGAAAACCCAGATTTTTTGGGGGTGGGGGCAGGAAGATATGTGGATGCAGATGTCCGTGTTGTGGATGAAAATGTCATGCCCCTCAACAAATGCGTAAAAGAGAAAATTAATAGCGAAAAAGAGCTGGAGAAAGAAAAAGGGATTTATCCATATAACAACCCCAAAGACAATATGGTAAAAATTTTATAAATTATACCATTCGTCTATAATATATTTCTTTTTCATTTAAGCTTTCATCAAAATTATTGAAACAGAAAAGAAAACTCACAAAGTAAGCATGTACATACGTTTTTCAGCTGCAGCGACTCAAGTAACGCCCAAGTCGCACGATCGTGCGGGTAACGAAATCCTGAGTCCTACAAGCAATCCTGAGTCCATTACTAACTAGCTCCCCCCCCCCATATATTCACAAGCAATTAACCTATATTACTGTTTCAGTGATTCAACACTTTTCTTTTTTATATAATCCTAGTCCTCTAGCGGTAACACTATTTCGCATTAGCTCGTTTGCGTAAGACAATAACATGGTCATAATAAAGTAGCCACTTAGAATATGTATAGTAAGGAAAACAATTCATTGGGTCTATTATTGTTTTAATAGTTTCTGTTTACTAATTTTACACTTAAATGATTTTTTTATTAAAAAAAAGCTTTATTTTTTTAATAAGAAATTCTGCTGCTTAATCAAATATTTTAATATTTCAGTCATATTATAATAATATACATTTTTTCATTTAAATTATTTAAAACAAAATTTTATATGTAATTTTATATTATTAATGACTCCCTTAAAACACTTCGTTAAGTTCAATAATTAACAATGCATTTTAACTAAGACTGAATGGCTAACAAAATGTACAGAAAAAGTTATTTTTCAGAAAAGTGCGTGTTTGTCTTCCTCTTTGGAATTGTAAATTATTTTCCTCTCTGTATATACGACAGTTAAAATTTTGTTACAGTGATAACTGGCATACAACAAGTTATGTTATTGATTGTCCTGCAATTAACATTTAAATGAATGTAGAATGTCTAGCCACGTTGAGCTACAGTGCTTTACGCAATAAGTCTCAGTATTCTCGAAATCTGAAATAGTTAACAAATATCAGTAGATGTAAAAATATTGGAAATTTCTAGACTGAATTTATAAGCAGTTTTTATTTTTGCTGAAATGAAAAAGTTAATGTTTGCTTTCTCCATAAAACAAAAATAAGAATTTTTAAACTTACTTTTATTGTATAATTTTTAAATATTTTCGTTTTGAGTTTCAATTGTTACAGACAGATTTTTAGTTTTATTTTTAATTAAGGCTAAATTTCTTACTTTCAGCTCTGATTGTGCGATATCTAACGAAAAAGTATCTGCATGAATACATTCGTGGAGAACTTTTGACCTACGATAGACGAGTCACAGTGGATGACAAAGAATATTCACTGTTCTTTATCGATACGCCTGGAACGGTAATATAAACTTTTAATGTTATTTAAAAAATATAGTCTAAATAAAAAACATTCGATTAATAGAATTTTACCGAGGAACTTTAAAATCATCTCACAGAAGCAAATCTGAAATCTCTTTAAAATACATTTTTAATTATAAAATTAGTTCTAAAAAAAGGTATGCTTCTATACCATCTGATCATTTACAATAATACCTGAATGGTAGAAGTTTTGGCAATTCCGAGATTTCATTTAGCTCTATTGTAATCTTCAATATGTTTACATCGTTTTGCATATGTAAATAAGACAGATTCTTTTTTAAAAATTTCGTGTCATCATCAAAATTAAAATTTAAACGAGCCGAATCTCCAGTTGCCGATTGTTTAAATAAGACAAAAATGTAAACATGAAATCAAAATTTGAAACCAATCAAATCAGCAACCAGAAATATACGAGGGTAAATCAAACATTACTTACTCTTTTCACACATTCTATATTAAACAAAAATAAGCAACAGCCTCATGCACATGCTACAACAGCACAGGCCTGTCAGCTACGCTATCATATTACACCAAAGAAGAGCAACGAGGAGTGATTAGATTTTTGTGGTAAGAGGGTGTGAAATGTGCTGAAATTTACCAGAGATTTTTGTCACAATACGAGGAAAGAGCTTTAGCTTTATCTCGTAAAAGAGGGATTTTTTTAAGTGACCGAACGAGCGTAACACAAAAAGAAGAAGCTGGGTGACCATCATTTTCGGTTGTAGGTGTAGAGACAGATGCAGCAGTAGGCGAGTTAAAATAAAGGAGGTCGCATCCTTAAAACATCAGTTACGATTTTACCTATCAAATTATCCACGAAGAACTCAAATTCCAGAAAGTGTGTTCACGATGGGTACCACAAATGCTTACCGCAGCAATCAACAGGTTGGGCTTTGATATCCTGAAGCACCCTCTCTCCAGCCTAGATCTCGCTACCTGAGACTTTCATGTTTTTGGACCACTCAAGGAAGCTTTGAGAGGTCGTCGATTTGCTTCAGACATGGATGCTCGGGATGCGGTGCAAAAGGGGCTTCTCGGCCAACGCGAAACTTTTTCTCAGGAAAGGAAACGAAAGCTTGTGGCTCGCTGGACCAAGAAAATTGCTCAAAGTGAAGACTGTACCGGAAAATAATGTACCTGTTATACACCTAACTTTGTTTTAAAAAAGCTGTAAAGCTGAAAGTGTAAATAATTTTTGACTTACCCTAATAAATAATATTTCAATTTTAAAGTTTGAAAGATCAAAGATCTAATCTTCAAGATCGATTTGATCTTGAAGATTTCCAAAAAGTAAATTAAATAAAGCAGTATTTTTGGAGTTTTTACAAAAATCTTTTATAAATTTCAATATGTGTGTGTGTGTGTGTGTGTGTGTGTGTGTGTGTGTGTGTGTGTGTGTGTGTGTGTGTGTGTGTGTGTGTGTGTGTGTGTGTGTGTGTGTGTGTGTGTGCGTGCGTGAATGTATATATCTATTGTTTTAAAAAAATTATAGCAAAAAACTAAGAAATTCAGTTTGCTCTCGACTTCCTTTAATTTTTTTCAATTCAAAATTAAAGTACAGTAAATCATTTCTAAATTATAATAATGTTTGTATGTGAATTCTGGATGCATCCGATTTGTATTTAATTTTTATTTTACGTGTTCTCATTGCTAGAATACTCTTGCCAACTTGGCGAAGCAAGAAATTATGGAAAATGTTGATGGATTTGTTGTTGTCTATTCCATTACTGACAGGAAAAGTTTCATGACTAGCAAAGAAATGTTGCGAAGCCTACATCATGGTTTTGAGATTGTTGGACACTCTCCTGTATGCCTCATTGGAAACAAATTAGATTTAAACCATTTGACGTAAGTTAAAATTTTGATGCCTTATTTAATAAAAAGAGAATATATAATATTTTCTTATTTTTACAGGGATTTTTTTTATATGAGAAGATGGAAAATCGTTTCATGTTTACGAACATTGGAAAAATTTCATTTCATGTTCGTTTTGACGAAAGTGGTGTTTCTCATTTTGTGATGTACTGCATGACCATTGGTGGAGAAGACTGTTCCGGGAAGCGTGCCTATGTTAGAGAACTTTCTGAGGTTTTGGAAGTAAGATTTTTCTTGAGTGAGAGTTGAGTGGTTGTTCTCTGATTGGTTTCTTGGGGGAGAGTTAATGACTCCGATTGGCTGCCCAGGGGGCTTAGAAATTTACGAATGAGAAAGTGGGAGGAGCTTGTCCAGTTGGGAATTAAAAGTTGAAAGAGAAAAAATATTAAAAATAAAAGATAAAGTGAAATAAAATAATGAAATATTAAAATTTAGCAAAATTTACATTAAAAATTATTGCATGAAAAGGTGATTGGCATTGAAAAGGTATTGCATGAAAAGGTGGATTATATGAGTCGAGGAGAATTCTCTCTCTCTCTCCTTGGCCTCTTAGTTTTGTTATTAGCATCATAAGGGATTAAATTTAACATATTACGATTATTTGTATTAGGAAAGGAATTAATGAAATTAATAGCTATTTTTTTAATATGCTCTTTGAAACTATTGATTTTGAGAGCTTTTCTAATGTCATCGTTTCGCATATATCTGGTGACTTTAATTATCCTGCGAATGTAGGTATTTTGAACGGTATCTAAAATATTGATATTGCTGTTAGCAGCATAACCCCCATACTGGATAAGCACTGACTGACTTTCTTCTGAGAGAGAGAGAGAACTCTACTGACCTTTATATAGGCCTTATGAAATTTTCTAGAAAGGTCGATCTCGATGACTCCAGGGTGATATCAACTTTCGCCAAATTTGTCATCTAGAGTGATAAAATCGCCAATCTGATTACCCTTTTCACATCTTCTAGAGATCAGAATCATATTTTTCCAAATTCATGCTGGCAAGCGAACTTTCCTTGTAAAACTCAATTTTCCACAAGGAGAAGTGACACTTAATTTTAACGCTATTAAAGTTCTATTCTTGAACAGCAATATTTACTTATAAATTTATAGGAATATATTTCTAAACTATTTGCTACAAAATAGTTATTTAGTTAATAAAGGTTTTGAAAAATTGTATGAACTTAAAAATTATTAGATATTGCTACGAACATGAACACTCTGTTAAATTTCTAAAATCAGTCGTTTTTGGTTAGTTTCCTTTAATTTACATCTTATTTTTTATTAATTACTTTACTTAATCATACATGCCACTACCAGTTAGCTTACATGCATAATAACGGGGGTTTTTTTTGCAGTTTATTATTTTTAAATTTTGCCCTTTCCTTTTATAGAAAATTTACTTAAGTTTTGTTTACTGTTTCCCTATTTATACGTATAATATATTTTGTTTTCACTAAATATTATGATTGAGAACAACTATTTCTGAAAATGCAGTAGTGTGATATCAATTTTTTGTAGTATTTTTGGATTTTTTGCATTTTTTTTTGCTTTGAATCTAATAGAAAAAAATGCTGTTCCATCATAGATTCTCCTTACTTGTATAATGAATATCCTAAAGAAGGAAAGATAGCTTAGCTAACCATTTATATTTCAGATAACAATTCAGGTGTTAAACGTGCATAATTTACGTTTAGGAGACTACATTAGCGTATAATAATGCATCCCATCCCTACATTATGTATCAATTGTAACGTCTGAAACAAACCCATATGTGCCTAGATTAATCACATACAAACATATATCAAGGTCCATCCAATTGCGTTGTATTAGATATACAGTTATACAATAGTTTCTATTAAGATCATAAATACATGGAGAAATAGAAACAATGTGTCGATATGCATTCCCTTAATGAATCACCTTAATGAGTGTCCCATTATATATATAATATTTAATATACATAAGTGCATCAAGCAGCACACATTTCCCTACATTTTTCTTTTACAATTGCATAGTTGTTTAATTAGAACATTTGTATAACCAGTCTGTAAATTCGTTACGAAAAGTAGAAAAAAGTTCTCAAATCGTATGAATTCTAAAAAAATATTTACCCGACACAAAGAGAAATTCCGTTATATTTTATTATATAAAAAATCCACGCTAATGACTCTAATACTCAAAATTGAGATAATATATGAGCAGAACCTAACTTTTTATGGGGAAATTACATTTATGAGTTGATATTTCTCTTTTTATTCACTTATAATAATTGAATCTATATATATAAAAATCTAAATCCCACAAACCACATGAAACTTCTTTTTAAAGATACTGTAATGAAAAATTTCACCTTAATATCATAACCCATTTTTTTGCTTTTATTTGTAAAGAAAACTAAGAATGACAATTCATTTCAGATTTATTTCGTATTCTCAACGCATATAGAAAAATATGGGAAATTAAATATTAAAAAAGTTTTTCAAATTTTAACCTCAAAGCAATGTTGACAACTTTCAAAAAATAATGTCAATACATTTTTAAAACAATTTGATTCAACCCTAAAAATTGTACTATCAAATAATAGTAAAATTTCTCTGTAGAGTTCCGAGTTAAATTTCAATATCTGTTGTAGGAAATCTATAGAAGAGAATTTGAACCAAACATACATCAGAGGGAGATCGTAAATGAGGCTCGTAGAAAGTAATAGCTTTCTTTAAAGTAACTTTTGTTTTCCTAAGCCCACTTTCCTTATGGATGTGAGTTATGTAAAGTATGTTGAATATATTAATTCTTAAATTTAATTAACCACAACATTATTTACTTTCATAATTCTTTTACCTTCTTGTCAAGCTGATGAACCACTTTACAAACTTTTAACATCCATTTGGGAAAGAGTTCCTGAAGACAAATTAGAATTTTTTAGAATTTAATTTTATTTCAATAAAATGTAAAATTTTCGAAAAATTACAACCCTTTGATATTATTTTTAGCCTTTGCATAAATTTAATAATAAAAAGTACCAAAGTCCAGATATGTATTTCTTGCTTAGAATAAAGTATATATATAAATATATATATATTTAGTAGTTTATACGTATTTAAAGGTATAAAAATTGTATCACTTTTTTGTCACATGCGCAGGATATGCTGCTTTAGATAATTAATACCAAGAGCTCGTTGTACAATTATATTTCAATTTTTGCAAGTAAAATAATGTAATGTAAATATTTTAAGTCACGTAAAACGAAATGAGAATTTAAAAAAAAAGCGTGAAACAAGCACATTAGATTTCCATATTGAACGAAATACTTTTATATATTGTAGGGGGACACATGTATTTCGTTAAATCCTACCAGTTTTAAAATGAGAATTTAGTGGCTATTAATCTCTTGATGAATTTCTCAACAAAAGTAACATAGTGTCTGAAACAATGCAATCTCTCGGAGGCAAGCAAACTTACTCTGTACTGTTTAAAAATTAAATTAAATCGTGATATCATTTGCAATCCTAGGATTGCAAGGAAAATGTGCATTACCTTGTATAGCAAGTTATAAGTTCTGTTTAAAACCTACTCTACACAACCACACACAAAAAAGAAATTTTACATCAGAATTTTCAAGTTAGAACTGAATTAAATAATGATGATGCCCTCTTTCCGGGATGAAATTTTAATAGAAGTATGCAGTTCTCTTTGTAAATAAAGTAAACATGGTACAGTATTTTTCATCGAAACAGCTTACTACAAATAATATTTTTCTTATTTCAATAGTTATACGAATAAGAATAAGCACAATCATTTCTACAATTTTTGATGTTTTTGATAACCAATTTCTTCTGAAGCAGAATAACAAAGTATAACAATAAGTCTATGTTTTTTTAATTCTTATTGATAAGATTTATAAAAACCTATATCAAATTTTACTTGCTAAAATTTTATAACTTAAAGTTATTAAAACTAAATTAAGTTTGCAAGAATACTTTAGTTACAAATTAACCAACTACTTAGCGGTAACATATTCAGCGTTATGATAACCCAAGAATATACATAAGAATGGAAATTGATACTACTGCTAAATATAAAGTCATGTGTTAATGATGCCGAAATTATTCATACCCAATGTTTTCTTCAAATAATATATACACTCAAGAGCCAAAACATTATGACCACCTGTCAATAACGAGTTGGCCCACCTTTGGTGCGCAACACAGCTTCAACCCGCCTTGGCATGAATGCCACAAGACCTTGGTCGATGGCCGGAGACAGATTGTATCAGATGTTTAAGCAACGGTCACGCAAATCCGAGATATTGCGAATTGGTGGTCTTTGAACTCTGAGCTGCCGTCCCATGACATCCCAAATGTGTTCTATCAGATTGAGATCTGGTGAGTTAGGCGGCCAGGACATTAACTGGAATTCAGCATTAAGTTCCTGGAGCAACTCCAACACAATTTTAGCCATGTGACATGGGGCTTTGTCCTGTTGGGACATTCCATTTCCAGCTGGAAAAACAGAGGCCATGTAAAGGTGCAACTGGTCCTCAATGATGTTCAGATACCCTGTAGCATTCATGGTCTGCTCTACCACAATCACGGGTCCCAGATTCGCCCAAGAGAACGTCCCCCAAAGCATAATACCGCCACCACCGGCCTGTGTATGACCTACTGTACACTGAGGGAGCAACTGTTCGCCTGGAAGATGGCGTATCCTGACACGGCCATCGGCGTGATGAATGACAAACCGTGATTCATTTGACCAGGCAACTCTCTCCCATTGATCCATGGACCAGTCGCGATGTTCCCGGGCCCAGCGGATGCGCAGTTGGCGATGACGCTTGGTCAGCAAAGGCACACGAGTAGGACGTTTGCTGCGAAGCCCATATCCAACAGTGTGCTCCGATATTATTCTACTTGGCCCTGCATTGTATTGGGCTGTCAGCTGAGCCACTGTCTGGCTCCGGTTTTGCTTCACCATGCGAGACAGTCTCCGACGACCTTTTTCTTTGATAGCGTGTGGACGTCCAACACCATGTCGTCTACTGCTGGTTTCATCGTCATTCATCCACTTTGCATAAGTACTAACAACTGTAGATCGCGAACAACCCACGAGTCGAGCAGTTTCGGAAATACTTGTTCCAAGCCTTCGAGCCATTACAATCTGCCCTCTATCAAAGTCTCTTAGATCAGCAGCCTTTCCCATCACACACAGAAGTAAGTGAAAGAGTGATTCTTCAGACTCTCCAGCAGCAGTTAATTACCACTTCCCCTGATCACGTGCCTTCCACGTCATCCAGGCGAGTTCATTGAAAAATGTAGGGGTGGTCATAATGTTTTGGCTCTTGAGTGTAGATCACATATAGTTAAAATATGAAAAAAATTCCATATAAATTTAATACAACAGATTCTTAAATAATAATATAAATCTTACACATTTAACTCTGCTTGCTTAATCTTGAAACATTAGCAAAATTGGCACAACCAATTGATAACCAAAACCGCATGCCTTTGCGGCGCTAATTCCAATGGGTGAATTCGATCTCCAGAAAAAAAAAGTTTTAAGTTTAATCAGAACTACTCAAATCATAACGATAATTGGGAGGATTTTAAAGAAGAAGCTAGACATTGCTCACATTAGAATTCCTTCACAAATTATTTAAATCAATCACGTGGAGACCATCTGAAAATTATTTTAACAATTTAGTACTTTAATTAAAATATTGATGTCCTTTGCACCAACTAAAGATTAAAAGAAATATAAAATATATGTATATATATATATATATATATATATATATATATATATATATATATATAATATAATATAAATGTACATTTAAAGCAAACAGATATTACGCGACCTCCAATATGAAACATTATGTTTGTAGTTTCGGGTTGAATTAATTTAAGTAACGGTTTCTATATTTTATATGTAAGGTGCAATCACTTTTTTATTGTTATAGCTTTTGGTCAAATCTTCAGTCAGATACTTAAAGCCATTCATACGAAAAAAGAAAGAAGTGAGCGATCCATAAGAAAAAAGTGAGCGATCAGGACAATCTTTATCAAATTCAGAATCCCCAGAATATGGTGTTCGCAGGCCCGTATAAGTTGTTCAATAGGTGGAAAAATCTTACGGTCGTTCACAAGAATCCTCAGTGGGCTCCTCAATTGACCACTAGAGAAATGAGAGGGACTTCTGGCCAGATATGTGTCCCGAAAATGCTAGCATTCCTCAGGGTGAAGAAGCAAAATGCGAATCACGGACAAGTGGAGTTTAAACTTCTTTCTTGTGAAGAAAACTTTTGAGTAGTTGAGGGCATTATCTGTTGTCAAAAGACTAATTGAACCCTCTCTAGATCAACTTTCTCATTTCTACCTCCGTCTATATGAAAGGGAACAATTGAACATGAATGTCATGCTATGAAGAGAAAGCCATTTTAAGCGGGTCGAAAACAAAAGATTATTTAAAAAAATTATTAATTTACTGAAAGTAAACAAACAAAATAGATTCTGACATAATAAAAAAATAAAATTAACATTTACACTGATTAACACATTTACAATTACAAATGTATTAGAACTGCACAATGTATTTTATAATTAATTAAACAATACTAAGTTAAAAACAAGTTTAATTAATTACCATTGATCCTCCCCTCTGGGATTGTCATATATAAAATAATATACAAAAATTAACACTTATCTTGATAACTTATACGGTTTATAAATAACTGTCGATTAATAGTTACGTGGTTCACTCCCAAATGACTCCGTTTTCCAAGTAAGCGCGTATGTGATGTATTGGGAGGGGGGAGAAGAAAAGAAATAAATAAAGAAATCATCTGATATAAGTGAATCCATTGCAAGCACCGTCAAAGTCCTTTTATTGCCTGCCAAGGCCTTCGGAATAATTTTAGGGATTGCAGTGTACAGAAAAGATCATACTTCGAAAAAGACGTATACATACGTCCGGGGAATTTAACGCACCGGTTGAATTAGGAGTATATAAACGCCAGTGGCCTTAAGAGGTTAAAGTCATATTTAGCGTCAAATATAGCCTTATTGAATTCAATGCATTATTATGTGTACTGAGGGGGAAGGGCGCGATGAAAATCATGATTGAATATTCGATCAAAAATATTGAAAGTTTGAGAAGCGCTGAACTATATACTAAAAAATTAAATAAAAGCTGTGTTTCAAATGATTATATTAAACCGAAATAAAAATATTCATGTTTAAAATAAAATTCATACGCGCGTGTGCGGCGCGCATATTATGTGCTATGTTCATACAAAATCTTCTGAATCTCATTAGATTTCACAACTATTTTTAATCTTAAAAATATTTTTTAAGAAAATAAATGGCATTCAAGAATTTTGTTATAGTTTCAAGTATAATGATTCTAATAATATATATTCATACAGTTTATTACGCATCATCTTTCATGTGTACTGCTCAACAAATCAGTGTGTTCCAAATTGTTTCAATGAATATTTCTAAAATGAAAAAGAACTCGACAAAAAATTCAATGCAAATAAGTTGAGTTTGTCGTCGTATATTCCTATGCTACTAGTTTCCTTTCAAACCAAAAGCGAGTAAATACTCTAGTCAACAGAAAATTTTGTAATTAATTTGATTTTTTAAATATCCATTACTTACTCAGTTATTGCAAGATAACACTTGAGATTTAAACAAAGTGTGAGGAAAAGTAACTTCACCCAGACAGAAAAGCTTAGGGAAAAAGCCCACTAGGGAAAGAGAAATATGTATACGAATACAAATTTTTACAAAAAATTTCAGAGGGGTTATTTTGTTATATGGTCCCTCCAAAAGTTCAAGGAAACAAGCTACTTTTACATAGATTCTTTTTGACCTATTGGATGTGAAATAAACTAATTTAGAAAAATGCATTTACTTTTTCGAAGTAAAGGATCAGCAGAAATGCAAGTATAATATTTATTCGACGCTCTACCAAAATATGAATCATTCCTTTAATGATATCAAATTCTTATATGCGATTGATTTTTTCAATGTTTCAAACTATTATGTTATATTCTCAAAAAAAGTGGATTAAGAAAATAATTAATTCCAAGCGAACAACTAATGCATCCCAGCAAAGTCTACATAAAATTTCGGAGTTAGCTGTTTACCTTAGCAAGAGTGTTCATTTGAGCCACGAACCCTAAGGGATCAGCAGAAATCCCTTTTCGGGAAAGTCATTTTGCGCTTTTTAATCTTGTCCATTGTTAGTTGCGGGACGAAGGGTCGATGTTACGACAGTGCCGGTCACTTATGAGAAGACTGCGTTGAAGTATTCAAGATGATATAGTTTAGGTCTCAAAGTTTGTCGCTGGTTCGAAATTGAGACGATATTGGCACACGGTACAATTCTCAGTGGCATGCGGCAATACTCTACAAATTTGTCAATTTTTTAGTGGATGGCTGATAAATTTGTAATGGATCTTATTTGGAAAATAACTTTAGAGTGTTAGACTTTTAAGAAATTACAAAAAAATCTGAAAAATAACTTTAACGATAAATTTACAGCTGTTTTGTAAATTATTGAATGTCATTGCTGGAGAGATATGATTGTTTGAAGAACGAAATTGTATATACTCTGCTTTCCGCTTTTGGTTTAACATATATAAGTGAAAAAAAATTTTTCCTCTATGAAAAATATTTCGAGTCCGCAAAGAAATTGTTTAACAACTGAATGCTCAGAATCGTGTCAATTTGAAAGTCATAAATGATACCCCTGTTTTTGTGATATGAAAGTAGATTCGGCGCAATCACTAATTTTGCCTTAAAATATTTATTTTTCTTTTTATTTAACTAAAAAGAAGGGAAATGTTGCCTTTTTATGTTGCCTGTTTCTTATCTTAATAAATATGTTTAAAAATACATCATACATGTACAATTTAATTATTTTTATTTTTGTTGAAGAAATAGTTATATTTTATACTATTTATATTTGTGTTAGGAAATATCTTTAAATGACGACATATTAGTATATAATAAAACTGCATGTGTGTGTGTGTGTGTGTGTGTGTTGTTGTGTGTTTTTTTTTTGTGTGTGTGTGTGTGTGTGTGTGTGGTGTGTGTGTGTGTGTGTGTGTGTGTGTTTATATATTAATGACCTCTATTCTATAACTGTGCGTGCATTATCGTAGGAACCGAATTCTTTCAAAAATGTCCTACTGTGTGGCACGCTGAATCATATTGGTAGATTGGTTCGGCACACCACAGCTAAAAGGTTGCTGACCCCGGTGCTAGTGTCTGGTCTGTAAGGGAGTCTCTAATTTCACATTTTTTGTATCCTTTAAGGTGGTCTAAGTCATGCCTTTAAATTAATGCATTTAGTGCAGAATGGGTTTTGTTGGACGTAGCCGAAATTGCTATTTATCTATTGGATCCCTCGTGAGGTGGACTTAAGAGTAGAAGATCGGCGTGAGAACTTTTCCAGTATCTCTCAAGCCTTGATCAAAGTAAAGTCAAAGGTTGATTTGACCCAGAATTAATGCGTCGGCATTGTCCTTTTCAGGATACTTACCACGAGAAACCAAATGACCGTTGAGAAATAATTAGTTACTTTCCAGGAAGTCGATCCTGCATTGGAGACCGCCATAAATTTAAAAGACATTCAATACATCTAAAATTAGAATTAGCAATGGGATTAAACTATCTGTTATTTAAATAAATCAAAAATTATGTGAATCTTAATATTGCTTATTTAAATATTTGTATTGGGTTTTAAGCACGAAAACATTAAACTCGGTTTGTTTCACGTTTTTCACAAATCTTATTATAAATTCAAGCAGTTTTAAGAAACAAAAAAATGTTTCTTAGATTCAGATATATCATTTATTAGTTAAATTTAAATTATGCCTTATTTATTCGACAATAAATGAACGAACCTAATAATTATTCACAGCATATTTTCTATTTTCTAGGAAAGTAACCCAAGAAGAAGGCGAAAGCGTCTCTAAATTCTATCCTAACGTCGAGTTCAGAGAATGCTCTGCCGCGGATGGATTTCACAGCGTTGAAGTTGTATTTAATGATTTTCTGAAAACAGTAAGTATCCATATTGAAAGAAAATCAAATTTTCACTTTTTTACATTATTTTATTTTATTGATCAAAATTTTTTAACATTTTAAGCTCTAGTTAAATACAATTTACTGTTATTTAAATAATAATACATCTAAGCAATATAAACAGTAAAAAGAATTCAATACATTGATTATGGAGAAGACTTTTATGTTCATATTACTTACCGATAGGGGCAATGAATTTTTGTTTTAGGATTCTTCATTCAATAAAAAAAGAATAAATAGTCAAAAATATCCCTTAATCTATATTATAATCCCAAGAACTCTATAAAAGGAATAGCATGAATTCCTTTAAGATAGAGAGTTAATGAAGGATATTTAACTCTTTCATAGCGTCATATAATTTCGTATGTTGTATTAAAAATCTATTCAACATGAGATATTTATGATACACATTTATCCACAAAATTCATATATAGGTAATACTTAGGAGCATTTTATAAATTAGTTTTAAAAAAATCCAAATTTTGAAGAAAAAAACTCAGGTCTTACTCACAGGTCAGGTTAGTTTGCGAGATGATTAAAGATATAGAATCCACATGTATGTGTACGTGCGCTCGCGCTCTAGAATATCTTATACGTATTCAAATAAATTTATAACCTAGGACCTAGTATATGACAATTCATATGATGATAAATAACTACATATATGTACATTACATATTATATATAGCTATCTGTCGGAGGAGCTACGTTCATATCTGCATTTTTACATCAATAATTTCTTAACTAATACACTGCTGACCACACAAAATGCAACCCTGAAGGAAGCATGCAAGCCATATGAAATTTACATCATACGCTGGAGGTGATGAAATATGCAAATCATTAGCGTTATAGAGCAGACGCACATCACAGGCGATCGTAGCACCATCAGCAAGAGCTATATAAGGGGAGAACAGATTGTCGATTTGAAGTGCAGCAATTGTTTTTCCGTGCAGTGTTTTTTTTTCTGAGATGTTTAACTATGCCACATGGAAGACATCGAGGGCCTTTTGACTTAGTTTCTGAATTCGACCGAGGAAGAATAGTAACCTATAGGGTTTGCGGATTATCTTTCAGTTAATTCGGTCAACATGTTGGACGAAACCAAGTAGCTGTGATGCGGATCTATCATCATTGGATGCAGGAGGAAGCAACGGACCCCCGGTGCTGATCGCACCCACCTCGTTGCACCATTGCCCGTGATGACAAGCGGACTGTTTGCATGGCAGTGATGAAACACGCAGCCACATCACGAACCATAGCACAACATATCCAGTCTGTTACGCATCATTCGGTGTCCGCTCGTATCATTCGACTCCGTTTGCAGCAGAATGGAATGTCCGCAAGGCGTCCATTGCTTCGTTTACACTTGACTGGAAACCACAGGCGTTTGCGCCACCAATGGTTCGATGAACGGTGGACATGGACAACGAAATGGAACGACATTGTGATTACTGACGAATCCCGCTTCTGCCTACAACATCACGATGGTCGGATTCGAGTTTGGAGACACTCTGCTGAGAGGCTGCTGAACTGTTGCTCTGGGTGTTAGGCCACTATGCCGTTCGATAACGCATTCTGGAAGGCAGCGTTCACCGGCATAGCGTCTAACACGAATGCGGCCATCATGGTCCCGCAAAATGAAGCGTAAATCATCTGAAAATATTACTTGGTGCCAATCAGCTTGCCAGGCTCTGTGCTCATGAGCCCCTTGCAGACGCAGCCGTCGATGGTTTGCCGTAAGGGGGATCCTGTATAAAGGCACCCTTGCACGCAATCCACGGTGCTGCAGACGTCGACGAATTGACGAAGTCGACATTAGTACACCTGTAGCAGTAGATCAATGTGCTACTAACTGCCTAGAGGAAGCTGTATGTTCATTCACCATCATGCGGAACAGGTGTCGATCGTCGCACACTGACGTCACCATCCATCATCCACTACCAGTTTTTCGAGTTGTTCAGTGCTCGTCGATCCACTACTTCCAATCTCGCATCACTGTGGAACTGTTCCGCTGCAAACGAGCTCCTATTGCGCGATAGGAAAATCTTCCTACTCGACGGCCGATGATCCTCCCCCGTTCAAACTCTGTAAGTTGTTGGAATTTCTCCTTATTACGTCGTGGAGGCATACTTAGGTCTCACTCAAAGTTCGCCACTAACAATTAGTCATTAACTATTTTCAACGTCCCGCTACAGTCCTCTATATATATACGCTTTTAGCATCAGTTCAGAGGGCTCTGCGCACGCCACGCATGCGCGGTGGCTCTGAAACTTTACTATTTTACGTAACATCCTATAATTGATATTTGCTGCAAAGTTCATTTAATTCTGATGACTCCTCCATGATGTTGCATTTTTTACATACAGCATGTATGTATGTTGGTTCTCATATTCATAAGGACGGCAGATATTTTATTTTAATAAAACATTAGAAAATGTTAGTGAAATAAATAGAATTTTATTTAATTGAAATACATACATATACATATATATATATATATATATAATATATATATATATATATATATAAAGAGAGAGAGAAAAAGAGAGAGAGAATACTTATAAATCTTTATTATTTTCTTTTTGAAGAAATAAAAGTACGGTAAAAAGAAACATTTTAGGAAGTTCACAATTATAAGGACTGTTCACTTTTTTTTATTTTACCATTTTTACATCTGTTATTTGAGTTAATACTTTGTGAAGTCTTCTTTTATATCGAAGAAATTAGCTATTCTCTGTACAAAATACTTTCAAGATATTTTTTTAATATTCCAATCAATTCCTTCCTATACAGCAGAGATGTCATCCCCAAGCTTTTCAAATGTGTATAATTTATACTGCCATCCGTTTACTTACTCTTTTCTAACAAGATAATCCCAAATATTTTCTATTAAGTCTTTGAGAATAATTATTATTATGCACACACACACACACATTATATTAATGTAGAATATTAATACTTCGATTACCAACCCATTTTTTGCTGCTTTTGAAATGGGGCAAGAATCTCCATCTAGTTAAAATATAAAGTTATTATCCCCTTAAGGTGAACAATCTGCTAAGGATCATACGTATATGATTCGTAGATACTGTTTATCGTTCACATTAGCCAGAACATTTATTAAGTCCGTTTCACCGTTAGCTGTAACACAGTTCCGCGGAACATCACAGATCCGCCTTTAAAACGCATGCTCCATCTGATGTGCTTTTTCTTCCTGAAATCATGTCAATCTAAGTGAAAGTTATCAGGTCCATCAAGATTATAAAACGTTTCTCATCAGATAATACATTTTTTTCCAGTCCAGCTTGTTTGTAATCCACTTCGCACAACTTATCTTCTTATTATTTTATTGTTATCAGTTAATGTTGGTTTTTTAAGCATTTTGATATATTTTGTGAAATTAGAATTATCTAAAGCGCGGGGGTATCGAAGATTTTCAATCAAAATTGCGGAAAATTTCAGCAGTAGACGATTTTGTAAAGCAGTAAAATGGCTAATGTGCCTCAGATCCTTGTGAGACAAATTTGATTTTACGCCAGCACTCTTCTGTACCTAACCATCAATTACACGTTCGATCATATTTCCTGCAACTGTTTTAAAACTAGAAATTTTTTTAAATGTACGGAGAATTAGCATTGCACGTCCGCATAAAAATTTAATACTTTTCTCCCTCAATTCCCTTAATTTCTTTTTCTTTTATTTTTATAGGCATTTTAAATAATTTAGATTCGAGAGAACTTCGGAGCTCATATATGAATAAGGATAAACTCTCAGAATTAAATAATTTGTATGTCAATCTGTAATTATTTATCCGTAAATTAAACAAAACAACAAAGTCTTGATTGTCCTTACAGTTATGAATGTCTAAAAATATGCAAAGAGAATTATTTTACCACTTTTTTTAATTAATTTTGTTTTTATATTTTAACATGTAACACTTTAGATTTTTACTATAGATGCATTGTCTGTTTTCAATTCGTGTTCACAAGTATTTTTAACTCAGTTTTCCAAGATATCAATTGTCCTTATAAATATTATGCGAGTCCTTATATAAAAAAGAGTGTATAAAAGTATTTTTTTTTCAATGAAATTTGATTATAGTTAATCTTTTTTAAAACAATGCATGTGTTACTGGAGTGCTTGTACTACTTTATCATTCAAGAAACTTTTTAATTTCAATTTGCTATATGAGTTATAAAAAATCAAAGATTCTGAGCTTAATTTTTAGACATTAATAATATAATTATCTCTCTTTCGTTTCTTACAAACTACTAGATTTATTTAATTCTATATTAAAAAACTATATAATAATTAAATAGTTCCATTTTCACCACAAACGCTCAAAAGAGTTCAAAAAGAGAAAAAATGGTTCTCTGGTTAAAAATTTGATTCCCTAGAGTTTACATCTTAAGATATTATTTAATTTTCCAAAATGTCATGAAAGTACCAGATCTTTAAGCCTAAACAAAAAAGATTAGTTGAGAAAGTAGAGAATACCAAACATCGAGCATATTTTTAGAGTGGGATTTCCGTGGATATCACAACTTGTTTTATGTGACATTTCCACTAAGAGAGTTTCCTCTGTCACAAAAAGAAAATTTTTGCAACAAGACTTGTATCGTTTTCACGCTAGAGATACTTCCGAGCTTTTGCTGTTTTTTCTTCTTGCCTTGGTGTGTTTGAAGAAATCTGAATCAGAAAATCTCAAGAGAAGAACTTTTCGAATAGAATTTTCTCCGCCCAAATTCTTTCTCCATTTCTTTATAGTAACACTAGTTCTATCAATAGTGCCATTTTATAATCGAGACATGTATAAAGTCCTTTCTAAATTAATAATACACACATTTTTTTTTAATATTTCGGGTGTTTTGCTAAATTAACGTAATGAACCAGCAAAAGGTTTGTGTTCATTTGTTAATTTTTCCATTTAATGCTTATCTAGAAAGCACGCAGACCGTGCCAAATGACACTACTATCAAATGTTTTAGTAACTCAGCATATGTAATAATTTAACTTAATATTAATTTAAATTCTAATTTTATATATTTTTTCTTTAAATCCTAAAAATAAATACTATTTTTTTAAACTCCAGTCTCTCATTTCATTTCCTTTATGAAAAATACTAAAAATTGTAAAAGTAATTTCTCGGTTCCTAAAAAGATAATATCTTTATGGCTTACACATGCCTTACTCAGAGACTGGTACCAGACTTTTCCCTAACGCCACTTACGCAATGTCTAAAAATAGCACTATTCCCCTTCATTTTATTGCATGATTATAACATCCCTATTGTTTTCATCATTTTAATTCCCTAACTGAGAGAATGTGGGGATTCTTCTGTCTCTTTTTAGTCATACCTACAGAGTATGGATGCAAAGTGACCAGTCTCCTCGCGTTTGATATCGGTTGAATGAATTCGTTTCCTCTAACTAGCTTCTTTCTTCGTACCGTGATATACCCGCTCTTAGCACGAGTGAACTAAAAAAGCATCACAATCGAGATGGAAAGATAAAAAAAAATTATGAGATCAAATTATTAAATTATATTTTAAATACTTTTAAGTAAATTATAAAACTATTAGACGGATAGCCGCAGTATACTGATATATTAACCCTTTATCTACCTTATTATTATTTACTGCAATTTTTTCGTGCAATATTTTTTTTTTGAATCAGTACAATGAAAATTAAGGTATATAGATAAATAAAATACTCATCCGTAATTTAATTGGTTAGAGCTAATTAATTAAAATGGTACTTTAATGTACCGTCAGTACACAAAGGTCTAAAATATTCTCAAAATACAAAAGACCGAATGAATTTTAAAGGAATTTTAACTCTTAATAATGATAAATAACGAGAGAATACTAATATTTTACAGTATAAAATATTTATTTATGAAAATTATGAAATTCTTAAAATTTATTTACTCTTTTTACACATAAAAGCAGGTTTTACCCTTAAACTTAATTTGATAGAATTCAAGGAAACAGTTTTTCTCTTTTAATTAATACACAAAAACTCATTACGCGTTATGCATTTTGAATGAGGTTTCGATTGAATGTTTTTTAAAGCACTGCAACCTGGGGTAGGAAATACTGTATTTTCTGAACATGAACTATTGCCCCTTGAGTCTTGTTCGATCTCTTGATCATCTTCTTAAGAATTTAAGGAAAATTCCTGGAGATAATTTGCTGGGACTTCTTCATCTGAAGAATCATCTATTAGTGCATCACTGCCTTCATATACTAAGTTCTGTAATAAATCCAAAGCCTCATGAAGACTGAACTTTTTTCCATACACTCTAAGAAAAGGGGGGATAAATAAAAGCACCTTGAAAAAACCTCCTATTATTATTATTAAATATTAATTATACATAAGGAAATTAAAATGTTTTTAGTTTTTGAATAAATAATAGATATTTCATTTAATTGTGTGGTAAAAAAACAAGCTCAGATTCAAAGTTCAGAATCTTTTAATAACGTGAAAACAAAAAGATAAAAATACAAAATA
The DNA here is from genome assembly GCA_019973975.1 of Trichonephila clavata. Lineage (NCBI taxonomy): Eukaryota > Metazoa > Arthropoda > Arachnida > Araneae > Nephilidae > Trichonephila > Trichonephila clavata. Next base: position 21,917 of record BMAO01039590.1, read on the forward strand.
AATAAGTTAAGCTAAAAAGAAACTCCAAAAAAGCATAACTCTATTGTACTATAGTAATGACGCTACAACACAACAAAAAACAAAAATAAGCTACACAGACGGAAGAAAAACTTAGTTCTTGCTTAACATCCAGTGGGCTGTCGGTATTTGTAAGTACCACAAAGTTGTTCAACTATAAAATTAATTACACACACTGTTCACTTAACTTAAAATAAATAATCAAATAGTTTTCTAAGGTCTTAACTAACATACAAAAAAAAAACAAGTAATATTTAAAAAATTTTAAGTCAATTTCTACTATGAATGGATGAAAATTGAAAGTATTTTATTAACGATTGAAAATTTGAACACGATATGTATATAGAGATATACACTCATGTCCATAAATTAAGGATAATGAAGTTCAGGCAAAGAAAGAGACATAAGCAAAACAAATTTGACTTATTTTTAAAGTCTATTTATTAAACAAAAGGTAACGAGCAAAAAAGATGCTATATGTTTGACATAATTAATAAAAATTGCGATTTTTACTCCCTGGCGCAAATTTCAAAAAAGAACCTATTTACAAAAAACAGTATAACATGGTTAGTATGATGGTTAATACGGAGTATGTCTTCCGGACGATGCAGTACAGGCCTTACAACGCCTACGCATGCTGAGTATCAAATTATCAATCTGATCTTGGGGAATATTACACCACTCATCAAGCAATGCCCTCCGAAGTTCCGGTTGACGGGCTGCAATTCGTCGGCCAAGCATATCCCACACATGCTCTATTGGATTCAAGTCCGGTGAGTATGCTGGCCAATCCATACGGGTGATATCCTCCGATTGAAGGCATTCATCTACAATGTTTGCACGGTGAGGACGGGCGTTGTCATCCATAAACAGAAATTCAGCACCCATGGTGCCCCGAAACAAACGTACATGTTGTTCCAGAATGACATCCCGATAGATGTGGCCTGTCATCGTTAGACTCTGAACATGCAGGTCAGTTCTGGAACCAAGAATAATTCCTCACCAAACGAGCCATCCTGCACCACCGTAACGGTGTCATTCAATGGTGCTCTCTTGGTGGTAACGGGTACCTGGCGCTCTCCATATGAAAGTCCGGCGAGAATCAAACTGCAAACTTAACCTGGACTCGTCGGAAAACATGACACAAGACCACTTTTGCGGTGTCCACAATGCATGCTCTCTACTTCAGGTTAATCGCAGGCGACAGAGAGTTGCGGTAAGGGGAACACATCTGACAGGACTACGAGTATATAGACCAATGTGCCCTAAGCGTCTGTACACGGTCTGCCTTGAAACTGTCGTACCGGTAGCTGAAGAGAGCTGACGAGATCTGTGCCTTTTGGCAGTAACTGCCAAATACCGGTCCTCATTTGGCGTTGTAACTCGAGGGCGACCTGTGCTGGAACATCTAATCTCATTACCATCATCTTGGAATAGTTGCCAAAATCCTGGAGATGACACTCTGGGCGATTCCAAGTTCCTCGGATACTTCCAGCTGGGTACATCCACATTCCAGTCGTCCGATAATTCTACCACGTAAAAAATCATCCAAATGCTTCCTTTGTGCCATAACTATGCGGTTATTGCACTGAAAGGCTTTTAAAGCGCTTGTGAACAATTTTACTTCTTTGCCACCATTCCTTATATACCCCTCTCTTACACTCTTGTCATTGTGACGTACTATCCGCGCCATCTGGTGGTTTCCTGTAATTTGCATATTCTTCTTCAAGATGTGTGTGACAATTCTACAGGTGAAATTTTTATTTTAGAGTTCAATTTCTGTGTGATTCTGAATCATCCTTAATTTTTGGACATGAGTGTATATCTATATCTACACTCATGTCCATGCAAATAACCGGAGAGCGGGGAAAAAAACCTGTACGTACGAGAGCAATCACGCTAAATGACCGTTAAAAATGACGTGTTAAGTTGGTAAAACCAGATGCAAAAATTAGTGGCGCCACCTGGATAGTTTTTTTGTAATTAAACAAAGCAAACAAAAACAAATTGAAAATAATAAAAAACAGAAGGAGAAAAAACAAAGAATAATACTTAAACTTTAAAAAGGAGAATTAGAGAGATAATTTAGAAATATATTTAAAAATGAAATTACTTGGATAGTTGTATTCCAAGCAATTATTGCAGAATAGCTTTAAATTATTTTGCTTAACATCATTATCTGTGACTAAATCGTTATTTATTTTTATAAAATTTAAAATGATATTTCTAAAAACAGATAGAGAGAGAGAGAGAGATGTAGGTTACTTTCCCAAAAAGGCATTTTAATAATGTTAAAATCAAAAGAGTCTCTTTTATCAAAAATATTACTAATTAGTATATTATTCTTAACAATGAGTTGTAGGTCTAAAAAGTTTGCAGAGTCATTATTATAATTGGTTTTTAATAATATCAGATATTGGGGATAATATTTAAAACTAGGAACATAATTTACTATATTACTAAAGATGATTAAGTCATCTATGTATCTAAAAACGTAACAAGAATCGAAACTAATGTTATCATATTCATAAAAGTGCAGATAAATATTGGCTAAACAGTTACTCGCAGGTCCTCCTTGTGGAAGACCTTTAATTTGCTGATAATAAGAGTTATTGTGAAAAATATAATTTTCATATAGTACTAGATGAATAATTGAAAGATATTTATCATACTTAATTAGTTTATTCAAAGAATATTTGTTATAGGCTATTTTGAGAATTTTAACCATGTCCCCAATATCTATGGAATTAAATAAATCTTCAAAGTCATAGGTGTGAATAGAAATAATTTTTTTATCTTGCATGTACTTAATGATATCCAAGCTATTCTTAACTATAATCGAATTATCAGTACTGTCTAATGTGGATTGAATAACCTTTTGTAGCTTTCTACCCGGAAGTGTAATATAAGTTTTAAAGCCGTTTGTTATAGTCCTAAATTTAATAGGATTTTTATGAAATTTTGGAGTTAAGAAAATATGAGGGAATTTAATATCCGAAATGCGTAAATCTAATTTTTTATAAAAAGCAGAAATTCGATTAAAAATTTCTCTATTGATAGAATTAGATTTTTTAAAAGCATTATTATTATGAAAATGTCTATTTAGCATATCAGCATACAACCATTTGCAAATAATTGCATAATTACCCGGAACTTTATCAACATAAACAATAATGAAGTTCTTTTGTAGTTCTACAATACGATGCTTAATATTTTTGTAAATTAATCCACAATCAGTTTTATAGTTATTTTTCAGTGACTCTTTTAAAACATTACATTTAAATTCATTAAAAGCTTCAATAGGAAAAGTGTATTTAATTGCTAATTTAGTAATAAGTTACAAATATCTTTAGAAATTTGTTTTTTAATGGCATTATTATTATTGGAGATCATTAATCTATAACTAGTACCTTTTGACATAATTTCCCTAAGAGTATTATCTTCAACAATATTTAAATTGCCTGTTACGACATGTTTGTGATGCTCGTTTATAAATTCATGATAATCCTTACAATTACAAAGAAAGGTATTATTTTGCAAATCATTAATCTTATTGTAGTTAAAAATTGAGCTACCAATTTTTTTATTATACTTAAAAGCCTTTTTAATGCAAACATTATTGATAGGTAAGCAATGTGTGCATATATTTATTAAATATTTTTGAAAAATTAATGTTATTATAAGATTTATTCATGAATAAAATTGTACAATACTCAGTAGTACTATTTACCAGATCTTTATCTTTTATATTGAATTTATGAATGAGAAAATTAATAATATCTTTAATAATATGTAAGGCATGGCAATCTTGAAAATCATGCTTATCGAGGATATCTTTAGTATACTTGATTTCTTTTTTGTTCAAACCAAACAGGAAATATTTCATATGTTTAATGTTAAAAGACTTTTCAAAGTTGCTACATAAATCATTAATTTTAGGAGCAATCTCTCAACTGGTAGTTTACTAGTTCTTTTCTTCCTTTTGCCTCTTTTTATTCGTTTAACTTTTATTACATTATCACTATTATAAAAATATTCCTTGTTATCATGTTGTTGAATGCTCAGTAACACATTTTTACCAAAGTGTATGGTATTCAAACCATAAGGATATATAGTGTAAAAATATTTTTTAATGAAGTGGTTCTCCCACCACAGTCTATTTTTAGCTTGTGGGACTATTCTAAGAATAGAAATATCAACATTTTCAAAGCCATGTAGATGAAAGTGCTTGATTTCAATTTTAGAATTATTATTGTTATTATATTTGTAATTTTTGGTATTTGATTTATGCAGGTTTAAACGAATATTGATATTATTGCTAGTTTGGCCAATATATTTAAAATTACAAATTTTACAATTTAACATATAGATGCAATTGAAGGTCTTGCATAAGAAAAAATTAGAAGTATTATCATATTGTTCCATGTTTAACATTGGACAAGTTTTTCATCTACTATTATTGCACTTATTATAACGAAAATAATTAATGTATTGATCTTGTATAGTATCATAGTTATAATTATAATTGTGGAAGTTAATTTGTTCATGTAGGTTTAAAGGAGAAGGAACATAATTGTGATTATGTTTAATCTTAGAGATGTTGTTCTCATATTTATAATTTGAAAAATATTTATGCCCCATGAAATCTGAATTCCAGAAAGTTCTAGTCTTGTAGGAGTTCACCCTATTACCAACAGTATTACCTACCATGTAATTTGAACCACCAAATCTGTGATTCATTTTATTACCTTTTCCTAAAACAATATATCTCAACACAAAATATCTCAAAGCAAATAACTGAACTCAAAATTCACAAATCAAATGGAACAAAAATATTCCAAAGTATGGAACTGAAACAGTATATCAAATCAAAACTACTAATAACCAGAAGGAGCTACCAAAGCTCTGGAAATCTATCCAATACACCAAACTGTTAACCAAATACTCTCTAACACAAACACACAAATTATGGTAACTTTCTATCGATAATACATATACCATAATAATGTATCACCCCGATATACAATACATATATTATACAGAAGTTAAGAGTCCTGTATTTAAAGAATACATTTATTTATTAAAAACAACTACTAAAAAAATATGCACTGTACATAGTAAATTTTTTTTGACGAAAAAATCAGTTACCTTTTTTTGTTTTATAGTATTCAATCTAACTTTGTCAATAGACTTTTCTAGAATAAGTGAAGCTTTAAAAACGTGTGCATCAACATGATTTTCAAGGGAAACGCTGGTAGTTTGCGTAGTGACACTTTAGCTTCTGTCAGAGTTATCGGAGTCAACTCCGATGGTCATCAAAAGGATTACGTTACAGGAGAGACAAGCAGAAACAAAACAACACAAAATATGTAAGGTCCAACCTGTTTTCTACAGTGAGTATTTGAACTGTCGAGAGTTTTATAAGATCATTTCGAATTATCGCGTATTCTATTCCGGCCAGCCACAGATTTTATTTCGAAATATTTTTTTTTATTTCCAATGGCGGATTACAAGACAACTGCAAACAAAATGAGAAGCAGAGAATATTGACAAAAAACAAACAAAGGACAACACAAAAAATAATGAAAGAAAAAATGAGAAAAGAAACACAAGTTCACAGTATAGTCTATAAATCACACACTTTGTGTCTGGCCTCCCAATATCTGCTCCACATGGATCCAGAGTTGAGTGCACGGCAGCGTGCCAAATGAATGGCGTCCATTTCTTCATTGGAGTCGCACAGTTTACAAAGTGGACTCTGAGCAATGCCTATCATGTTTAGATGCTTAGATAGGCAGTCGTGGCCAGTGGTGATTCGAAAATCGGCCACAGCTCTATCTCGTGGCCATTTTGGAATATGAAGGAGTTTGCTAAACCACACCGTTTGTTTATTCTTTTGGTTGAATTTAGACCAGAAGTGCTCTCTGTAGTATTTCTTTATAATTCTTTTGGCGCTATAAAATGGAACTGTATTATTAGAGGCTTGTAAGATTTTTGTCCCCTTCTTCGCCAAGCAATCGGCATTTTCATTTCCATCAATGCCAGTGTAGATCCACCTCCTCGTTGGTGCACCCCGGAAACGTAAATTATTACGGCTAAGGTGATCTACTACGTCGGCATGTGTCGCCTTCAGTGCTCTTCTCTACGTGTTCTCCAGTGGAATGCAGGTGGTTTATCTCAGGTTAAGAAGCATGAGCTTGCCAAGAGTTTGGCTACTTATGATATTGACGTTTTTACTTCGAAATATGGAGTATACCAAAACGTATTGTTTTAGTTCGAAATAAGGAAAGTTTTTCTGGGGGCTGAAAATATACTTCAAATTAGCGAGAGGTTCGTATTATAGCAGGTTTCAATTATCGAGAGTCGACTGTATTTATAAAACACATACCCAGTTATATATTACCTGTAAATTGTCTTATGCCTTTACAAGCCGCAGCAATACTCCAGTTCCCAACCTGTCTTTTTTCGTTTTTAAAATAAATAGTATGTGTGTGATTTCCGTATTCAAAAGTTAAGACTAATATAAATTAAACTACAGGATTTTGAGAAGAGTAGTGTGTGTAGCCTGTCTTTCAAAAAAGTAGATTAATGTTCTAATTGCATCCTCTTATTTTAATATGTGTTTATTTAATTTTTATATCAACAATTTTATCGACATTATATAACATTTTAATAATGAATTGTGGCTTATTAATAATAAAAATAGAAAAATTTAACTCCAAGCTGATTTTGAACAATTATTTTCAGACTACCCAAAATGCATTCAGAGATTCATCAATTGTTTAAATAAAATGAAAATGATTTAAAATAACTTCTTTTACACCGAATTCTACAATTCATCTTATTCAGAACTAGTTCGCTGTGTAAACAAATTACTAATAGAATTTAGTTTCTGAAGTTCAAGAATTCAAAGATCAATAAAATACGAAGATAAATGGCACTGTATAAAGTTTCAAATTTTCTACCTCAATAAAATGCCAAAATTGTTAGGCTTTTACTGAGTTTTCAAAGTGTTAAACGACAGAAAGAAAAGAAAAGAATTCGTTCTAAACATAAAGTGCCTTTCTACTGGCATTTAGTGAGTGATGAATGAGTATTCGATTAAAAACTTCAGCGCATCAAATTTGATTTACGACTTCTATAGGCTTAATATCCTTCAACAGACACTGTTTTGTTTACTGAAGAGTTGAATTATTAAGGAAAGTATTCGCTTCAAAGTACCCATGCTTGGTACTTCTGGCATGTTTATAAAGACAGATGCTGGTTTATGAAACTTTGAAGAATTAATATAAAACTTTAAATAGGGGAAATTTGAGCACACACATAAGTTAATATACTTTTAAGAAAATAAAACATGAAGACAAGCGTCGGCAACCTACGGCCGCGTGCTACATAGCATGCTGCCCAATTTTCAGTGGCACTCCATAAATTTGTCAGTTTTGCAGGGGATGGTATTTTTGAAATGAAGTTTATTGGACTTACATCTCCAAAATTATGGAAAGCAGCATTTTCGGAACTACGAAAAAATCTGAAAGATAACTCTAATGATAAAACGACAGCTGTTTAAAATTATTGGTTGTCACTGATGGAGAAATTGAACTGTTTCAAGAGTGCATGTACTATATGCTTTGACTTTTGGTTCTACATATCCATATGTGATTAAATTTTTTCTCATATGAAAAGTATTTTGAGAGTACGCAAAGTAGTTTAACAACTGAAAGTTCAGGATCGCGTCAAACTGATAGTCACAAACTATACCAGGGTATTTCAATAATATTTCAACATGAAGTAGGACTGGGGTGTGCAGAGACAAGGTACGCGTTAAAATGTTTACTTTTTATTCCACTCATATTTTACACTCAAGAAACAAAACATTATGACCACCTGTCACTAACGAGTTGGCCCACCTTTGGTGCGCAACACAGCTTCAACCCGCCTTGGCATGAATTCCACAAGACCTTGGTCGATGGCCGGAGACAGATTGTATCAGATGTTTAAGCAACGGTCACGCAAATCCGAGATATTGCGAATTGGTGGTCTTTGAACTCTGAGCTGCCGTCCCATGACATCCCAAATGTGTTCTATCGGATTGAGATCCGGTGAGTTAGGTGGCCAGGACATTAATTGGAATTCAGCATCATGTTCCTGGAACCATTCCAGCACAATTTTAGCCTTGTGACACGGGGCGTTGCCCTGTTGGAACATTCTATTTCCAGCTGTAAAACCAGACGCCATGTAAAGGTGCAACTGGTCCTCAATGATGTTCAGATACCCTATAGCATTCATGGTCTGCTCTACCACAACCACGGGTCCCAGAGACGCCCAAGAAAACGTCCCCCAAAGCATAATACCACCACCACCGGCCTGTGTATGACCTACTGTACATTGAAGGAGCAACTGTTCGCCTGGAAAATGGCGTATCCTGACACGGCCATTGGCGTGATGAATGACAAACCGTGATTCATCTGACCAGGCAACTCTCTCTCACTGATCCATGGACCAGTCGCGATGTTCCCGGGCCTAGCGCAGCCGTAGTTGACGATGACGCTTGGTCAGCAAAGGCACACGAGTGGGACGTTTGCTGCGTAGCCCCATTTCCAACAGTGTCCGCTGAACAGTTTGCTCCGATACTATTCTACTTGGCCTTGCATTGTATTGGGCTGTCAGCTAAGCTACTGTCTGGCTCCGGTTTTGCTTCACCATGCGAGACAGTCTCCGACAACCTTTTTCTTTGATAGCGTGTGGACGTCCAACACCATGTCGTCTACTGCTGGTTTCACCGTCATTCATCCACTTTGCATAAGTACCAATAACTGTAGATAGCGAACAACCCACGAGTCATACACTTTCGGAAATACTTGATCCGAACCTTCGAGCCATTACAATCTGCCCTCTATCAAAGTCGCTTACATCCGCAGTCTTTCCCATCATACACAGAAGTAAGTGAAAGAATGATTCTTCAGACTCTCCAGCAGCAGTTAAATACCACTTCCACTTGATCACGTGCCTTCCACGTCATCCAGGCGAGTTCATTGCAAAATGTAGGGGTGGTCATAATGTTTTGGCTCTTAAGTATATGTTGTTGATTTTCAATTTTATTTTATGAGCAGTTTTCACAATTGATTATGTTGAAGGAATAGTTATATATATATATATTGGAGTTTACTTCTTAAGAATCGATTTCCATATAAAGCCCCCGGTATGGAAATTTTATAAGGAGGGAAATTTTTACAAGTCTTAACAAAAAAGCGTTACGCTGTGATCTGCGCATGCGCCAAATCACTGCCAGAAGGAAGAAAAAAGTTCCTACTTTTTCATCGTTTTAAAAATTGCGATCATTCTCTTCTCGCCGAAATCAGAAAAAAAAATTACAGAATAAGAAAAGTCCTTTATTTCGTCACAATACGGTATAAACTTTTTTTACAAAATAACAATACTTTGAATTTTTAAGTGAGTCAATATCGATACGTTTTTATGAAAAGAACTTTTCAATCGTTCCGTACGGATTTCTTATCATTATAATAAATAGACGCTCTGTGCTAAAACAGTTCATACTTTGGTCTTTTAGAATCAGTGATTTAAAATATAAAGTACCGAAATCCCTTTTTTTTTATGATTTTTCAAACAATACCCAAAATTTTAATTAAACATTAAAAAACTTCGTCATTTATAAAAATAATCACACTTTTTTTCCCCCTTTGTGTCAAACAATATTATCCATGTTTTATCTAAAGATTGAAAAAAAGGCTTAAAAATTACCAATTTAAAAAAGTGTTTGTATTTTTCATCTAGTACCATTTTTACAAGAATTAATTTACGCAGTACTTTTTTGCCTTTTTTGTTTAAAAATTACCGTTGTTTGCTCTCTCTCTCTCTCTCTCTATCGATGAGTGAAATTTGAAAAGTATAACTTAAAAACTAAGTCCCCAAAAAATTAAAACTTTAAAAAAAACTTCGCTAACTACGTTTATTCTCATTTTGCCTTCTGGCGTCATTGGCGTCGAAAACCGGTTTTCGAGCCAAACGACTTTTTCACAAGTAATAACTTATACTCCATTCCACTTAAACTTGGCAGTCCAAATCACATCCGCTGCTGGGTTACATGGGAATGAGAGAGGTTGACTAAAATAAATCAAAATCCCCAAATTTAGTGAGTAAAAACAATGCGCGTGAAAAATTTATTTTTGTTTCGTTGCTCACTCATGCCTTTAATTCTACAAGTTCATTTACTACATCCGTTAATAAAACAAAAAATTCTATAATCTTTGTAAAAATCTATCACTTTTACTCAGTTAAAATTATTTTAAATAAGTTTTTTAAAAAATGAATAATTATTTACAATACGTTTAAATGTCGTTTTTGTATGTTATCTTAAGATATAATGAAGCATAAAATAGAATTTTGGAACTCATTTAAAAATGTATCAATATTAAAATTTATTATCTTTCGTAAAACTTTTAGTTTACTTTAAAAATATTGCAATGTACATTTGAAAAATTACGTTACTGACATAATATGCAAAATTTAATTCACAGATATATTCCGTTCAATAAGCATGACTTTTAAAGAAAAAGTGATTGATTTAAAACAATAATAATTATTCTTTAATTTGAAATTCAACCTTATATTTACTTTAAAATGTTCCATTAATAGTTGTCCTTTTGATCTTTTTTTCTGCTTTTAATAAACTAGATTTTTGTTTTAGTGGCATTTTTTAAGCAAACGGTTGTCACGAGAAATTGGAAAATGATTACAAATAATCAATTTTATAATTTCAAATCCCGAGAAGGAAGCTATTATTATAAAATAATGAATATGTCTGTTTTTTATAAAACATTTTACATCAGATACGTTTCCATTTTTTCCATAAAAAACTTGTTCCGCTTTTCAACCATTCTCTTAATTTATAATATTCGGGGGGAAAACAATTGAAAGAACCAAATGTTGAAACTTTCTATCATTTTGAATTTTTTTTCTTATATGGTAAATGTACATAATGAAGATTTGAAATCCATTTTATTATTTCAAATTCTACGAGTATTTATTGTTACATATGTTACCGGCAAAGTATGAAATCCGGCATTTTATAGAATGCCTAATAATAGACGGCAATGTATGAAATGATTCATATTTCACACATTGTCTAGACACTCTATAGAATGCCTAATAAGAAACCGGCAAAGTATGAAATACATCTCCGATTCGTTTCGAATATTGCGTGACAAAACGAGACCTTTAACGCGAACCTCAGGCTCAGAATTTGACCTTTGCACATTTCGGTTTGTTAGATAGTGTCATAATACTCCAAATTTTACTTAAACTATCTCAACAAAAAATTGATTTTAGTCTGTGCTGCTTGAAAATGGAGGAGAAGTCACACACATGGGGTCTATAATATGGATCGGCAACCTATGGCACATGTGTCACATGTGGCAAGCGGTACAATTCTCAGTGGCACTTTGCACTACTCAACAAATTTGTTAATTTTTGAATTGTTTCAAAATGCCTTACTGTGTGGTTCGCTGAATCATATTGGTAGATTGGTTTGACACGCCACAGATAAAAGATGGCCGACCCTTGGTCTATAGACATGAAACAACTATTCGTTTTCGAGCTGGCCAAAATTCGAGTTAATGCTGCAAAAAAATTTTTTTTTCTTAACTGAAATTACTTACTAGAAGTTAGTAACGGATGCACAAAATGACAAATAAGAAGAAATCCAGGGACTATTGATTTCTGAATAGCTATGATGGGATGTTTGTGGAAAATAAAAGTAAACTTATTGATATAAACTATTGAAGAAGGCGTCATTACCATGCAGTAGTGGTCCCCAATCACCGGTCCCTGAATCGAATGGTATCGAGCCACTCAAGGAGCATTAAATTATTTCCATTTTATTTACTGGGGTGTATTTCTCTCTTGTTTTTGCGACTTTCCATGGAAATTATTTTATATTTCATGTAAAATCACTTTATATTCATTTTTGGTGCGACTGAATTTTATTCTGAAGGTATGTTTAAATGCAATTAAATTATTAAATCAAAACAATTTAAAATATAACTAATCAACGCCTCCCTCCCCTCAGTGGACCGCGATAAAATTAACAAACGTTGACCGGTCCGGAAGATAAAAAGGTTGAGATACACTGCCATACATTGTGACGTCACGGATTCTGAGGACGTGATAGAATTCTGAAAAACTTTCAACCAAAAACAAAAATGTTACACGTTATTTTATTGATCTGTGTACATTCATCTTTGTGAACCTTGCCGGAAAAAACAGAAAATTATTACAGAAAAGGTATTGATGTGACAATTGTGATTTTTTTCCGAATGCCAATATATTAGTACTTGTAATGAGTGGGAAAATAATATTTTCTATAGACTCGGAACTTCTGACCGAATTTTAAAACAAGTATATGTGAAATCACAATTTACTTTGTGCCCCTCAGAACTGGCTCAGAATTAAAGATATTCCTGACCACGAAATTCCTCTCCTGTCAGTTGCAATTGCTCAATCCAATGAAAGCGGCCAAAGATTCGTAAATGTATGTGTAGAACAAAATACCAACATAAGAATTGTTTTTGCGTGAAAAATTTAATGAGTGTAATTCAAAATGCCAATCAAGCCTACCATGTTGCAATAAGTAGGTAAATTTTAATTTCTTAATTGTTGATATGAAAATTTTGTTTTCCTTAAAAAGAAAAACATAAATTTAGTTTGGTACAACTTTCATTTTCCTTTAAGTATTTTAAATAATTTTTTAGTGGAACTCTCATTATTTTGTCAGAATATAATTTGTATTTTCAGGAATGTACATCATTGATACAATAGCCTTATCATGACCTTATTCCATGCTTTGTCTAAATAGCTTTGGTCATTCGTTGGAATTCCTAGGCATTCTATACAATGCCTAGGCAAAAATATGTAATAAATCTCATATTTCCTACTTTGCCTAAAAACCTCCGGCATTCCATACTTTGCCGGTAACATATATATATATATATATATATATATATATACTGGTGTCCAAAAGTTAAGCATAAATCGTAAAATGCGAAAAACATGGGGTAAATATTCGTAAAATTATTCCAAATTTCTTGCAGATATTAATTGGGTGAAGAAGAAACATTGGGTTTAAGCAAAACTTTTCAGTCGACTACATCCTGCGCGAAACACCGGCGCATGTCGGAACGCGGAGAAATCGATTCACGCAGCATAGGCAGTTCAGACAAGTTTTGTGCAACTGCTGCGCGAAGGAACGTTATTAACCATCAACCAAGGTGAATGATGGCCCAAAGACGCCAATCGGACATGTTTACGAAAGGAAGAATCGTTGGAATGCTGGAATCCTCACGATCACAAACCGAAGTGTCTCGAATTCTGAACGTGGACCAGTCTGTGTGTTGTATCTGGTAACATTCCCTCGCCCCTCGTTTCATATATCTGGAAACATTCTCTCACCCTCCGCTTCATTGAACTCTGAATCCACGCATGCACGTGAGAACTATGCCACTTTGTTTATGTCAGTTGTAGTAGAAAAAGAGATGTAACGGAAATGTTATGTAGTTTTTAGTCTCTAGTATATGTAATCTAACTGTTATTAATTAATGTTCTTTTTATTCGTGTAGTGTAGTATAGTTGCAGTGTTATGTCCTATTAAATAATAATTTAAAAAGTACAGGCTACCTACTCCTTTGGATCTATTTTTATTTGAAGACTTTGTTTACAACCACCGTTTCTAAATCCCGGGACCGACCTGAACCGACGCTCTATGCATAAGGATAAGATATAAGTAAAATTTTCCTTATTCCTTATTGTAAGAATAATAGAGCGTTTGTTTTGATATAGCAAAAGGCAATATTTGATTTATTTTTTGCGACACTGTGATCTCAAGATTGTGGCAGAGGTTTCAAAGAACGGGAGATGTTACCCAACAACCAGTATTAGGTCGACCAAGAGTCACAACCCCTCGCCAAGACTGATATCTGGTAATACGTGCGCGACGTCAGAGGGGCAGTACTGCCAGAGCACTGGGTTCGGTGCTCACAGTCACCCCAGGAATACGAATTTCGAGACAAACTGTTTACAGGAGACTCAATCATATATGCCAGAAGACCTACAGTTTGCATTCCCCTCACGTCTGCGCATAAACGCACTCGTTTGAACTGGAGTTTGAAACATCAACATTGGAGTGTGGGAGAGTGGGCCAATGTGATGTTCAGTGACGAGTCCCGGTTTAGTCTGAGTAGTGATTCTCGGCGGGTAACGATATGGAGAGAACGTGGAACACGTTTTGAACCAAGAAACATAACGGAAAGACATCATTTTCCATCAAGGGGAGTAATGGTATGGACAGGCATCATGATGGACGGTCGCACAGACCTCCATTTCTTTGACACGGGGTCTGTGACTGCTCAAAGATACAGAGACGAAATTCTTGAGCCTTATGTTCGCTTGTTAAGAGGTGCTGTCGGTCCTGACTTCATATTCATAGATGATAATGCGCTATGTCACCGAGCGGTGCTGATTGATGACTTCCCTGAAACGGAAAACAACCAGCGCATGTCGTGGCCTGCGAACTCCCCTGATTTAAATCCTATCGAGCATGTATGGGATATGCTCGGGAGACAAATTGCAGCCCTTTCGCACCCATTAAGCTCCGTTACAGAACTGAAGAGAGCTCTCCAAGAAGCTTGGAACCGTTTGAGCCCACAACTCATTCATCATTTCATAGCAAGTATGGTAAATCGTTGTGCAGCGTGCCTAGCTGTCAGAGGTGACCACACGCCTCATTAAACTGCAGCATCAGTATTTTATCTAATGTTTTCTTTCATTTTTTCTTTAAAGTGTGAATCCTTGCTATGCTCAGTTTTCTTTCAAACTGCTACTTTGGATAATAAAATTAATTATTATCATTCTTTTGATTTGCTTCCTTATTTTATAACCATTTTACACTCGCATATCACGTTTCCCGCCATTCTGATTTACAGTTCCTTCTTTATTCACATAATTATCAATTATGCTTAACTTTTGGACACCAGTGTATATATACGGAAGGTGACTCTTAGCTACTGAAGAAACAGTATCATGTACTTCCACTCATACTTCGCTGCGATTTCAATATTGATTTTGAGAAAGATGAAGGATTGAGATTAGTACAATTTTTTAAAATCAGAGCTTAGTTTGTATTTTGTTTGTGGTAGAGCCCTGGGAACACTAAGTATGATATAACCATTGATGCAATGTTTTCATGATTCTTAAATCACGTATCTACCGACGTTCACGTATCATACTTTTGTTTCCACAAACCTCTTGTACTCAAAGTAATATTAATAGTGAAGTAAATTAACTTTCTTAACAATGTACCCATATACTATGAGTAACATATATTTATGTAACATAATTGAGGTATTCTATTTTACCTAATCAATATAAAAAATATGAATAGAATAAAGAAAATGCAGGCATGCTTTCAGTATTATATCAGATGCATTTATTTGATCTGTTTGCCTATTATATAATCAAAGACAACCCGTACTTCATAAGTAAACTCCAGTCGTGCGTCGGAGCAGACACACTCATTTTTGGTGTTTGTTTATTTTTATGTTAGTAAATATCTTTAAATGATGCATATGTAATATATAATGAAACTCTAAATCTATATTCTTGACCTCTATTCTCTATCTCTCGTTGAATTGAATTGTTTCAAATATTTCCTAAAGTGTGGCCCCCTGAATCATGTTAATAGATTAGTTTGGCCCAGTACAGGTTGCCGACCTCTGCTATAGGACTTTATATCAATAACTAAAAAACAATATATAGTCATACAATATCATGAAATACCCAGTGACGTAATGGCTCATTACCAATGTAATGCGAATTTTCTAAATAAATGGTTAAAAAGTACCTTTTATATAAATGCAATTTTGTCATTTTTCAAATTTGGTTTTAAATTAAACTAGAGGTTTTGATTAAAAGAAATTTGAATAACTTCCAAGTTTAAATTAACAAGTTGTCAACAGTTTTCGGTATTTTTTTCAAAAATAATGGTATCTCCAAATGTGTTATACTGTATGTAATATTTCTTATGCAGAAACTTCAAAAAATCTTACTTTATGTATTCCATGATTGTCCAATAAAAAGCTTAAGCTAATTTTGTAAAAGAGACTTACCAAAATAAAACTAGTTTTAAACAATAGAGCACTGAAAGAAGATTACTTGTACGAAACATGAGAACTTCAGCGAAAAACTTCATATTTTCAATCCTTGGTCAACTGAAATAGATCAGGCAAAAATGAAGGGAAAAAATGCAAAAAATACAAAATAGAGAAGGCAAAGAAAAAATAAAAATAAATTTCTATAAAATTATGAATTTTATAAAAGTTAAATTATTTTCACATATGTAATTGGTATATTATATTAGAAAAGGGAATAATTTATGTAAAATAAAAAAAATAGCCTAAACCATTTAAGGACATTATTTTTATTGGAATAATTGAAATTCACATTGTACTTGCATACAATACAAATTAGCAAATCAAAAATTTATTTCCCAAATGGCATGAGGAAGTTTGAAAAACAGCAAAAAAAAAATTATATTCAAATCATGTATAAATGTTTGTACACAAACATCATTCCGAAATTTAAATAATACGCAATAATAATAATAAATTAGTAGTAAATATTAAAACTAGTAATCACACTAGTATCTAAACATACTTTTAATTATAATATTGCCAAAAATCGACAAAAAAAAAACGAAGATTTAACGATATTACTCTCGGTAAACTTAGATAAAACTCAGAGAAAAAGGTTCGTTTAAATACTTGTATATTAAAATAAAGTTTAGAAGAAAGGTTTTCAAAAACTGAGTAGCACTATGAAACTATTCATGGTAAAAAAGGACATAAAAAGATTCCTTTCATTTTAATAGAAGGTAGAAGTTTGGAGGACTTTTCCTTTGGAATCTATTCTAAACCACAACCCATATTCACCATGCAGTACTAAAGCGATACTTAACCTTAAAAGAACTATAACCAATCAATACTTAAAATTATACCAATCAATATTATACATCGAAATGAATGAAACACTACATTTTAAAGGCTATTTGATATTTAATCAGCAATAAAGCTATAAATGTGTGTTTATTGATATCATTTATCACAGAGTCACAGGGCCTGTAAACTTACTTCATATTCTTCAGGGTTCAAGTAACACTTTTTACTGATCACAGTGTTTTACTTCTACAATACAACAAATATTTGAAATTACGAAAGCAATTTAATCATTTTTCACTCTCTATAAACTTTTGCTTCAAAAACTAATATAATTTTCCCAATTTAAGTTTCCCTTACGTTTCAACCTTATCTTTATCTCATTTACAGTTTTTATTAGCACAGTAGAGTCTCGAAAACTCGGCCAAATGCGGAACGAAGGGTGACCAAGTTGTGATAGCGGTCGGATCCTGCTTGACTCTGAACTCCCTTGTCTACCTGTAAACCCGGCTAGGTGTGTGGGAGAAACAGAATGATCCACAGACATTTTTTCAATCTAATTAATTTATTGTTACCAAATATCAATCAGACACAATAACAATCTAATTAAGGTAGGTGATTAAATAGTAGCGCGCGGAGATGAGAATCTATAACACTACGGACCCTCAACTGAATTTAAGACAGCTTAAATACGCTCAATATAACTACGTCGCACACTAATAAATTAACTTCTAATTAATCAAGCTCACAATACCTGTACTTTTTATGCATCGGATCCTACACTGGAAACTTGCAGGTGATCTCTGTCGGGCTTGATCATTGTCGTTGGATCCCCGCTCTGTAATATTTTTCCTGGAAAACTCCAAGACCTCTTACTAATTCCACTATCTTTCATTCTTCAACTAACAAACTAACTCGCAGACTCTATGCTCACTTCTACTTGCCAACTCACAAACTCGCGAAAACAGAATTTACATAAATACTTCATTTACATAATCATGCTTTCTTGGTCGGCGAAGGTTGGTTGAATTAATTGTTTTTTCCCCAGAAAGTCCCCAAGGTGTTAGTATATTCGCGGATAGAACCGTCACAAAGTTTGGGAAAACACCGGGTAATCGAGAATTAGATTCAAAAAGAATATGTCCGAGTGTTTCCTTAGAAAATATTGTACTGCACTTGTATTTATTATTTCCTTTAGAATAAAACAGAAATTTTTTTTTCAAATACTCTTAAACGAAGGGAAAAGTACGAACTTTATGTAGGTATAGAGCATTTACTACATTAAAATGAAAATTAATAAATATAGTAATTATAACCAGATCACATACACAGACACTCCTCAAAAAATACTTTATGAAGAAAGCTCTCTATAAGGACAATTAAGTCGCCAACTTTGCAAATACTGGCTATTTTTTTAGACAAATGCGTCATGTCTTCCGTACAGCTCTCTGCGTTTTGCTGCTTCATCCTGAAGACGACGAAGGAACAGTAAATCCATTACCTTGTAGTTCAAAATACTGAAGGGTGGTTTCGACCGCCTTTAGTCCCTCCTCAGTTAACGTTTTCATTATTTTTGAAAACGGGTCTGCACTTGGGGTATTTTCGACTTGCATAGAAGTGAACGAATTATCCGGACTGCCGGAACTTTCGAGACTCTACTGTAATTACACTTCTGACACTTTTTTTTATTTTTATTGAAACATATTTTCTCTTCATAACATTTACTTTACGTTGTTTAAGAAAAGAAATATGCTGAAATGAAATGCTTGAACAAGGGGGAAATTATTACGAGTTGATAAAGAAAAAAATATTAGAAAATACTTCTATAGAGAGAAAAAATTACCGGTTGATTCAAAAATAATGTGACCATTTTCAGAGTATCATAAATTTTTATTGAATAAAGTTATGTACATGAAATTTTCAGTGTGGCTTCCTTTAGCATAGTACACATTATGTAAGCATTTAGCCAAGCCAAAAGAGTTTTCTCGAAAATATTTGGGGGAATTATTCTAACTTCCTCTTCGGTTGCTTTTTGAAGCCCTGAAGTGTTCTTACTTTACGTCTATTTAATTGTTTTTTAAGTATCCCCATAAACAATAATCGCAGAGAGCACATTCGGGGGGGGGATAGTAACTATTTCTCATAAAGAAGAAATTTATTTTCTTTTTATGTTTCAGCCAATTTATAGTTGATTTTGCAGTGTAATATGGTGTAGAATCTTAGTGAGAAAAAATTTTCCTCGAAGGTAAAGCTGTATACTTTCTTTGATCATGTGCTTCAAACTTTTTTGCTGATAGTATGTAACATCAATTTTAGCCTTTGGTTCTACAATAAATAGTTTTGTTAAGACTTTAGAGGATATTCCCATTCATACCATAACACCTGACGTCTATAACTTGGCTTTTCCAAAACAGTGGAGTCTTTGTGACGTTTCTAGCGTAAAATATGTTGAATCTTCGTTTTGCCAGTTGTGGATGACAGATGGAAGAGTGCTTCATGCTAAGTTGTCCATGTTTTGTATCTACTTTTATGTAACGTTAAATACAGAGGCCAAATGCGATTTCTTCGTTTTTCTGTGGTATTTGCAGACATTTGATGACAGACTGGTTTACTCACCTCTTTATAAGTAATTTTCTTTATCTGACGACAAATTGTCGATTGCGATATCTGTAGTTTCTTTGCCAAAGTTCTTGAAGACAGAAAATTTTCTACAGTGATAATTCTTTTCATTTTTTTTCTTTTCATTGAAGACTTCTTTTTGTTCACATTTTTCCCCTGGAGCTTTTAATTGCGAGTCAAATTTTATTTCATTTCAAAGTTTAGATAGTAATGCATTAGAAAAAATGTCTTTTTTTGGTTTGTTTATAACAGAACTTGAACAACCATCCTTCAAAAGCTTTAAAATTTCGTTCCAGGTTAGAGGATCTAATTTCGGCACTGTAACTTACTCCCACTAATAAAAATTATTAGATTAAAAATTTAAATTTTCATTTTTAAAATAAAACCAGTTGTAAAACGATAGAAATTCACCATAAATAGTTATATGCTTTTAAAATTGGTCACACTAATTTTGAATCAACCGGTATACTTCGCAATTTTTATAATACATATTTCCGAATAAACACATCTCAATTAAATCAGAAGGCTTTTCAGAGTTCTTTGTCCTCAAAGAAAAAAAATCACTTTCAGTAATCCAATTTTAAGAGATGGATTTTGGGGAGAAAAAATATGTTAAAAGGTTAAACAAGTAACAGAGTTTTCATTTCAAATTGAACTTTGAAAGGGAATTTGAGTTGCTTTTACCTCAAGTAGAATCTTAACAATCAATTTTAACTTAAATCATTAAAAACTTATTTTCATTTAATCAAATACTCACAGTTGTAAGAAAATATATTTTAACTCATCATAGAGAATAGAAAAATAATAAAAAGCTAAAAAAAAACTCATAGCTTAAGAATTCAAAAATCATTAATGCAAAAAACAGAGTAGCTAACAATATTATATTCCAGCTGTTCATTTTTCTCGTGAAAAAGAAATGTAATAAGCATTTGACTAAGTATAATCCAGGATCAGAAAACTTACACAATCTCTTATAATATCAAACATGCAATATTTTAAATTAATTTTGTTAAGTATAAAGAAACTTTCTATCTTTGTGTATTTAAAAAATTTTCAAGAAAGTAAAACTATTTGGCTTCAGTATTCAATGAATCAAATGTTTCTAGCTATTAAAATGTACAATATGAAAATTTTCAAAATAGCATTTCTAAATTTAAATTAGAGTGTTCATAATTTTTTCCATTTTATCTGGTATCTTAGTCTACAAAGCTCATAAGGATTGAAAGATTTTAAAATTAATTTGTAGATTAATAAGAATTGATAACGTAAATGCAATGTAATATATATATATTCAAAATTTCTCATATATATATATGCATATATATATTAAAAGTAAAGTTTCCCTAATGTTTCTTAGTTAATTCAAGATAAATTAGCAAGTCCATCTAACATAAAAAGCTGTCCCATTCTTATTGCAAACCTCGCCAGTTAAAATTCGTCGGATTTCATTGGAATTTGTCTAATATTTTAAGCAATAAAAAAAACGCAATTAGTTTTAAAATTATTGTGAAACTAAGAAATAATCTATCTTCCATTTAGGTGGCAAAAAGTAAGGATTCCAAGAAACACGTGACTTCAAACAGCTTGACTGTCAGCAAGTCTCCAAGTCCAAGAAGACACAGTGCTGGTAACTCTGCCTTGTCTCACTGGTGGCGCCGACCAAGATCCAGTTCAGCATGTGAACACAATCGGCAAGATCGGACTTACACCATGTGACAGCGTCTATTTTCTCCGAAATCCGTACAAGAAGATGCTAGTCCCAGTAAGCCATAGTTTACCTAGCATCCTTACCTTGCAACGAAAGGAATCGGAGAAAATTAAAATATACCAATATTTAAAATTTAATGATATGATAACAATTAGTCAACAATTAATATCCTAAAGAGACCGCTTATGTTAAAAACTTTTCTCTGAAGTTGCAACCTATTGAACTAATTCGTATAACATTCAAAAACAAAAAAGCAAACCAAAAAAAAAAAAATTCGCTTCTCGAACAAATCTTACAATTTTCTTTGAGTAGATTTGTGTGTAGAAGTAGAATTAAGAGATAACGCATAAAGTTAAACCATCTCCATTAGTCAGATCTATAAGCGCTTTAATCATATATAAAAGTCAATGACAGTGTTGCTCTTGAACAAGAAACAAGATGAATATATGAGAAAACAATTAGTTACCATATGAACAAATTCACTCAGTTTTTCAGTTAGATCTTTAGATTATTAATGCATTCTTTGAGTTTCAAGATGCGGTAATAATAAGGAAGTATACAATGTTTAAGAGATTGAAACCCGTGTAACTTAATTTAAAGAGAGTAATAACGATCTTGATTGTTCCGTATTACTTCTTTCGATTTAAAATGGGGAACATTTTTTAATTTCTTCAAAAGTTTCACAAGACTTGAAAGACAAGAAATACGAAATGTTTTCATATCCGAAAATTCAATATTATGTGGTTTGCGCTAAAAGAACTAAAACAACGTTTCACTAAAATGACTATTCTCACTAAAATAACCTTTTTCATTAGAAAATCCAAATATTTATATCCCAGTTTTTCAATACAAATGTACTAACTAATTTCATAAATAATAAAACAGCATAGAATTTTCCTGAATCTGAATAAAGTTAGCTTTAATAATGTGAACAACTTACGCAAAAAATCATCAGTAGCATCAGATTTTGTCCGCAAAAAATAATGAATGCGATAAGAAAAATTCCTTTGAGATTAAACTTACAAGAAGGGTTAAATTGCATCAAATATTAATGAATACCTTTAAATGTAGTTTTATTGTATTGTCATTCTGTTACATTCTCTGCAACGTGAGTAATATATATTGAGACTTCTTAAAATAACCTGATGATTTTTGAGTATTATTTTATAAGAAACGTAAGAATGCCCAACTTTTTTAATCAGTCAAATATTTCGAAGTGATCTTTTGAGATTACTATGAATAAAAGCTGTAATTCGGGATTTAATTTCAGAATTTAACAGATGACGTGTTTTTCATTTTTTACAATTCTCAACTATATCTTATTAGTCATTCCCATTTATATGTACTCTAATTATATAAATAAAAATTTTCATTGGGAATGTGCTTTGTAATTTTCAAAAACAAAATTTTTATGTTAGAATATACCATTACATTATTTTTAATAAGAAGTACTCAATAATATATATATTGATATAATATGACTAACTTCATAATTTATCATTCTTCCTTGAAATACTGAACATTCAATCGTTAATCGTATCAAGTAAAAAGCATTCTTAACTCATTTTTAATAGATTGCGAGACTTAATTCAATATGATAACTTCCCAAATATTCAAGATATCCACCTTTATAAATACATAAAAGATCCTCAAAAAGCTTTGAGATAAAATTCTAAGATAAATTAGGCATACAAAAACAAGTCATTTTTACTCACAAACGAATAAGAGTATACCCCAACCATATTCTGATATTTGTAGTATCTTACAAGTGACAGAACACTTATCTTTTAAAAAATACAGATAAAATGCGTAGAAAACTTGTATATTAGACATGGAATAATTCGTATTTATAATTCGAAGTATCAGTCAGAATTAATTACCAATATTTTAGGGAACATGTTCAAAACATTTACTATCCACAGCTTTGAATTCCTCATATATTGACTGATTAGAGACAGCATTCAAAGATACTATATTTCTACTAGACAAAAAGTACCTTGACAACTTTTCCAATCTGATCTATGAGAAACGATATAGAGATTTCTTACTTAAGATTTATGTGATGATTTTATTGGCATTTGGGAGGGTTGGGTCTATGACAAAAAACACGATCACATATTCATATAATTGTTTAGCTTTGTATGTCTAAGTCTCCCCTTAAAGTTTACTTTAAAATTTAAATACAAAGATAATTTTCAGAACCATCAAGTTAGATATAATTTCTGAAAATACAAATCGTAGATAGACTTGTTAGTTCAAATTATCGAACTTCAATTAAAAAAGGATTATTTTTTTATTAAATGACAAACTTTGATCGGTTATCTTTGAAAAGACACATCTGATAAAGCTGTTGCAGAGGAAGCTGGTATAACATAAAAGAGGAAATATAGCTTGCAAATTGTGTTTATACTGTCATTATATTTTACAGAAAAATTTTTAAACAAATAATTTTTTTTCAAAATACAACTCTAATTTAAAATATTAGAATAAACTAAAAAGTCATTGCATTGTCTTGCAAAAAGCATGATATTTCTAAAAATAAACAACGGAGAAGAATAAATATATATATATATATATATATATATATATAGTATTCTCAATAAAAGTTTCTGTGTGATATACTGTTCACCCGTGTCTAAAGAATTATTAGATTTTATAAAAAGTTATTCAAGTTATATTCAAAAGATTAAAACATTACTAGAAGCAATTCAAAGGATTAGAATATTTGTAAAGTTTAGTGATTGGTCACGTTGGTGGAAAAAATTGCATAAATAGTACCACAATAGGACTAGTACGTTTGTAAAGGCTTGTTTGAAAGTCAGCTTTAGTTGAAAATGAGCCTAATATGTTGAAAAGACATATTGGACTCTACTATAATTGCAATTGGGACTTTACGCAACGAAAAACTTTGATAACGACAATTGCAGTATAAAGAATTAATCTCGAGGAATAGTGAGTAAAATTTTAAAAATCAATATTTTAAGAATAATTATGCGAATGCGGTAGTAAATGAATAACCCCATTAAAACAAAACAGAATGTTCGTGAGGAAAAACCATTTCAGGAGCTTGAAATTCATTGGCAGTTAACTGGTGAAAAGAAAAGAATGCCAACAGCTACCACATTGTGATGACTCCATAAAATTTAATTTTCAATTCATGTGTGCCGTAGACTAAACCACCATTTGCAAGTAAAAAAGAGTGGTGCAAGGATAGGTTGAAATGGTTTACTCGGGACATTAATAACATATTTTATGCGATGGATTAATGTTTTGCATTTCTCACGTCATAAGAGTATTCGTATTTGGCTTGTGAGCAAGTATTTGTTACTACAGATCAGTTCAACGCTCAGTGAAGTTTAACACCTCTGTCATGATCTAGGAAGAATAAATTCTGAAGAGCACGTCAATGGTTTAAGAACTATGAAATCAAATTACTTCCTTCCGAGTCGAACTATTCGTCTATTTAAGACTCCATAGAGAATATGTGGAGTTGGATGAAAAAATAATTACAGGATTTTTTTTATTCATAGCACGAAAATGAATTCGGGAAAGAGTGAAATTTTATTGGGTACCTATTATTGCATGTCTAAAAATAATTAGGGAGCAGTATGTCAAATCACGGTAAATGATGTCATAAAGTCAAGAAAGATGCGCTAATATTAAATATCCGTAATATTTCGTTTGAATGGATTTTTCTACTTATTGTATTTTATTATAATATTTTTAACTGCGATGAAAATTATTCTAATTCTTACATTTAAAAAAACATCGTTTCAAACAACTTTGCAAATATCCCGTGTAAATTTTCTATACTGTACTCATATACAAAGAAAATGGAATGTGGTATTGCACTTTGAAAATCTCAAGCGTTTATTTCTAACGAAATAAAAGTAAATCTCAAAACTCTTAGCAGTTTTTTTTTCAATGTGCCAATGTTTTGAATTAGAGATGCACGTAAGGTTGGTTGCGAAAATCTGTTTTGTATTCTGTAAAGTTATGAATGCATTCGTATTTTCATGTCTTCTATTGCTTCAGAGTACGTTTCTACCATGTTGTTAATTGATTGGTCTCTTTAGGGTACATTAACTACTGTAGTTCTTCCAATACTAGAACTATCAACAAAGAACGAATAAATAACTTGACAGAAAAGTACTTATTATTGTATTTAATATCTCTGTCTATATTCATGGTCGATGTTAATTCGCATGAAACAACAACATCATTTCAATAATCAGTATGTGAAAGTATTTTACAAATGAAAAGCATTTTTAACAAAGGAAGCTTTCCTCGAGGAAGTTGTGTTTTTTTAATTTAAAAAATAAATAAATAAATAAACGGTATTCAGTTTCTTAGTTCTTTTTAAAATTGTTTTTTCCCCCTTGGAATTGATTGAATCTCTATTTATCTTAGCTTAATGCATTGCAAAAGTTTTTGCACCAGAAAAAAATAAAAATAAAGGAAGCATGCAATTAATGTAATAAACATACCCCAATAGTTTAAATTTTATAAATTAATAACCAAAATTTTTAGAGTAATATTAATTAACGTTCGCTAAGTTTTCCAAATTCTTTGATACTAAAGGAAGAAAAATATAAGCATTTTACAAATCTTAGAATTAAGTCTAGTCGGTATTCCCTATACCGCTGATGTTAATTTGAGCTTTTGTATGTGCTTTTTTCTCAGAAACTGTTAAATATAAAGACTTCAAATTTTGTCTGTATATTAATTAGACTTTTATATTTATACTGAAGTGAGCTTTTTTAAATATATTGCTCAGTTTTTTCAAAATCATGCATCGTAAAAGTATCATTATGAATATTTTTCGAAAATTGTAATTTTTTCTTACGATAACTGCTTTTTAGCAAAATATGTTGGTAATATCTAAAAACGCTCACTGCAATACATATAGTTACATATGAGTAACATGAAGTAATAATTTCAGGTGCATTCCTGAAATAGATTCTGAGAAAAAAGTACATGTAGTTTTAAAAACATTATTTTGAAGAAATTGCATTTTTACTATAACGTGTCATTTCATCACAAAAATTATGAACTACAACATGTATTTGTCCCATTTTATTAAATATTAGCATCTTCTGAATTTATTTTAAGTAAAATAGGAAACAAAAAAAGCCTTAAAATGCCCAGAAAATACATACATAGCATTTTTCAGTTTTTGTTTAACGAGATATTTTGTAATAATTACATGAATTTTCTAAAATTTTGTATCAATTTTTGAAGAATTTTAGCTTTGATGCATTACAAACATCAAAGTTGATCATAAAGCATCATAAATATAATGTGAAAAATATAGCAATATGGATTTGTTAAGAATTTTTTATTGCATTTCGGAAAACATAATTTTACGACATTTTGAAAGTTTTCATTAGGATTTTGTATGTTAACATGCAAACACAGTTTCTAAACTTTTAAATTTCAAAAGTTTTTCTAAACTGGACAAATGATTTCTAAAACAGCCAAAATAAAACTGATTTCATGTTTTTAAACATGAAATTTATGTATTTTTATGTATATAACAAGCTTCTCGCAACGACAAAAAGCCTTACACACAGTTATAATCAGGTAACTTTTATTGAAAAACTGTTGAATACTAAAGCTTAAAAACTTGTCTGGACAATAAATAAACATTTATATTTATACTGAAGTGAAATTTTTCAAAATATACTTTTACGTAAAATCCTTATGATTTTTTTGAAAATTGTCATTTTTTGTTATGATATCTGCTTTTTATCTAAATGTTTTAAGAATATTTCAAAAATGTCACTTCAGTATACACAATTATAAGGAAGGAACATAAAATACATGCATACAGTAAATTTACACAATTTTAAAAATCTAAATTTTAGAAAACAGTGATTTTTCGACAAAATCTTACCTTGAGAGAAAAAAAAAGGGGGGGGGGCATGAGAGTTATTATCCAAAATGTAATGAAAGTTGAAATATTCTTGATTCCTCATAATTTTTTTTTTTTTTTTTGGAATATTGGTTGATATTTTTTTTTTTTTTACTATTGTTTTGATGAAAAAGCAGTTTTTTACATTTTTTTGTATTTTAACAACTATTACCCTTCCAGTATATGTTGGTTGCAATAAGTGCACCATTAAATGATGTCATTTAGCCATGTTTTATTTTCCAGCCACAATATTTTTATTATTATTACTTTTGCAAATAACTTCGTCTACGTTTTTATTAGAGTTCCTATAAACAAGTTTTCAAAGATTTAAAACTAGTATCCTCTTAAAATAAGGGTAAAATTTTGAAGGAAAGACCTTTTCCAATAAAATACAAAACATCTGCCCAGTTCTAAATTTCAATTTAAAAATACAATGATTTCATAAAATTTAGAAACTTCCCTCCAAAAGTAGGTAAGCAAACTAACAGTTAAACTGGCAGTTATCATACAGTTAATTGTGTATAGTTAAATGAAAAAATATACTGGCTTTACAACTGCTTTCCTGATTTAAAAGGCTAATATTTACACTATTATCTATCAAAAGGGGGTGTGTCAAAACAGCTGATTATTTTTTAAAAACCATTTTGACATACTTCTCATTCATAAATTAGCATATATATTATATCACTGGAATGGTCATGAATTGTGTGTGGAGATTTTAGAAATATCAAAATCGATAACCTGAAAATTTTCAGCCAACTGACTGCCTTTAACTTTTATTGTGAAAGAATGAATTGCTCTATGTAGTCTCTATACATTACCTTTAACCAATATCTTGTCCTTTTTTCTCAAAATATAAATATAATAAAAACAATGAAAAGCAGCTCAAAGTATTATAAATATTTCTTAAGGTCAGCAAGCTTTCCTGATATTAAATGAACAAACAAAGAGAGAGATTCTGATGCTTGATTTCAATTACAGTAATA
Organism: Trichonephila clavata; assembly: GCA_019973975.1. Classification (NCBI taxonomy): domain Eukaryota; kingdom Metazoa; phylum Arthropoda; class Arachnida; order Araneae; family Nephilidae; genus Trichonephila; species Trichonephila clavata. The sequence continues at coordinate 50,162 of BMAO01039590.1, forward strand.
CCTCGACTTACGCGAATCCGGAAATACGCGATTTTCAAATCTCATCGATCCGTCTAGATGCATTGAGAATTATCGGTCAATCTTGGAATTAAGTTTCACAAAAAGCTTTAAATGGTATATAGAAAAACCTTTGTCCTTTTTTTATCACTGAAACTTAGGCGGAATTAGTGCCCGAGTCTGATGAAATTATTAATGTGATTCATGAAGTTGTCGATCTTGCCTGGCAAATAAATTTAGAAGTAAATAGTAATGATGTTCAATAACTGCTGGATTCCCATAATCACAAGCTGACAATTGATGAGCTCATAGAAATGCATGAACAAGAACAAAACATTGAAGAGTCTTTAGATACAGTTCTTTTAGAACAGAGGTTCCCAAACTTTCTTGTCTCACCCCTTATCAGACCCCTTACCATATTTTTTTTCAGTTTGGGGTAGACCCCTGCTTAATTAATATTGAATTTTTGCAAATTTGTTAACTTAAATGTCTTTTTGATGACTACTATTGCTGCTACTTTAAAAGAATTTAATTTCTAACTAATGAAGTATAGTGTTTAAAATTTAAAAAGCGCATGTTAATTAATTAAATTAAAAGTTAATTAATGTATAAAATAACTGTTAAATAAAATAACCAAACAACAAACAAATGATTTTAATAGGAGGTATGAATCTGGCGCTTCAATAACAAATTTTGAACATTTGGTATCAATCTTTTATCAGGTTTAATCTTAAATCTCCTCTGTTAGTAGTGTCCAGTTCCCCCTCCCCGTTTCCTTTTTTCTTTATTTTGTTTTGGAGATTGGCAACTGCGCTGTGAAACTCCTTCTCACTAGGAAAAGCAATTAAAACTTCCTGGCGATATTCCATAATTCGGCACAAATAACAGGTTTGTCTTTTTAAAGCCAAAATTGCTGACATCCGTTTCTTAAACTTAAGATCGTCATTAGTGCATATTACGATCAGTTCCTATTCCCATGTGGCATTTTTTTTCAATGTGACCATATAAATTCATTTCTTACTGTGGTATTACCACAGTCAAAGCATTCTCAAACCTGGTTTCAAAATCAGAAAAAAACGCAATTAAATGTTGAACGCAGGTCTGTGACAAATTGAGAAAATTCAGGACCTCCGATATAATGCTTATTTAGCTTAACTCTGGAAAGAAACGCTGAAATGGTTCTTGTTTAAAAAAATTTATGCTGTCACCTTGTAAGTACAAATTAATCTCATTATATATAAATTTAGTAAATAAAACTGTTAAATAGATAAAATTTGGTTTCCACTTAATTAAATGTTCTTTTAAAATTAAAGTCACGATCTAGTTTATTGAGAGCCACTATCATAAAACTTAAACCTCATGGACCCCCAAATTATTTTTTTGCTGACGTGAACCCCTTGCATGCCGTCATAGACCCTTGGAGGTCTATATAGACCACTTAGGGAATCACTGATTTAAAAGGTCGAATCTGACAGAAAGCTTCAATTTCAGTGAAAAAAGGTTACAAGCCTTAGAAAATATAGACTCCAACGAAGAGAGTATTTTCAACAAAAAAAAAAAGGAATAAAAACATTATTAGAATGCTACGAGGAAATTTTCCTAGAGAAACAAAATCATTGAGCCGGAAGACTACTTTGTTTGATTTTATGAAACCTTTTACATCAAAATAGCTTCGGTTTGTATTTGTGTTATCCAAGATTTTATTAAACTTTTTTTTTCTAGATTATTATTTTCTTTCGTCTCCGGCCCAACTAAAAATAACTTATACGTATTTATATGCGAAATTATACTCCGACATAAATGGTTACCAATCAGACACACCTATCACGTAAGTTCGGAGTATTAATGTATATAATTTTATCAATTATGAATGAATAACTGTCTGAAATAACAGCAGTCATAATAATTGCATTTAACAATAATTTATGCCTTTCAAATTGCATAAAGATACACACAATGCAGCCAATTTTACTAAAGAATATCAGATGTATTTTACGATATAAAATCAGTAAAAATAAATTATACAGTTTATATTGACTCGATCCTAACTTTATGTACTTTCATTTTTGTTAAATTTTATGAGTTTAAAAACACGAATTAAAATATTAAATAAGTATTTGATCAAGATAATTACAAGCTAAATTTTTGATTATTATTTATGTTATTATTAGAAATCTAAATTTTATTTCTGTACTTAGCAAAATTATTTTAATTTATAGTTATCAAAAAATGCATAAGCTGTTGAAAACCAAAACAGCGATTAATGCAAACTATGATTTTATCTAGTAGAACACAAAAAATCTGCTAAAAAAAAGAGTAGCATTATAATCTGTTATACAAAATGTAAACACTTTTAAGGAAACAGATAAAAGAATGTAGTAAACATTTTAAAGAAAACGAATAAAAGGAAATCGACTTAAACTTATAATACAATTGCTATCTTAATAATTATTTTAAACAAAAGATAATTGTCCGTATGTAATATTTAGATTTAAAACCAAAAGGTTATTTAAATAATTCAAATAGATTAAAAGTATCTTATTCTTAGTTTTGAAATGCTATTGATGAAAATGCCAAATATTTGCAAGTAGGACATTTTAAAAACCTGGTATTGACTCTTAAGAGGTTTATATAAGAACTTTATGTACTTGATGCATTTTATCTATATATTACAGCTTATTCTTATCAGAGAGAATTCAAGTAAATCAACTAAATTCATCTGAATGATTATGATTTTCCTTTCACTTACTGATTATTGTCATGATCTTCGGATGAATGCAAATGTGCATGATATGTCTACATATATAGTTTTCGATACTCATAAAATGCAGGTATACGATATTGACTAAATCTTAGAGAGAAGCACTTCTAAGCAGACTTCGAACAGACTATGAAATTTACCTGATTAAATCTAATTTTGAGGCGTGTCTGTAAGGAATTGTATTCGTATGTAACTCTTTAGAACTTGTTCCAATAAGTGTAAACATCCTGAGTACATACCTTAAGCACTCTGTAACTGTATGTCTCCAGTCAATGAGATTTTGGAAAGATAGAAAATTGGTCTGTTTTACTTAATCTTGTATTACTATCGCAATACTGGATTAATTTTATAGTGCTTAATGCTTTGTGAATAATTTATACATATATATATATTCTCATGTAAAATTGGTTTTCACCTATTGTAAAAATCAAACGTGATTCTATTTTATCTTAACTAGAATTAGAGGTATCTTCAATTAATATATAATTACCAGATAGACTGTGACATAACAGAACTTCATTTCCTAGAAGTATGCAAAATGATTGATATGATTTTCAAATTTTTCATAAAATATAATTGTTCTTGTATGTGTAGATCTCGTCATGTATGATTTTGTTATTGTTCTACATTTTATGATAATTTTAATGAGTTTATTATGAAAGTGTGCCATGTGTGTGTGTGCCTGCATATAAAAATACATACTTTCGGTAGATAGAATTCAGATACATGAACTAATCTGATTTCCATCAGTATATAAAATAAACTGATAGGATTGATTGTTACAGACTTGTTAATGTATAAATATTTGAAAGTTTGTATTTTGCCATGCATTATCATTTTACAGTTACTGTAAAAATTAAATATAGCAATTACGGAAATGCATTATGTCTTTTACGTTTCGCTCTATATACGTTCGGTAGACGAAATTAATATATAGACTGTTTAAATATCTAAATTTTGCACATACGTAAGTTAACTGGTATGCACATGTCCCCCCCCCCATACTTTATAACTCAAGCAAATTACGCTCTCAAATGTAAAGTTTGTTCTTTATAAATTGCTTTGCACAGTAAATGCAGTAAGAAGTAAATGCATCTATTGCAAAAATGTATATCGTATGCATAAAAGATAAAAACTTTCATTAGATGGATTTCAGATACATTAACAACATCTGATTTCCATTCAAAATATAAGGTAACTGATATAAGTCAGAAAAGATTTGTTACCAAATGTAATTATGTGTTTATGTCTTTGTTTTTCCAATGTATTTTTATTTTTTCTATTACTGTAAGAAGTAAATGTAATGTTTGCTTGAAGCTTATTATCTCTTCAACAAAAAGTTATATAAATTTGCATAAGATGCAACTGTTACATTGAACAAATCTAATTTTTCCAACAGTTTGTGAGATTATTAGCATGTATATATAGTGTCGGTGTGATGTTAATGCATATTATGTGATTTATAATTGTTTTGAAATTACTTTTAAAATAACTATAACTGTTTTAAGAACGTGTATCTCATCCCCACTTTACTCCTGTACATTCAGCAAATGGAATAATTCAGTTTTGATTGATTAATTTGTTTCATCAGATGTAATGATTAGCCAAACTGTAAATATGAATTAGGATCAGATACAAAATGATTAATATGTTTGTCTATTGTTTATAATGTAAAAATTAATTATGCTTGTCAATGTATATTTTTTGCCATGTATATACATATATCTTTATATACATATATATCTACGGTTCTGCAGTAATTTTAAAAGAAGTAAAAAAAATATAAGCATGTAATAAAAAATTGATGTCTCGTTTGTGATATAAATATGTTCTTTCAGATGTTTAAATTCAGATAGATTGACGTTGTAAATCTGACAGAATCTGAATTTTTAATCAGTTGATTGATATGATTAGCGAAGTGCTTGCTAATATATTTGTAAATGTATATTTTCCCATTTACGACTCTTCTTTAATTATTGTAAAAATGTAGCCACTTCGAAAGAGTACATTCCACTTACGTTATATAAATTTGAACCTTCACAATAGATGGAATTCAGATAAACTGGCAGAACAAATCGAACGAAATCTGAATATCCATCTGTAGCTATAAGTACATGAGTATAATTTTTCAAATATCATAAACATAATGGCTAATACATTAATTAGAAAGTTTATCGCAAACATAATATATGAATTAAATAAAGCCTGTCACAACCAACAGAAACCTATATATTTGTGTTACTTGGGCAAAGATGTGCTAATGTGTATGATCTTTCGTCAAGTATGATCGTTCGATAATTGCTCTAAACAGAAAATTCAATTTTTGTTAAAGTATATTTCGCTTAAAATATAATTGTATTCATTAAAAAAGATGAAATTTATGTAATTTGAATTTAATGATGAATTCCTTCATGTATTGGAGCGATTCGTAATTCCTTCAGAATTACGAAATGTTTATGTACTCATGCATTATATTTTGCGTCCTATGCTTTTACTGTTGTGTATCAAAGCGTATAATATAGCTTTTAAGCTTTGTACTGTAGTTTAGTGAGCAATATTTCAAAATGTCAGCTGGATAAAATTGTTTTTGGAAATTTAAATGGCTAATAATAATTTCTGCTCAGTACGAGAATATTCAAATTTGATTATGTTAAACGTTGTATCTCTTTCATGACTACGACTTCAATTACGCGTGTTGCAAAGAGAAAAAAAAATCTTATGCTCACTTTGTTCGAAATGCTGCGTAATAACAACTAAGTTCTATTAAGTTCTATTTTTCTATAAATTATCTCTTATTTTTGTCATCATATTTCATTTCCTTATTGTAAATACGAGAATAAAATACAGAAAATGGGTAAAAAAATAAGAAGGGCGCATGAGTCAGTAACCACACTTAAGTCTAGTATCCACACATTGCGAGAATGATGATTATAAAGGTTTTCATTAATAATATTTGTGAAAACTCAAGAAATACAAAAAAGGAAAAAATAATAACAATTAAAACTGAAAAAATGTAAGACATTAATTCTCTCAATAGCAGTTAATTTCATTTATCATGAAACTTTTTTTGAATACACTCTTTTAATAACTGATAGTCAGTATACTTATTAAAAAGTTTTTAATTAATCATTTGTTATTTCATTAAATACTCGGCAATATTTCCTAAACGAAACTCAATGTGCACATGCAAAGATTTTGTATTTCTGTAAGATTTGAATCATTTAGAACACCAACTATTTCATACCTTGAGCTTCAAAAAATAGTTTTTTCTACAAGAATCCCCACAGCAGAAAGAAAGATAATATGTTTAAAATTTACAATTATATTTGTTAAGTCGAAGTCAAAATGAGATACAACTTTTCTTAACATTCCGACAAACCGTTAAGATATTCAAGTTCATTTTATTATCTATTTGAATCAAAATGTACTTAAAAATATATATGAATTTTGTTCTTGAGTCAGAGCCATTTCTACCTTATTACTAATGCATGTATTTCGCAATTCAGAATATTAAATGTAATGTGAAAATTGCCAAAAATGTCCAATTTAATGTAAATAAAATGTGTAGAAAAATATTGAGCCATATAAGTCATTTCTATTTTTAAGAATTTCTCTTAATTATAATCTGGTTTTTTTTCTTCTTATCCCACTTGATCGACAGAAACATCTAGTTCAAGTCCATGAAACCGTGTGTTTTTAAACGATGAAGAACTGTAGCAGGACTTGAGAGCAGCTGACTCTTATAGCAACCAATACAAGCCAAGATGTGAACAGGAGCGGCTTGGGTCACATTGCAATTCTGACAAGGAAGGTAAACTTCAGAACACGCCACATGCCGTTGAGCTCGAGTATGTCCACTGCGAATCCTAGCAAGAGTACTTTCATCTCGACTACTGCTTTTCCCAAGCAAAGGAGCAGCAGGCCCCCGTATATGAGTGGTACGATTTCCTTCATACCACTCATGTACGGGGGGGGGGGCTGCCTCCAAGAGGAACTATCTTGTTTGACCCGGGTAGCAATTTCTGAAGAAGTAAGCAGCCACCATGTGTAGAATCTGTATGGCTGCCCTCACGGGCCAAACCATCTCCAATCTCATTCCTGCAGATATTTACATGCGACGATACCCACTGAAAAAAGGTCTTCTTGATATTGGCACTCAAGCTATTTAATAGCTGGACAATACTCGTTATCGTTCTGTCATCATGCCTCCACCATTAAATGTTAAATAGAGCAATTATAATCTAACTATGGATATCCGGGCTGTCGGAAATATGGTCGTTTGGCTTCCGATAAGCTTTTTTGCTAACAGTTATGATCCACTAAGCGAAAAATTAGAGAGTCCTTACATTACATATGTATATTTCTGATTATACGAATCACTCAGTATATACACTGTTCCAGAATATCCTGAAGATTTTTGGACTCAATTCAGATAAGGGCTTTGTGATGTCAAATTCATATCGAAAAACCAATCATCTTCCCCGAACCAAATCTGCATTATTTGTGTACGATGGATCTTGGCATTGTCAACTTGGAATAGGCCAATTTTATCATGAAATAAAAAAAAAGTCCTTTTATGCCGTTAAGCATGTTTAAGGCTGACTTCGCTTACAATGGGAGGGCACGACTAAGGAAATTCATTTTGGGAGACTTTGTATAATAGTAGTACTTTATTAGGGTATTCAACCCTCAATGTATTAGCGCAAAATGACCAATCAATTCGGAGAAAATAGCCTTCGAAATTCATGCTTAGCTTTTATATAATTAAGCTTTGATTATTTCCAGAGACGTAGTAGCACTACTTGCAGAGCACCCGCTTTCTACATGAATGGATAAGGTTCTAATCACGCGATAAACCTTTTTTCCCCAATTTGCTTAATTGATTTTTAAATTAAATAATAAAATATATTAAATGATATTTTATGTGTGTGTAATTATTTTGTATTTCATACAGTAGAATAATTACTGTAATTATATAAATATTTATATTATATTTTATAAATATATTTTAAAATTAATAAATAATATTTATAATAAAAAACATAATAAATATTAAGTGATATTTTATATAAAAATTAGTTACAAATAGTTTTACAATACGAAATACAACATAGTATAAATAAAATATTATATATAATATAACAATCTATAAAATACATTATTATTATTTAAATTAATTTTATAATTAATATAATAAAAATAATATAAGTCTTTATATATTATTAATTTAATTATTTTATAATTATATAAAAATATTTAATAAGTCCTTATTAAATAAATTTATTTAATTTGCGGATAGGGTTCTAGTCACGCTATCGTTTTTTTTTTTCAATTCATTTAATTATTTTTTTTAATTAAATAATTTTTTTTTAAATATAAAATAATTATCTAAAATATTTAATATTTAATAAACCATTTTTTAAATAAACTTATTTGATTGTAAAAATAATTAAATGAATTTAAAAATTAAAACAAAAAGAGATCGTGTGACGCCAACAGAGGCCGAACGCGTGGTAACCAGCTATTTTACCAACCATGCCACCGGATCGCTGGAAATAGTTACAACTTTATTGTATAAAAGCTAAGCATGAATTTTGAAGGCTATTTTCTCCGAATAGACTGGCCATTCAGTGGAATTACATTGAGGGTTGAACACCCTAAGGGAGCACTACTATTGCGCAAAGTCTCGTTCCCAAATAAAATTCCTTAGTCGGGCCCTCCCCCTTGTTAGTGCAGAGCAGACACCCTGAAACGATGGCTCGTAGGAAATATCGAAGACCTGATGATATTGCTAATTTGCTGCGATAACTTTCTGAGAATCAATAGGAAGGTGGTTAGCTGTCTTGGTCTAATTTAGATTCCGATGGAAACATAAGATCTGGTGCAAGTGACAGCGAAGAGCCTGAAGAAAGTGCATGTTATTGCTAATAGTCCAGTAAATCCTGAAAAATATGTTGCTAGGGATGGCACAGATTGAATTTAACTTCACCGGAAAAATTTAGATTCAGAGTATGCCAATGGATTACTAGCCATTCGAAGTTGGATTATCAACATTAATACCGATTTGGGGTTTCATTGATGTCAGCTGCATCCTTCTTTGCATTAATTCAATTGTAGATGACAATTTTACGCAGATGAAACTCAGCCAATTTAAAAGATCTGATTTCCTGATAGCCTAGTACAGTTTAAGAAAAAATGAATGTTAGTGCACACTGTGTTGGTCCAATAATGTCTAATCTTTGCACAAATCCTTCATTTGATAGTAAATTTGTGGCAGGAGAGGGCAATACCCACAATAGATAAAAGGGTTTTATTTTTATTTTTTTACTTATCAGTGGCACTGGCGGCGCATTGTGGATCGAGGCGTCTCAAAAAAGATTTTTGCGAAAGTTACTTAACGGAAATACGAGTATCTAATATGGTTAATATTACCTGAGGCATAAAAGTGTTTAAATTCAATATGCATTTGGGGAAATTAAAAGTTTTTAATGTAGCAATAGCCTTACAATTTAGAGAAAAAAATAAAGGACAGAAGTGATTTTTGTATCTACACTCTATAACGAAAGAAAAAAAAAATGACGCACCAAGAAGGAGTTGTCCGATAGAGACAAAAATTGGTTGGATAGAAAGACTATGTACAGAATACAAAATGATTAAACTTTCAGAAAAACTAAATGATTTATTTCAGAGTTACAAGGTAACGAGCTCAATAAGGTGTTGACCCACCTCTAGCCTGGATGCAAACTGCCTGTCACACCCCGTTGCATAGAGTGATAAAGCACTCTGGTTTAGTTCGGCATTTCCTGCCAAATTAGCTCCAATTGTCGGGCCAGATCATTTACATTCCTTGGTAGATGCAGTCACCTTCTCATCATACTCCAGACATGCTTGATTCGGGAGATCTGGCTGGCGAAGGAAGTGTTTGACAAGCTGTAAGACAGTTTTTGCAACACTTGCCGTATTCGGTCTGGCATTATCTTTTTGAAAAATAAGGCCAGAGTACTGCAAAAGGAACGGTAGCAAAACAGTTCTCAGAACGTCATCGACGCACCGCTGTGCTGTAAGTGTGCCTCTAATGGCGACCAAAGGGGTCCGGATGTCAAAAGAAATGGCACCCCAGACCACAACTCCTTGTTGAGAACCTGTGCGGCATGCAATGGTGAAAGCGGGCACGCTGTCCTGGACGTCTCCAGACACGGCTTCAATGATCGTCAGGACAAAGTGGGAAGCGAGATTCGTCGCTATCGAGTCAAGCACTAATGTATAATCTGGCTCGACAGTGTGCAGGCGTGAGTGGCAGGTAGCGCAGCGGTCGGTACGAGCGTAAATTTTGCTCGATCAGAGCCGTCTGCGAATGGTCATGGTGGACACCCGTGAGCGGATCGCACGTCTGATGGTTGATAACGATTAATCAGGCGCTGTGACAGCTGATTTGACAATCAATCTGTCCACCGATCTGCTGTAGCCCTAGGTCGACCGCTACTATCATGACGTTGAAATCTGCCACTGTTCACCCATTCTTGCCAACATCTTATAATGGCCACATCACTTCGACCCATTCGTCGAGCGATTCTCCGATTGGCGCAACCTGCCTCTTTCAATCCAATGATACGACACCTTTCAAACTCTTGACAGTTGCTCGCAATGAGCTCGAATCCTGCGGCGAGGCATTTTCTCAGTCGTTGAAAGGTATCTTAAATCGCAATACAACAAAAATTTTAAACATCAGATTGAGTCTTTTCTCAAAGACACCTGCTGAGTGTGTAGTTCCAATGCGCTGTAGCTCCAGCTATTCATTCATCGGACACCAAATTTTAATCACATGCATGTTCGGTACAAATGGCTTTGCATATGAAATTTCATCACAATCGGGCAACTCCTTCTTGGTACATCGTTTTTTTTTATAGTGTATTTGCATTTTTATGAATGTTTTACTTTTTACTCTTATACAGGTAGAAGAGTTTATAACGTCAGAGTGTTAAGTATTTGTCAAAATAGAAAAAATTATCTATAGGGGCGGAACTTCAGGTATTTGAATGTGGGCGGCCGATACCCTGGGATCTGTCCTGATTAAGGCATCTGGAATTTCCATAACATAAATATGGCGTTTGGTTGATATATATATGTATGCAATGTATTCTTGAAATAGTTGTGACAAGAGAATAGTCGAATAGAAAAACGAATGTATTAATGTATTCTAAACATCAGAGGAGTGAGCCATTTTTTTTTGCGCTTATTCTCTTTAAGTACAATTCGAAAGGAAAAAAAACAGGTGAATCTTTATATTCTCTCAGCTACTTAATTACAATGGAGTGAAAAGTAGGGTTAGTATAATCATTTGATACAACGAAGGGAAAAAAAGTCATTATTTTCGAGAATGCATAGGTGATTTGAGAAAAATTTGGTGCCAGACGAATGCTGAGAAAGACATCTGTAAGCTGTTAAGATTCTTTTTCTAAGAATCGCGAATAAATTTGTCAAAACACACGGTTCAATCCTTTAAATGCGGGAAACGAAATGAAACTGGTGATTAGAAAAATTGCATTTTAGTTAAGATTTAAAGAAAAACAAAATTACAATTTAGATTAAATATTAAGCGAGATTGTTACGCAGACAAGAACACGCACAAGCATATATATAAATATACCTAATTGGGTCGGGCTAATACCTTCCTTGGTATTAGTCCATTTATTGACCAATAAATTGGTGCAGATTTAGAAGAGTTTGCGCGCCAAAGTTTATTTGTACAAATAACTCAATTTGAGATTCCTAATTTAAATTACTTCTTATGTCAAACTCAAAAGCGTGCTAGAATAACTTCCATCCTTTTCGTCGAAATATACTGAAGTTTCTCGCGAAAAAAATGGAACAAGAAATACACAACTCCAAGTACTTCTTCACAATCTTCTATTTTCTTTTTGGTTCGAAGACGGCGCTAATAGCACATAATTACTTGGCCATTATAATGTTAATATACAGGTGGTTATCAAAATAATGGAAAGACCTTATATTTACAAAAAATCCTTTATTAGTATGGTATAAGATCGCCTTTGGGCATGTAATGCAGCTTGGATTCGCCTAGGAATAGATACAGGCAAGAGCTTACTAGTGTTTAGAGGAATATTGTACCATTCTTGACGGAGATATTATGAAAGTTCTGGGAGAGATGCCGGTGGAAGACATCGATTCCGTATAGAATGCTCTACAAAAGACCATGACGGTTCACTTAACTGAGATCGTGTGACTGTGCCCCGGCAAGGTAGATGTTTAACTTCATCGAACCATAATTGGAGAAATGCCGGAGCATGAATAGTTGCATTATTATCCAGGAAAATTCCATCTCCTGCAGGAAACAAACTTCGCATCATAGGATGAACCTGGTACGTTAACATTCTATACTTCTTCCCAGGGATCCTTCCTTTCAAGGTTACGATTGGTCCAGCAGAAAACCACGACTCGGCTGCCCATATCATGACATATCTACCTCTGTGCTTGACAGTTGAAAGGACACAATCATGATCATACGCTTGTTCAGGTGTCCTCCAAAAGTGCACCTGTCTTGTTGTAAGGAAAAGTGTGAAAGACGATTTGTCAGACCATGTTACTTTCTTCCATTTACCAATCGACCAGGTTTTGTGACACCACTCTAGACGACGTTTGGTATTAACATTTGTGACAAATGGCTTGGAAATTGTAGCTCTGCCGTAAATGTTCTGTTTATGAAGATGTCTTCTAACTGTAATCATTGACATTAGAGAATTCAGATGTTGATTAAGCTCTGCAATCACTTTTGCTGTAGTTGTTCACGTTTAAGACATAACAATCCATTTCAATACCAATCGGTCTCTTTCACTGAGCTTCTCTTTTATATCCGTGATTTTGCTTTGCCGACCTTGTCTTGCCCCGCTGTGTTTATGTTGTCATGACTTTAGAAAGACTCTAGAGAGGCCTAAAAGTTGCAACGTTTTGGTCTCACTTGCTCCAACTAGATGGGGTCCTACAATTTGGCCTCTTTGAAAATTTGAGAGTTCCGACATTTTATGCTTTTGAAAGAAATCCAAGACTTACAGAACCAGAATAAAGATACCACATACAACCAGAATACAAACATTTCTATTTATTAAAAAAAAAAAAACTGGAAACTATTATTATATTTTAATGCTTATGAAGAGCATTCAAACATGTCACTTTTATTCACAGGAGTTTCCATTATTTTGATAACCACTTGTAAATATAATGTAGAATAACAAAATATATTATTTTAGTAACATTGCTTAGTAATTGGATATTAAAAAAAAAAACCAAAAAACTTCAACAAGTATTAAGTTTGCTGAATAAAAACAATTAAGTTCCAAGCTGGTTTTCATTCTTTTTTGTTAGTGTACCATTTCACATAAGTTTCTAATTAATACAAGTAATTAATACAATTTTAAAAAATATGAAAATAATACTTTCAAATACATTACAAATCCTTTTATTCAATTCAAAACCTTTTTACATCACTTAGATGCAACTCTGAAGCATGGTAAAAATCACAGTTATTGGACATTGAGATTTCTAATAACTTTACAAAACAAATGAACTTTACTATATTAAAGTACAAGTGTAATATTACAAGGCATACAAATTGCTTATATAATGATTTTTATATTTAATGTACAAGAAATATTTTAAGAAGAAGCTTTTTAAGATCCAAGCAATTATAACAATCTAAAATAAATTGGTGCTATACAAGTTAAATAATACCTAATAATATGTAATATTTATAGTAAAGATTTCATTAAAGTTCATCTAAATAGTACAAAAACAAATTAATAAATTCTACAACATACAACATTTTACGAAAATCGCACCTAATTAATCTCATGAAGACAACTGTACACTTTTTAAAATTTTTGCATATTTCAAAATTGTCAAATTACTTAGTACACACAGACAAAAAAAATTCAATCCCTATAAACACTTTTATAAAGAAGGCTTTGTATAAAAAAAAAAAAGAGAAATGCAAATGTATACTGTTTAAAATTCCTTAAAACAGTATACATTACCAAGAACAAAGCAAAAAAAAAAAAAAATTATAACTAAATAAAACATTAACTAGAATAATGAAATCATTTTATTGATATAACATAACAAAATTTATTGCTAAATTTTGCTTTGAAAATCTAATAGAATATGGGTTTATTTTTCAGTATGCTTAATTTTTCTTTTGATGAGACACCATTATGAATACAAACAACTTTGTTAATTTAAGAAGTATAAAAATCTACAGGCATTTTAAAAATATATATTGCTACAGAAATTTTAGAAAAATGTTGATTAATGTAATTTTATTTTAAAATTTTCACGAAAATTCAATTAACAAAGTAAAAAGCTACATACAGCATATTGCAATATAAGAAAAGAGAAAGAACTACATGACTAAGCAAGAAAAAACTCTTGTACTTTTAGTCACAATTAGAAATTTAAATGTGAATTAACTACATAAATTTATTACTTTCTTTTTCATGCATGCACAATAAATTAATAAGTATACATTCATAAGAAACTCATGATTTTTTAAAAAATGTATGACACTGAAACGAGAACTTTAAAATGAATAAGAAATTCTGAGTACTGAGTAGTTTTACTGGAGTGTGCTTTAGCAAAAAAGAAAACTAGGATATCTGAGCTAAGATTAGGTATAATTACTTAAAACATCTGTATCTAAATTTACAATAAGTAGTGAAAAGTTGCATATGTGAATTGGTAAAACACTTGGGAAAGCAGCTGATTGAAAAATTAGTTTCTATGTCATGCACACTAGATAATTTAAAACTGATACAGCTATAATGAATGGACAACTATTAACACACAAATAGGGACTTCTACTTTCTCTGTTAAAAAGTTACTTTCATAAGTAAATTGCAGCAGTTATAAGAAAATTCTAAAAAATTAAAGCAAAAGATTCGTTTAAAAATTATCAAGAATTTTTCAGATATATAAGTTTATCATGTGCTTAAAACAAAGCCCTTTTTAAGAAACTAAAATAATCACTCAAGATATCCATAAATAGTAATCATATTTGAAACTAAAGGAGCTTAGCAAAGTTGATGTCGAAAAAAAGACTACCACTTTACAGGGGGGGGGGGGGGAATATACTGCACAAAATTAAATTTCATATTCACAAATAGAAAAAGGAAGGCATTATTTTTAAAAGAACTGCAGAAAATTTTGAGAAAAATTAAACAAGTGAGAAAAAACTAAAATAAGTTTTGAATTGTTTTGTTTTAAATATTGATGTAGAAAATAAAAGGGGCAAATATTATCATCAAAGTAAATTCAGTGAAAACACTCCAAAAATAAATCTCTAACCTAATATTTTTAAAAAGCTTTTCTCACATACAACACATTGCAGTTATATACAAATACTTAGATTAAATAAATACTTCTGCAATGCTGAAAGTAATTACTCTCTAAGGATAAAATAAGTAACACTTGAATATGATTAAGCTACAAAATAATTATAAATCAATTGAAGAATGTTTCATGACTACACCTAAATTACATTTCCATTTGGTGGCAAAAAGTTTATTTCAAATTGAAAAGCAAGTAATAAGCAATTTGTATATAGATTATTTAAGATACTAGCAATACTGGAAGATAAAACTGCTGTAAAAATACTAAGAGAAACCTTTAATTCTCCAAACATACTTTATAGAACAATTCATTTCACCAAAAAGAGTGAAGTTTGAGAGAAGGTATCTTTAGACCAAAAATTAAACTTCTTCTCTTTATAAAAAAGATCTATAATTTAGAATGATGTTAATAATTTTAAAACTGTTTATTTTTATTAAATAACCTTAAAACATCATAAAACTAAACAAACAGAACAGTCATCTTTATACATAATTTGTAAAAATAATTGATGGAGATTACAAGTATTAGTAATAAATGCAGAATTTACACTTAAATGTTGAATTTCCTCGCTTTGCATTTGTTTATACAATATTAACTTTAAGTGCAACATGATAGGCATGGAAGAAAAAAAAGAAACAGTCAAAAGTTCAGTGATATCTTTTTCATGAACACATCAAAAGTGTGTATAACTATTACTCAAGTCAGTAAAAAAGATTGTCTACAAGGCATCCAAGAGATCTTTTTCTATCAAATATAATTCTATCAAAATTAATCTCTAAAAAAGGCAATAATGGTTCATTATTAAAAGCGTCAGATATTAAGGAGTGGCCTGATGTGGTACAAAGCCATTTTTTAAAACTTCAAACCAACACTCATCCACTTTTTCCTCTGAAAGCTTGGTATGTCATTTGAAGTTTTGATTATCTGCTTATATAAACACAGTTCCACTTGATAAGTGGAGGAGCTTATAAGGAAGATAGTTTAACTCAATGGAATGAAGGCACCACTGCAAGAACAGAAAATAAAAGTGAACTGAAGAATGAATCATTTGCAATTGTCCAAATATGTTCAACCATAAAGCAGATGCATTCATCATACCAATGATAAGGATGGAATTTAAAAGTGAGAGGTACTTCTGATTTTGAATCAATAATGTGATGTTCTTGCAAGATCATAAAAGTTAGAATGATTGCTTTGAATTTACATTAAGAGCAGATTTTTAAACAATCAATTTTTTCATAATTAAATGTAATCAGATGCATAAAGATTTTTAAAGGAAAAAAACATAATGATACTAGATGTTTGAAATCCTACATTAAAAGAAAATGCATAAAACAATTTTAATCAGCCTCTCTTGACAAAATATATCAATTTTGGAAATTGTAAAAAAAAGAAAGAAAAGAATGACAAAGTAAAAAGATCTCATCAATTTATCAATTATACTTTCCTAAAATATTAATTAATCATTCACAGTTTGATAAATATTAATGTTTTCACAACAGCATTTCAGAACTGTGGTTGTAATTCAATTGGCAGACTCTACTAACGCTATATTTTAAAACAAATGTTCATATTAGTTACCTTAAAGTTGGAAGACACTAAAGTTCATTAAAAAAATGGGGAAAAAATATTTATTTAAAAATTGAAATTTGCATACCTTGAGGCCTAGTTTTAAATTAACTAATTTTGCATTAAAATTATGCAATATTAAAAAAACTCATTTAATGATCAACTTCAGAATAACTGAAAAACACATAACTCCCACAGATTATGATAAAAAGGATGTTATTAATTTTATATTATTCCTCAATATTGATAGCTCTCAAGAAAGCATTTTACTGAACCATTAAGAGATTAAATACTTTCCTTTGGAATTACAATACTGATGCTTCTCAAGGGTTTTTTTTTTAAATGGTCAGGATTGAGATTGCTTGGCCATGCAAGTGGATGGAAAGAAAGTGTATTATATACGACATCTTGATAAGGCAAGTTTATTTTTCTCTAGACTTCACTGGAAGCAGTGTTAATGCATAGAAATAATGGATGTGGACTTTTAAAAATTTGATATTCTATTTTTTTTTTTCATAAAAAAAGCACTCTAAAAACCAATTAAATGGAATAGCACAAAATATTTCAGATAATTTGTTGCAGACTATTCTACTCCTCCAATTTATTAAAATACAATCAATCATTTAAAGAAAAATAAATCCTAGCTCAGCATTTTTCCATGATGTGTTAATCTTGCTTATTGTTATCACTTATTTCAAATAAAATTATTCCAAAATTAAATTTTTTTTTTCAGCAGGGAAAACTCTGTCATTATAATCCAAAAATATTCAGACAAAATATGAACACACCAAAATTTTACAGTTCAATTCTTAAAACCTCCTTTAATTATGGTTATTAATATATATATATATTAGATATTTCAAATAATGGTATTACAGAATGAAACCTTCATTGAACACATATCCCATACTTTTATATTTAGGTCAGTTACTGTTAGTTCCTGTTTAATTATAATACATGCATTATTTTTCCAATTTCTGATTCAGTAACAATATGAGAGTAACATTGTTAATATACTTAAAAATGGAATTACATAAAATATTCACAAGAAATTCTCATAATGTGAATTATATTAAAGACAGCAATAAAATCTTAGTGATGTATGAATAATCTTTACTTAAGTTTGAGAAACTTTTCTCAGACAACAGTTAAATGTACACTCACTTCCAAAATTTAAGCATGCAGAGGGAAATGCTAATTTCCGTAAGTCAATAAGAATTTAACAGGATGCAATTCACTGCAGAGGTAGATGGAAGTATACAAATATGTTGGATAACAGCCAATCGTGCTTTCATGTCAAGAAATATGCAAAAAGGGCAGTCTTATAAGAAGCCAGCTTTATGAAGGGTTACAGAAGTTGATTGTAAGTGCTGATAGAAGGTGTTTAAAACTTTCGTACAATTTGTTTTCAAGACATACATGTTTCTGACTTCCAGAAAACAAATGGAAGATTCTGAGCACTGGCGTGCTGTGGGGTGTATTGAAGCAGGACAGTCGATCACAGATGTTGCTCTTTTCTTCAGTGTTCATCATTCTGTAATTTCACGTTTATGGAAACAATTCCAAACCACACAGACAGTTGTCCGAATGTCCGTAGGCGGTTGCCCAAGGGTTACAACCCCCGCAGAAGATCAATATATTGCTATTGTAGCCAAGCGGAATCGCAGAGCGACCTCCACACGTGTGACATTTATAGTTACAGCGTCCATTGGTAACGCTATATCTGCAGCTACTGTACGCCGAAGATTACATATGAATGGACTGTGTTCCTCTATCCGTCCAATCAAGAGGGGCGTGATTAAAGTGGTGCCGGGAACATGGCAATTGGACTGTGTCTGACCGGGGCAATGTCATGTTTACTGATGAGTCAAGATTTGCTCTGAAGCTAGATGGCAAGCGTATAAGGATATGGTGTAAACAAGGAACACGCAATCAGCCCCAAACCATCACGCATTCCGAGGCGGAAGCATTATGGTGTGGGCAGGGATTTCATTAGGATACCGCACCAACCTGCACATCTTTAAACGGGGTTCTGTGACGGCTGTCCGGTATCGAGATGAAGACCTAGAGCCCATTGTGAGATTGTATGCTGCAGCAAATGGCCCTACTTTTGTTTAAATGGACGATAACGCACGTCCCCATAGAGCTGACATCGTCGATGACTACCTGGAGAGTGAAGGGATTGCGTGTATGGCGTGGCCAGCATATTCGTCCGACCTTAATCCCATTGAAAATCTTTGGGATGCTCTAGGCCGTGCTGTATCTTCACGTTTCCCACCTCCAGCCACTCTTATTGAGCTGGAAACTGCTCTACAAGAATGGCAATTGCTTAATTTTGCGGTGGTTGACCACCTAAATGAAAGCCTGGTCAGAAGGTGTAAACTTGCATACAGATGAGGGGGGATCACAAACCCTATTAATGTCCTTTTTTTCATTTTATGCTGTTTATTTTCACTTTATACATAATTCTGTTTAAGTCTCCAGTATGACATTATCTGATAACTTACAAAAATTTAATATTGTTTTCATTTCTGTATATAATTATTGATTTTGTTTTATGTATAAATAAATATGCTACTTTACTGCCAAATTTTGTGTCAATCAAAGCAGTATTTGTTGATTTTTTTGCATTTTACATCTTCGTGCTTAACTTTTGGGAGTGTATTAAAATAATGAAATGAAATTAGATTACAATGCATTCATGTCAATTGTACCAGCAATTTATAAAATTATCAACCCCAAAAATACAAAAACAAAATTAATACATTGAATCCGATTGTTCACCATTTTATCCAAATACATATTTAAAAAAATAATTTTCCCTGAAAAATTAAATTTCAAACAGGTTATTTTCAAGCAGTATCTTAATCCTTCCCCTCTTACCAAAAAGAAAATTCATCATTAACTGGTCTTCTCATATGCATTCATTAACAATAAAAACAAAGTTTTAAATGTATTTCTCACCAAGTTTGCATAACACCCTAAGACATTAGTTAAGTTAGACATTCCCTCTTATCTAGAGAATTCTTAATATCCTTTCCTATTTCTTAAAATTTTAATTTTACAGAAACAATTCTGTTTCTTAAAACTCAAATTAAATTTTTTTAGGCACAATACCAAAAATAAAGATTCAAGAAATAAAAGAACTACTTAGCTAACTATCTGTATTAGTCATTCATACAGAATACAAGATCAAAAAAATGTTTAAAATATTTCAACATGAACTGTGCACAATCTAACATATATTTGGCACATTGGAAAATTTAGAAATTTTTTTAAGCCATCAACACTGAAATAAAATCCTCTCTTGTGCCTTTCTTAAATAATATCAATAAAGAAACGTAATCATAGAGTTGAATAAATGAAAGTAAGTTTTATATTTACTTCTTGTATATTAGGAAAGCTATTTGGTGCAGAATTGTACAATCAACTCATATTTTTGCATGAATATGCATGAACAGAAACATACCCCATTATCAATCTCCCAACATTTAGCAGATTATCAGAGTAATTTTATCTTTAAATCTTTTCCTTATCTTATAATATTTTTTTAAAACCATTTTCTGGATACTCTAATTTTAAAGTGTTCTAAAAAATAATAGAATATTAGACAAAATTAAGGGGAAAAAATGTTTAAAAAATCCATCTTGATTGTATCAACAACTTCATAATTTTAATAAAATGTAAATCTTACAAAACAATAGAAATATTTACAAAAAAAAAAAGATGAGCATTACCAAAATTTACAACATTTACTTTAATGATATAAAAAGAATATTAAATTTAAAATAATGTCAAACACTATTAGTTCCCCCCCCCCTGCAATATTTGTCACAATAGAAAAATAATACTGAATAACAGACATATATATACATTCCCATAAAAAAATTTGGCCATTTACCATTTCTGATTATTGTATATACAAAAAAAGTCAATAAAAAAAGATCCCTTATATGTGAGTAAAATACCAACAATAAAAATAGCATTTAACAATGTAAATATCACAGAAAAGTAAATGAAGTACTACAAATGTGCACAAAAATTATTTCATGAATAATTTGAAGCATAAATATGACAAAAAAATTTAGTATCATCCTAGAAAATTTTTCCGGTTGTATTTCATTCATAAGTATTGTCACAAAGAAAGATTTTTAAAAAAATTTGAGATTTAAATTGAATGTGATGCTTGTACTTACAGAATTTAGTAGAAAATTTAAAATAAACTCATTAAAACTAAGAAAGAATAATCAAAGCAATTCATTCATTCACTAACTTTGCAGCTTAACAGTTTATATGCGTAATTTCTATAGTTACCAGTATAAAAAGTTAAGCAACCAAAAATTGCATAAACAAAATTTAAAAAAGAAAAGATAAATTTAAAAACATATGCAAAAAACTAAGTCAAAAAAATAAACTATTTATGATCTTTCTAAAATATTGTACAATAAAATTAAATATTTTTTTCTATACTTTTGCATTTTTAATAAAAAAAGATTGCTCAAAAAGTTATTTTCCTTCAAATACTGTACTATCAACAATATCCAGAAACTTGAAATTATTTTCAACACAGCACTTTTGTTTATCTCTGAAGAAACATGATGTAGCATTTAGTATTCATATTCAAAAAAATAAGATACAAAAAAAAATCTCAAAAAGAACAATTACAAAATGCACATGCATTATTCAGATCATTAAATAATTTATTAATTAAATTTTTTTTAAATTAATACTTTTATCAAATATGCATCTTTTTTAAGATTTAAGTGATAAAAATTTTAATACGTTTGATTCAAGGTGAAATAAAGATTTTACAATTCCATTTATTAAAACTTATGAATAGAAGAAAGTTACATAAGAAATAGTAAAATGCAATGAAAAAGAACTAAATTATTCTTTAGGAAACAGAAGAAAGATTTTATTCAATAGTGATGGAAAGCACTCATTTACCCTTAACACTGTGCTGCCTCCAATTTATATTTAGAATCAGTGAAAATGTTGAGCTGACTTTTTTAACGGAAAAGTATTCTGATATTAAAATAATTTCACATAAGTTTTTATACATAAATCTATGCATTATGTCCAAAAATTTAGAACATTTAACAATATTTAGTAGTTTTCACTTAAATGAAGTACATTTCTAAATTAATGTATTAAAATACTGAAGATGAAATATATTGATTTAATTAAAACAGAAATGAGAAGTATATTAAAATATACGGCTCTTTCTGTTACTGCCTTGGAGCATTTTTCTACCTGAGAAAGTGGTTTGCTGTTTGATTTCTAAGTTGCAATAAATTAAAACAAACTGTACAATTTCTGCTTTGGTTCATAACATGTTATAAGGTATTTTTTTAAAAAATATTACCCAATGCAGTTTTAATTTTTTTTAAAAATAATAACATCAGTAAGACAATGTTAATGAATATATAAAAATTGTACAAACATTTAACAATTAAAAACTTATGAACATTTCGTAAAGTATTTTATGTTGATATTGTAGGTTACACCTGGTAGTACACAAATTTATGAAATAATCTATAGTTTTTTACAATATTTATGTAAACAAATTCAACACAAGTTTCTATCCAATGAAGAAAACATATCTAAACTAAAAACTTAGCAATCAGTGTGACACATTTTGAATTTTTTCCTCCAAAATATACATTGAAGAGAATTCTTAATATACTTTGGAGGTACCAGTGTGTTGTTTTTTTAATACAATTGTTTTTAAAAAAAGCATTTTATTACAAATCCCTTAATGTGTAATATATCTACAAAAAATTCACACAGATTAATAAATCAAATAAATAGTAAAATTTTTTTAAACTTTACAAAGTCAATTGAAAAAAGTTAAATAAAAATAGCACAATCATATTAAAAAATTATCTAAGAAATATTTTATTTGCTGCACTTGGTTAAAATATATTCTATTCAAATATGTTATTTAAAACTAATGTCTAGAGATGTCATTAAATGTCTTAAACTAATGTCTTAAAATGATTTAAAAAAAACTGTTACTCAATCCATTGGAATCTCTTTTTGTTTAATTTCACAGAAGCTAAATGAAAATTCAAAGCAAACCACAATGCTGGAGAGAACATTTAAATGGATATTACAATTCAGTAATATCTTTGTCTACAACTCTCCCATTTACACAGATAAATTTAAATAATAGTAAATGGTTGACATATCCTATAAAAACAAAATTCAATCTTGAATAACATATCACATGTTAGTCTAAAGACAGGAATAAATTTAATACCTAACACATAACACTCTTATGACACTAGCAGAAAATATAGGTAAAAAATACTCTTTTCATGTAATATACTCATATTGCTTCCATTTACAACCTAAATTTTAGACCAAAACATGAAAACGCACGCACACATACATTTCCATGCCAAATGAATTTAAATATTGATTCGACGAAACGTGCCTAAATGTTGTTTACAATTTGGACAACGATGCTCAATATCTTGGCATTCAGGGGCACAACAGGGAATTAAACAACAGCCTAGCCAGCACCTAAAAAAATAATAATGGAATATTGTTTGACATGAAAATGCAGTGTTTGTCTTTTAAAAACATATATCATGAGTTCATAGGATTACAAAACATTTCCTAAATCATGCTAAACTCTGGAACAAAGAAACTTGGACATACATGGTATTTTATTTGGTTCTATTATTTTTATTTTCTTAATATTCTTTATAGTAAATGGGGATATTGATTGTAAAATTATCAATGAATAATCAGATAATTTTAACTAAACAAATATATCAGAATTTTTTAATAAAAATATAAATGGCATAACGAAAGAAAATTGGAGATGTACCACAATGCAAATGTTAGTAATAAAAGATTACTGATAAAGAAATAAAAATTGTGTGGCTAAAAATTTCATTAAAAGTTGTAGTTATGTAAAACATTACATGTATTGATATAAATATTTAAATGATGTGCATGTGGGAAAAATTTGTGACAATATTTTCTACAGTACATAAGTCATTTGAACTCAGCATGTGCATCATACCTTTACCAGAGTTTCATACATCACAAGATTTAAAGATTTTACTCTGATCAATAAAATATCTTGAAAGAAAGCCTAGATGAATTGAACAGTCATCTTGAATCTTTTTCAATGGAAATTTATTTATAATAAAATGAAATATTAATTCAATACAGAAGTCAACTGATCTATGGTAAACAGTTTTTTACTTGTACATTAAAAACGTATTAAAACAAATTACGTTGTACATCATCCTTTCTAAAAAAAAATTCAATAAAGAACTTTACCATAACTTCCAAAGTAAAGTAATGCTAATAATTTTTTTTTCACATGCTATCAATTTCTTAATTCTGACTCCATTTTTTAAAATAAAATGCAGCAGCAGAACAAATAAACCATTTAAAATACTATAGAGACAATTAAAACAAAAACAATGAAAATTAATAGAAAGTACTATTCAGTTTTAAAAACCATTTCAATACAAGACAAAAAAAAGTGTGATCTTGATAAATGTGTCATATTACATTACTCATAAATTCATTGATTATAAAATTCATAGACTAACATGATATGAAATAAAATACAGCATATGTATCATAATCTACAATATTAAAATTCGTGAGTAAACAAACGTATGTGTGTATCTATGTATGTCCTTATGAGAGACTATTTTCTCACAAACCGTCGAATGCACACATGCACCGAAGGTACCAAAAGATGGGAAATGATCCGAGAAATACATTTGACCATTTAAATTCCAAAGTTGCAATTCAATAAAAAAAAGATATATAATTTAAAACGTGAAACTGCATGACGTGCAAAGAAGTAAAACAACGAAAGTGGGAAATATTTCAGATTTTTCTGTCATTTTTTAAATTGCCATCCTATTTTTCGTATAGAAATCAGAC
Organism: Trichonephila clavata; assembly: GCA_019973975.1. NCBI lineage: Eukaryota > Metazoa > Arthropoda > Arachnida > Araneae > Nephilidae > Trichonephila > Trichonephila clavata. The sequence goes on from BMAO01039590.1 coordinate 74,808, forward strand.
AAAAAATAATTCCGGAACTGGACAGACCGTTTATTTCGCCAGGACACGGATTATATATATAATATTTATTTGCACATTTATGAATATGATAGTATTAGTTTCAAATCTTGTTACTTTTTTAGATACATAGATGACTTATCTTTAGTAATATAGTAGATTATGTTCCTAGTTTTAATTAATAAGAAAATATTTGAATTTATTAAAAACTAATTACAATAATGAGTCAACAAACTTTTTAGACCTTCAATTAAATGTTAAGAATAATCAACTAATAAGTAATACTTTTGATAAAAGAGAATCTTTTGATTTTAGCATTATAAAAATGACATTCTGATGTAGAAACCTACACCTATCTGTATTTAGAAATATTATCTTTAATTTTATAAAAAGAAAGAATGATTTAGTTACTCTGATAATGATTTAAAACAAAGTAATTTTCACCAATTTTACAATAACTGCTTGGATTACAACTATCCAAGTAAATTCATATTTAAAAATATTTCTGTGTTATTTTATCTATTAATTTCAATATGATATTGTTTGTTTAATTTAATTACAATAAAACAATCTGTGTGGTGCCAGTATTTTTTGTTTCATTGTTAACGCTTCAATATTAACGTCATTTTGCATGCAATGTTTGACTAAGATTCATTGTCTAAAGTTCTCATTTGGTTAGCATTCTTACATGTAAGTTTTTGCTTAGTTTTCCTTAAAAAAAAATTATTTTTACATTCATCTCTTTGAAGGAAACCTTTCATTTCATACTTTAATTTTATTTTATTGTCTGGTGCAAAATACACATGTATTAGTTTTAGCCTTAACTTTTCAACATGGCTCTGTTTTTTCCATTATGCCAAAAATGTCTGCGGTACAGGGGAAGGTGGATCCATAAAGTATACTTAACCCTAATTTCGCTGATCCTGATTTAGCAACAGCTTTAGAAATCATAATAGGTCTCAATTTGAGTCCATTGATTCTTTTGGTCTCTTCTATTTTAAAAGTTCTAACTCTGTTTCCTGTTATGCATATTTTTATTCAAATCTAATACAATATTCATTTTTTAGTTATATTTCTTAGAATCTGGTTTCTATCTTTTAGCTTTGTATAATTTTGTCTCATTTTGTTTCAATTTATTATACTAAATATATATATATATATATGAAAAATTGTGATACATATCATTTTTAGCGATTTTCTAAAATGAGTCAATTTCAACACGTTTTGCTCTGTATCGCTCTTTAGCTGTTGTGATAAAAGAAGCTTCCATACTAAAAAAAGTTCGCACTTTGCTCTTTATGTCAAAGATTTAAAAGTTCAAGTTTCAAAACTTTTTTTTAACGATTTCTTGAAATTCCACAAAACATTTAATATAAGTCTGACTTTTATGAAAATAATCGCACGAAACTTTTTTCCTCGAGTATCAAAATTTATTATCCATGTTTTGGCAAAGATTGAAAAATTGGACTAAAAATTATGGCTTTTAAAAAGTTTTTTGTGTGTTTTAAGTCTAATACCTTCTTCTGGGAATCCTTTATGCAATTCCAAGCTTACATTTTTTGATCAAAAAAGTTTCGATGTGTTTGCTATTGATGCCGGAAATTTGGAGGCTTAAACTTAAAAATTACAACCTCAAAAAAAAAAAGCTGAAAACTTCATGAAAATGACAATAAATTTACGCAAAGCGAATGACATAAATTGGAGTAAAAGCATAGCCAAGCTTACTCTAAAATGTTTCTTAGGAAACCGGCGTCCAGGTAAACTTGAATTTCGTAACTTTGTTGTTTTGACCGCATTAATTCACTTTGATAAAAAAGAAATAATAATAAATGCTTTTCAACAAGCATGTGATTAACTTAAAATATATCCTTAAAATTGCAATTTTAACAATGTATGACATTTTTTACGAATTTCTATGGAATTTCCTTGGTTTAAATTCCAAAATAAGATAGAACTATTTTTTAAGTGAATTGGGTACAGTTCCTACTTTTCCCGAAGCTGCCAAGTTAAGCTAAAAAGGAAATTAGCATGTGTTTTTTTTTAAGTTAATAATTTTATAATTTTGAATATTTTTTTTTCCATACATAGAAGTACTTTTTTAAAAAAATATTTCTCCGTTTCGGAGACTGTAATACAACAAAAAAAACTATAAATTGCCAAATGCAAGTAATAACTAATTGAGGTAAAGCTACCACACATTTAAAGAATTTCACTACTTATGGCGCATATGTGGAAAGTTAACTTCGGAAAATGCGTCGGCATCTCTACTCTTTGTTTATGTTAAACACTTATTATTATTTTTATTATTTTGTCGTTTTTGCCGCTTTTGTGATGGATTGCACAAATTGGGAATAGCCAAACAATGAAAAATCTGTGGTTGAATTATTTTAAAGAGGTTTAATTAAACTAGATTTTTCTATTTAATGTATTTTTTAAGCTAACAATATGTAACAATTAATTGGTAAATAAACTTTCAAATCAATTTTATTACTTCAAATCCTAAGAAGGAAATTGTTATAAAATAATTAAGATGCTGTAATAATTCTTATGTTATATGTTGATGAATAAAATGTTGAAATATTTCTTTCAGATAAAATTGTTCTTTTTGAATTACAATGAATGTAGAGAATGAATATTTCAAATCTATTCTATTACTTTTAAATTCTAATAAAGCATTTATTGCACAAGCTTAATTTTTTTTAACATAAAATCACAACTAATAGTTTTCTTCATTCTTAGAAAATGATTTACTGAAAAATAGTTGAATGAAAAACCTTAAAAATATAAGAAAATGCTGGAATACTTTTATCAAGTAATATTATTTTCTTTTCGTGAATGCTTTTTTATACAGTGAATGTATAAATAAACATTTAAGCCGTGTGTGTGTATTGTGTGTGCATACGTGTCGTGCGTTTCCCCCACCCCTATTTCTTTTTTTTGTTACATACTTTCAATCGAACATTCAAACATCCAGAAATAAGCAGTCATTTTAATAGCTAATAGTAAGAATTTTTTTTATTCATTATTTAACAATGATGTATTTAAAATAATATTTTTAAAAAACTAGAAGGGGGTTACCTTTTGTCCACCTGATGGCAAACCAGCCCCCACTGTACAAATTACACAACTGCTCATACCCATTGCTCAAAAACTGTAATTTACATGTGTATTATGTAGTTCTACTGATTTGATCTTTTTTATGCAAAATTCCTTCCTTTTTAACACGCTTTTATAATTTTTTTTTTTTTGGCACTCCTCTTCAAATAAATTAATCACTGAAGCTGCATCATCCAACACTTCATTGATAAAGCACTCAGATTTCGAAAAACCTGCAGCTTTCTGGAAAGTTGAGTATTCAGTTCTGTTGATAGTTAATAAGTCTTCGTGTGAGACAACGACTTTCTTCCCATCCAATGATTCCAGTCCAGGCAATCATTGTGATATTTTTCTGTGAGAGCTTGCAATAATGTGCTATCGTAACCATATTGCTGAAAATTTTTGAAACAAAAGCACATGGTCGTCAATTTAATATGTGTGACACATGTGAAATCAGGATTCTGAACTTGGTGAGTTACCTTGAATATTGGTATTGTTGTAATGGTAGGTAATCAATTTATTACAGCATCAAGAAAAACTTTTATATAGAGATACTAAAACAGTATTATTTTCTATTATTTAGTACTAAATTAATAATTTATAATAAAACAAAACAAGGTCTCTTTTCTTGTGGATAAAACTAGATGAGTTTTTAGAGACATCTTTAAGTTAACAGTATGCAAGGAGAGAGACATTCACCGTTAAATAAAAAATATCTAATCAATTTTATTATTTTAGATTCTTTGTAAGTAATTATTGTTAAAAAAGAATGAATATACTTAGTTTCAATAATACTTTATATCTTAAACGTTTTCTTTTTATTGCTTTATAACTTAATATTTTTCATTCACTAAAACAGTATTGTTTTTATAAATCATTAATCAAGAAAAGAAATTTGAAGGAAAATATCCCTGAGGAAAAAAAAGAGTTTTACACTACAAAAAGCCTATGCAATGCCAGGCTAAATAGAGGGGAAAGAAACGTGTCTGATAAGGAAAAGTGGAAAAATTTGGGAATTTTAATGACTTAAATATAGAAATCACACATGGTTTCTGGTTACGAGGGGGAAAGGGGAAATTTCTATAGGGATACCGTTATACACTTGGAAAAAGCCCATACAGCGTAGGGATAAACAGAGGGGAAACAAACCCATTGAATGAGGCTAAGGAGTGGGAGATATTTTGTACAAGGGAATTTTAATGACATTATTATAGAAATGACGCACACACCAGGAAGTGTTGACATCGAGAGGGGAAGGAAAATTTTCAAATGGGCAAAACATTATACACACCAAAAAGCCTATGCAACACTGAGCCATGCAGCTAGTAATAATAATCATATTAATTTTAACACAAAATATTCTTTTTCAAGGAAATTTGTAAGCTCAGTCAATAAAAGTCCTTTCAATCAATTAAAGTGAGATTTTGCAGCAATATTAGAATACTAGTACAGCAATCATTGCATCAGTAATGACAGAAATCAAAATGTCCTGAGATGCCTAATCTTCTTTTGAAGTAATAAAAGAGTGAGTGTTTATTAACATGGCAAGACTAGGGTTATTGGTAAAGGATCTCATAATTCTGAGCTGCAGTTCTGTGCTGAGGACATACACACACTGCACCTGTACTCTCCCAAAATTTTTTAATACTCCAACGTGAGGCGACTTTCAATCTTGAAAGACTTATTGTGCATCAGTTTCTCAACAAGGTTTATTTGAGAAATAGTGAATTAAAGGAATAGGCAATACAAGTTATTTAATTTTTAATTAGAAGAAAATGTATCTTAAAAATATTGTATACCCCAGTACAATATAAGCAAATAAAAGTTCTACAAAAAATAAAGTAAAAAATTCAAATATGAGGAAAAAAGAATTAATGAGTGAAATAGTAGCTCAATGTTCGTATTTATAATAATGGCAAATTTAAATTAATTAAAAAAACATTATTCAACCTAAATCTGCAGTATATATAGTTCATTTTAAAATTAAAAATAATATAAAACAATTGATTATTAGCCTGAGCAAAAGAAAAGTGTCAGAGAAAGGTCCACAGTTATGTGCAGCATATTAAACTTCAAAGGTGTGAAGTTTTTTTTTTAATTAACTACAGTTTAATTCCATGTTTAAAAAAACTGGTACATGTAAAAGGAACAACATTAGCAATTTAAGTAAAATTTTCATTATCATATCATGGCTAAGAAAATAATACTGTAAAAAATCAGTAGACTAGGTTAAACCAGAGAAACAAACCATAAGAATAAGTTCACAGAGAATACAGCCTTACAACAAAATAGGTTATTTAAAATGAGACAAATACTTTCAAACACCCAAACATTACTAAAAACATTTAAAATTTCATTACCAACAGTAACCAATTCAAAATTATATTCTTTACAGAGTAAAACAAGATAACTGCAAAACTAAATAAACTGAGAATAAGATTCATTTCTTAAGATGAAGAAACTGTGAACAAAATCAAGATTTGAGTAGTTGTTGTTTCTTATGCCACCTGATCTCAACTGCATCAGACTCAGGTCCACGAGATTCATCATGGCAAAGGAGCTAGATGCACACCTATCATTGGCAGTAGCCTTGAGTACCATTCAGGTGACAGAACAATTTAGCTCGGTTCCACCCTAAATTTAAGGGAGAACACCCTGAGGGAGGGTCAGATGCCTCCCACCTCTCTTGCTCTTCTATTAACCTTACAAGAGGACTTGCAGTTTGATGGCTTATTTAAAGTACCCCCATGCCACACAAAGGCACTATACATTTACAAACATCCATGACTTCTCCGGGATTCAAACCCGGGCCATACGGCACAGCAGTCAGCATCACTAACCACTATACTGGATGGGCAACTAAGATTTCAGTAGTAAATAAACAAAAAGAAAAAATCACATAAAAACTTGTAGAATCATTATTCTTTAACAGGAAAATATAATCAAAAAAAATTTTGAGATTAGTATTTAACATATATTAAATTTATTTTGATATGCATGGGCGAAGTTATAAATAACTTTTGAAAATGAAACTGAAATCAATCAATTTTAAAATTATCTTTGTTTTCTAAGACTTATTGTTTAGAAAAAACATATGATTTTAATTTTTTAACATTGGAAATACTTTTTAAAAAAACAGAATGCATGAATGCAAAATTTCATTCTATGATCTTTAGTATGAAATACACATACTAATTTTAAAAACTTACCCCAAAAGAACTAAACCTCCAGCTAACAGCCAAGTTAATAAACCTGGTAATGCTGTAGTTTCTGACATAACATGAGCTGAACAATGAGGACAAGTAACTTGCATTGGGTAGGGCCCACATTGTTGAACACTTAATACTGTAACTGCTGGGACTCCAGCTACAAAATGGACAAAATATGAAAACAAAATAACATGACATTCTTAAATTCTAGATCAAGCTTCTGATACACTTACAAGAAAATCATTGCTTTATTTCATTTAAAAATATACCTTAAAAACAAAAATTCATGCATCACAAAAAAAAATTCTTTCACATATTAAAATGCGGTTTGTTTGCAAATATCTAACATGTCAAATCAAATAACTAATACAATGAAGTTTTTTCCTTTTTACTTTGACTCAAATAATGTTTAAAAAATAGCACTTTAGCTGATAATCCATTACTCGGTTTAACTTTCCGACACTATGATTCGATCTAAACCATTTGTATGAAATTGATCTTCCAGTCAATATCTTTCACATATTTTGATTCTGATTGTCGAAAATTATATATTCCTCAAAAATATGCATTTCTTCTTAATGGTAATGCTTTCAGAGTTGTAGATATTTTTCAATGTAACATTTTATCTCTCTGGGTCAAGACTGGGAAGGGGGTTAACATGAGGGGAAAAAAAGGGGGAGAGGGAATATGAATAAACTAAAATGTACTCACTTCATTAATTACTAATAATATACAAAATGAGCTATGTAGAATATACTTCTCAAGATCTAGAGTAAATCTAAGAACCGAGTAAATTAGATGATCTTAGAATAAATGTGACACTTTTAAAAAAGGAAAAAGCCACCTTAACCACCTTTTTTTAAAAGGTTATAGCCACATTACAAGTCACATTTTTGAGATTCAGTTGTTATATAGTTTATAAAAAATATTCATAATAAGGATGAATTTAAAAGATTACTTAACACCTAACATAACATAAAATTTATCTCATTTTGCACATATTATGTAACTAAAACTCTCACAATATAAAAAAAAAATTTTAAGTCAATTCTTCTTAGGTCAACAAAGAAAAACTTTATTTTAGTTACTTTTTCATTAAATAATTACAATTACAATAGGTGTTTTTAGCGAACGAATCGATAGCTAAGCAACATAATTTAGCGATAGGTGTTCCGAGAATTTACAAATTGTAATTTTGCAATAAAAATAGAGAAATATTAATGTTAAATTTTTAAAAATATATATTTATAAATCTATTAGTAATGCATAAAAATAAAAATTGTATTTTTTTTAGTTAAAGGTAATAAATTATTTCATTTTGTTATATGATAGTGGATGCAAATTTTTTTAAAAATATGGTTATATCGCGATTAATTCAAACCAAATAAAATCTCAAATCAAGCTAACAAACAAACAATAACTGGGGTCAAAAGAAATGTCTCCCCAGTTTTTTAGGATTGCTCCAGGGTCGGAAAACAGGGTTCTCTGCTAGCCATAAAACTTCCTGTCAGTGTCTATTGTGTCACCACAACCCTCCCTATTTATTGTTCAAGATGTTAAACCTTTAAAGGGGGAAAGGATTTTGAAAAAGGATTAAATTTAATTTTTTTCTCCCTTATAAAGCAAAAACTAATTAAATTTAATTGATGAATTAGATTATCGTATTGTTACCCAAAACATCATGTATAGAAAATTTTAGCTCAAATGAGTGCTTTAAAATGCGCAAAAAACATTTTTATAATTTTCCCACAAGTCCACAAAATGGTCGCTAAGTCACCAAAAATGATGCCAACGTGGCTGTATCTGTAATTCTTTGAATAATTAGTTTCAATCAATTAATTTTTATTAATTATATTTAAATTACCGTATTGTCATCAAAATAATCATGTATATAAAATTTCAGATCAATTGAGCGCTTTAAAATGTATTTTATAAACGACTGAAAATTTGAACAAGATAAATATATAGAGAAAGTGAGCTAAAAATAATAGGAATTAAGAAAAAAAAATCTATTTCTATAAGACAAAAAGAAAAGTTTTTATTTTCACATTTACTACAATTATGAAAAATTCCAAATTAATTTAGAAAGCTTGAAAAATATTTAAATAGACTGATTGTTTATATTTAAATTTCCTGAATAAATACATGAAAATACTCTACACATTATTTAATAAAATACAAAATGAAATTAACTGAAAATTACATAATTTTTTATTTTATTTTAAATTTAACATTGTTAAATGAAGTAGTGGGTTCTTATGTACACACATTCTACAACTGATCTCTACATAATTTTATAATACTGTTTGGTATTAGAACTAACTTTGTGAATGAACCATAACATATGCAAATAGGTATTACTATACAAACAGAACTACAGAGAATAGCTATGACCAGAGGAAGTTATAAGGCATCTGTGAATGTTAGCAAAATGATAAGTGATAGTTATGAATGCCTAGGAGCAAGATTATGTAAGTAGAACGTTCTAAATAAACTATCTTAAAGATATAAGTATCTCATTTAAATTCAGATGAGTAGAGGCTTCATAAAAGATAAAATTTATATATTGTTACGAATTTTGCGCTTAAAATAGTGTAAATTATTTATATCTGGATGTGTTATGCATTAATATTACTTTCTGTTGTACTTATTTTATGTTAAAATTGTAATATTCACAAGCAACGCCGTTTTTTACATTATAATGGCGATTTAATGTAAACTTGGCAAAATGTTGGCATCATTTTGGCGACCACATATGGATGTTTCTGGAAAAATGACTGGAGAAATCTACTAATATCACGATCTATGACGTAAGCCAATTTTTCAAGAAAAATCCATGCAGACTATAAATGGGGAGTCGTTTGCCGAAACGTAGTTAGTATTATCTTGCACGTTGATGAGTTGACCAGTGATTACTTCGGCTGTTGAATAGATGGAGCGATTGCTTGCGAATACATTACGTCTTTGTATTTATAGACACTGATAGTTGTGTCTGAGTGGTATAGATGGTGTTAAGGTCTGAGATTTATGTAGCAAATTCTAATGTTGTATAATGCATTTCAAAGAATTATTTTTTTTCGACAATAATTTTTAATCACTCCTAATCTTGCTCTTTGACACTGATAGCATAAAATTCTTGAACCCAGATAATATTAGCAAGAAATATTAACCAGAATAAAATGAATAACGAGAAAATTAACGCCATTGTGGTAAAAGAGTGAGGTGCTCGTATCAGTTGTTATAATTTCTTACTAGTTCTATTTTGAAATGCAAAGTTAGTGTAAAAATGTAGTACAAAGCATCCTGCGTTTTTACCACAATGACATTATTTTTTCATTTAAATCATTTTATTCTTATATTAAGAATTATTTTTTAATTTTTAGTTCTTCTGACCTTTTAAAGTTTGCAAAAATCGAGTTCAAAAATTCCATTACATACAGGTGAAGCTAATAAAAGCGTGTTAATAAGATTTTATAATGTAAAAATTGAAACCTTACGCTATAAATTCCAGTAAATGATGCAATTTAGGTAAAAATTTCATGTGTTAAACCAACTATCTTACAACTTTAAATATAAGAAAATTTGCAGAAATCCAAAGTAAATGCATAAAATTTCACAAGACTACACTAACCAATAAACTATAAGTTCAGATTTATATAATTCACATATCAATACCTTGAGTGCCAGTAGGAGCATTAACAACGACGGTCTGTGATGATGGAGGGTAGTATCCTAAGATTTATATAAAAGCATAAAAATATTACAATTTTTAATAGTTTAAATTCATGACTAAAGTAAACATACATGTAGTCTCTTTATAGATACATTTTTCAGAAAACCTGATCACACACAAAAAAATTTTCACAAGTGATTCATGTTGATAAACTAACAATATTTATTATGTATATACACTGGCATTCAAAATTAAGAAATTTGCCTATTTTGTCCAATTTTATGAAAAAAATTGAATGAAAAGTAAAAATACTGCATCGAAACAAAGATGCATATTTTGTAAATCGAACATATTAGTGTAAACCTGTGTGTGGGCAGAGTTTGTCGAGAAACAGAATTTATAAGCACACGTGCCAAAATTTGCATTTCAAGCCCCAGCACACCTCACCGAATTTTTTTGCAATAATCGAAATTAAAATTCAAACAGTATAAATGAGAAACCACAAATGATCAGATGATGAAATGAGGCAGCGAATTGTAGGTAGGCTAGATGCAGGCCTACCTACAATCCAGATTTGTCGAGAATTCAATTTAACACCCAACTTAAGGAACAACTTAACAAAATACATCTTAAGGAAATAGTTTCAAGATACTGTATCAGTCTAGAGCAGGTGTACTCAACCTTTTTTCCCACTGGGCCACATACAAATGATAGATATTTCAAGCGGGCCAAACATGCATGATAGGTATTTCAAGTGGGTCGCAACATGAGGGTAATGGAAAAAACAGACCATAAGACCAAAAAAGCAACATTGGACAAAGCAAAATTGATTAAAATATTTAAACTCATTTTCGGCTTTCATTTTAATACTATAGTAACCTTTCTGTCAAAAACACACACAAAATATTTACTTTTATGCTTTTTGCTGAGCTGCAGGATAGTTTCTATTTTAATTCATCCATGACCAAGTCTTTTGCTTACATTTTACTATAAAAAAAAGCAAATTGATAGATTTAATTGCTTATTGATAGAATTCCACGTTAAATTTTTAGTACACTGTTCTCCAATAATTGAATTTCTTAGTGCAATTGACCATTACCGGGCCACTCAGAAAAGGCTGGTGCACCACATGTGTCCCACGGGCCGCAGATTGAGTATAACTGGTCTAGAGCAAGCCTCGGCAAGGTCGTACAACGACCATAGAAGACCGCTATTTCTCCATTATAGCGAGGCATAAAGATATTATAACTTATCAGCTCTCTCGTGAGTTGTATGCAGCCACAGGAACTTGAGTTTCAAAGATGACTGTTTACAAAAGACTTCATGAGAGAAGGCTGTGTGTTTGCATCCCAATCAGTTCTGCGAAGAGGAGAGTCCGTTTAAATGGTGCAGAGATCATAGAGATTGGAGTAAGGATCGACGGGCGACTGTTCTCTTCTGAGATGAGTCCTGGTGAAGCCTAATCAGCAATTCTCGCTGTAATTTCATATGGAAACCAGGGAACTGTTACCTGCCCTCCAATGTCCGAGAAATCGACAATTACGGTAACGGAAGCTTGATGGTTTGGAGAAGCATCCTGTTGGATAGCTACAAATACATCCATGTATTTGAAGAGGTACTGCAAGTGCTGTGATGTATAGGCGTAAGGTCTTGGAATTCTAAGTTTGCCTTAGGTGAAACTGGCGCTGATTTCATTTTATGGATGACAACACAAGGCCACTTATAGTTCATCTGGTTGACGAATTTCTGGGAAGTGAAGATATACGCCAGATGGATTGGCCTGTCAGATCTCCAGACCTCATCCTCCCTATAGAGGGTGTTTCTGACGCTCTGAGGAAGGGTATCATAACTCGCAACCCACCTTCCAAGAACAATCCAAGAAATGAAAACACAGTGGCTAAACGAATGGGATTAATTGCCACAGAAACTCTTAAATTCCCTTATTTCCTTCATAAAATTACAGTACAAGGCCTGCATATGTGTTAGTGCAGAACCGTACCCCCTAATAACCAATTTTTTTTTGTTCTATTCGGCAACTGCTCTTTCATACCTTTGGATTCGTATGAAAGTTACGTACGATTATACGTGTGTAACTGTTGAATGGTTATTTTATTTTTTTGCATGATATTAACCCTTTGTACATACCAGATTTTATTCTATCTGCTTATTAGCTCTAGAGACCAATCAAACAAATCTCAAAATTCTCCTAATTTTAAACACCAGTGTATATACATGTAAATACACACAATTGGAAATTATGGAAATTTTAATACATTTTATCATTATAAATATGATGAAAAATAGAATTTTGAACGAATATGTTTCACATGATCCCCTAAATTTGAAACCAATATATATATATATATATATATAATCACGATAATAGTAGCCGTTTATGCACGATGGTGCACCAGCTCATTTTCCGATTACAGTGAGTAACCACCTTCATGCTACATGTCCTAGGAGATGGATTGAATGCGGTGAACCTGCTGCTTGGCCTCCACACTCTCTGGGCCTCAATCCCTTAGATTTCTTCTACGACCACCTGAAATTGACGTCAGCAGCTATAGCGGAGGATCTCACAGCACAGATCGTCATCGCTTAAGCTGACGTCGCCAGCAAGCCGGATTTATTTGAACGCATCTGACAATTCTTTGTCCGTCTGTGTCGGCTTTGCTATGACCTATGCGACCAGAACTTCGAATAATTCCTACGATAATCCTTGTTACTGCATTTCTGACGTCGAGCTGTGATGCATTGTTCGTACTGTAAACATGCTTTACGTCTAATAAACGTATTTCTCACCTCTTGCAGCCCCTTTACACTCCACTCAACATCCCACGCTTTATAACTGTTTTGGCGAATTACTCCAACTAAACGTGGATTGCACCCCCATGTTTCATAGTGATATGTCGACCCCATGTGTGCTGCCTACTATCACATCTCTGAATTTGCCGGTCGAATTCGGCAACACCCTGTTGTATATGCGAAAATTACCTAATAAAAGTGTTTCCACAAAAAGTAGGCAGTAAAAAAGTGAAAGGGGGAAGTGCATAACAAAGCTTCAAGTTATTTCTAATGAAATATTGGCACATTTTATAACATATAAAACATTATGCAAGTACATTATGATCAGCAATTTTATGCAGCAATTTTTATTAAATAATAAGATTGTGTGAAGTAAAAATTGAAGATCCATTAAAGGAGTGACGAAATTTCATGCTAAGCTACTTCGATTTTTATCATTTTAAAAGTAACATAAATTTCCGTTGATATACACAATAAAATTTCAAAAACTGGACACATATTAACAAACTTATTACAAAATTACGTAATTCATATATCCATACCTTGAGTGCCAGTAGTAGCATTAACAACAACTGTCTGCGATGATGGAGGATAGTATCCTGAAATTTATTTAAAAATAAAATAATGCATTACTTTTTCAGTTATTAAAATTAGTGAACAATAGAATATTAATTAGATAGATTAACATTAAAACATACTTTTATAACTATAAATGTAGGACAAGGGAATCCTTTCTTTGGCGATTTTATCAAATAAATTGACTTTGGGTTTTAAAAAGTTATGAACAAACTTTTATTCTTCTGACCAGCATCCAGATTAAAATTATTATTAAGATTTGTTATTTATTTTTTAAATTACTCTAATACAGAATTTAAAAATTCTCATGGGTTCAAAATGAGGGTGCTCTAAATCTACCCTAAACTAAACTTACAATACTTATGTCTTGCCTGTTTTGACCTACTGCTGTGAGCCTCTAGTTACTGCCTCTAAGAGAATGGTTGATTTGCTTTAAAAACTTCATAATCAAGTTTTTCACCTCATTAGTGGTGCAGTGGAAATCCACTTAAATTAATTTTATGTTGATGTGTACAAATGACAGGACCCTCAGTCTTGTTACAAATGAGCAAGCTCTGCTGTTATGGGAGAAAATTATTAAAACCCCTGGTCTGAGCATGTGGCATAACATCGCTAGTGAGATTAAATATAATCAAAGACTCAGAGAGGCAATACTTAGATAAATTTGAATCAAACATTTTCCTTTCTTACTTTAGTTACCATAAGCCTATTGTATCTTTTTCAGAACAAAATGAAATAATTGAAAGTACAAAAAGTCTAAGTATTGTTGAAATTATTGATGATAATGATGAAAACAATTAAAATGTTAAAAATCATCAAGTACATTGAAATTTAAGTATATACAAATACTATCCATAATATTATTGTATATTAACTGTTATTTCAATTGAATTGCATTTATATTTTGTCATGATCTTGTACAACCCGTAATATATTTGAATAATAAAAAACCATATAAACATGCATATAATTGTTGCTTGGAGTGTCAATAGATGTGAAAATCAGATTGATGTTGATAATTTTAATTCAAACTTTATGAAATTTCAAATTTTAATACTAAAAGTTCTAAGTTTTCACTTCTATTGGCAGTCTCTACAACTGCCATTTTTATTTTATTCATCTAGTTGACATTCAAAGTAGACAGTGGCTAAAAAATTTTAATATTTGTGCATGAGTGATTGAGACAGAATGACAGATACTAATATTATAAATACGAAAATCCTATTTTGTCAATTTTACTCTCCATTTATCAATAACTATTTTCACCAATTTTGCAATATGTATATCACATGCGTTACAATATAAATCATCATAAATCACATTAAATTTTCATCCAAAATAAAACGATAGTATATATTAATATGTAACAATGAATATAACACATACAATAATTTAACTACCTTAATTTTAATAAACATCAATATCATTTGATGCTTTACTTTTGTTTTATGAATTACTCTCCAATTTTCATGAAAAATTTAGAGGATTAAAGAGGGAAACATGACATGAAAAACATAATGAAAGAAATAACTTTACCAGGTGCCATTGGAAACACTGGAACTCCTCCAGGTGGTGGTGGACCAACAGGTGCTTGAAATATGTTTCTATATGCAGCTATGAAATTAAAAATTGTATATATACATATTTAAATATACTTCATACATATCAACACATGCTTAAAGATAAGGAGATCATAAGAAAAAATACATTTTAATAAAAAAAGCAACTGTTTGGAGTGAGTGAGTGAATAGTAAGGTAGCACTATTCAGCTACACAAAGAGCTTTTGAGGACGGACATCGAAATTCCGAACCATAGTCAAGTGACGAGGACGACACCTGAGTTGACACCCCACTCCTATATTCCACACCACGTCAACAGGAGGACATTTGAGCTTCAACAGATTTTATGTACATCGCCCCCCTACACAATAACTGTTTGGGGAAAAAATAGATTGAATCTGAATATTAGAAAATCAGGGAACAAATGCAAAGTTTATAAATATTTTGCTTCTCAAATAGACAGTTCTAAATTAGATATAAACAAATACATATTGATTTCTGAGCTGAAACTATTCAGTAAAAAATTGAACACAAACATATATTTAATAAATGGGACAAAAATAAGTGCACAATTATCTTTTATTGGCCTAACTAGTAGTTATATATTACAAGGAGTTGACACGGAATATACTATTAAAGACATAAAGTTGGAATTGAAAAGTAACAACCATGCAATTTTTTGAAAATACAAAGATTTATTTTTAAAAAATGTGAATTCATACCAAATAAAATAATCAATCAAAGTCATTCAAATTGAATGCATCATACCTGAAAGGGTCCCAGTCGGGTTTGAAATGCTTAAAGCTCACCTTTATTAAGAAAACACAAAGCAATGTAGCAATTGTTGGAAATTCGGGCATAATCAAAAATTTTGCCAAACCTCTATAAAATGCAGAATATGCTCATGAAACCACACTGAAAAGGAGTGCAAAGATACTGAAATGAAAAAATGTAGCTCTTGTGAAGAGGCACATGAGGCCAACTCTAAGGTATGTAAAAAATATCAAGAAGTTAAAATCTTAAAAATAAAAATAGAACAAAAAGGCTCAAGAAATGAAGCAGCAGAAAAATTTCAAAATGCCAAAAAAAAAAACCTTATACTCTGCCAAAACATATAATAATCAAACAGGGAAAATATGAAAAACAGGTCAAGAAATTAGAATAGAAATTTGAAGAAAACAATATCATTGAAAAGAACAGATAGTACAGCGTTTTACAACAGAATTCAATCCTGTGGTTGCACAAATAAGTTTCCTTGATGAATTCAATGAAATCAACATTAAAAAGCTACATCCAATATCGATTTAACAATACCAAAAGATGAGATCAAACCAATAAATAGGAAACTAAATGAAAAGGCGAAAAGGCTTAAAAAAATTATCAGAGCAGAGAGTAAATGTATTGGAAAGTTCTATGGAACAAAATCCAAACTTATAGATTTATACAATTTTCCTTTATTTTCAGTAAAAAATTAATATTAAACTGCCTCATTTTTTGGGCATCTAATCAGATATGTTGTATTGCATCTTTATATTTCCCTTGGATCATGAATCTAATCCAATGGAATACATGTGGAGTTAAAAACAAGATACCAGATATTTTTTTTGCACCTATGTTTCAACAAGCAAGCATTTTAGTAATTTAGGAAACACAGTTACATTCAATTGATATTCTCACTGTCCCCAATAAGAATATTTTCCGAATTGATAGAAAAATAGAAAAGGAGGAGGATTACAGATAGCCTTATGAAAAAATAACAGTGCCATATAGATTTTATCCAAATTTAGTGAAGATGACTAAAGGTCAAAGAAAGGATCATACAGCTCAGCAACAGATGTAGAAATTTTAACAATCACAATTCAGATAAATACAGCTCTTCTTAGAATTTTTAACATTTATTAGGAAACTTTAATGATGCCAATTTATTGAAAATTGTATATTATATTGATGATTACAGTTTGATCTTAGGAGATCTGAATACATCTCATGAGGTATGGGACTCAAAAAATTCCAATGCTCCTGGAAAAAAGATCTTTGATTGGATACTTGAAAATGATCTTGTGTTGCTGAAGGACAAAAGTTCAACTTGTCTTCATTCGTCAGGAATATTTACAGCAATTCATCTTTCTTTATCAACAAATTTAAATTAATAATTATCTTATACTGATAATTTTGGAAGTGATCACTACCTTATAATCATTAAATACAAAGGATCATACAGCTCAGCAACAGGTTCTTTGACCTTTTAGCCAAAAAAACAAACTGGAGCAAATTTACTAATCTCCTTCATCAAAAGCTAAGTTCTAATGAAAATATCAATATAGATATTATAGAAGAAATTAAAAATCCCAAATTTCATCTCAGCATTTAGAACCAAAATGGATCAGTTCCAGAGCTCCATGGTGAACAGCAGCATGCAGGCATTTAAGAGCAAAAAAGAGCCAACTCCTTAAAAAAGCAAGAAAACATTTTAAAGAGGAAGATTGGACAAAATACAAAGAAATAAGTGTGAAACTTAAGCGAACAATTAAAGCCAATAAAAAAGGTTTTTGGCACAAGACATGAGAAAGAATCACCTTCCCAAAGACCTTTTTAAAATAACAAAGAAAATCAAAAATAGAGTAAATTCTAAATATTTTTCATAAAATATTATTGAGAACAACAGCATCATATTAACAAATGAACAATCCCATGCAAACACTTTTTTACAATATTGTGCAAAACAAAATAGCGATAGTATTCGAAATACCTCTGTTCCGGATAATAACCAAGATATTAATTAACTGTTTTCCTTAAAAGAACTAGAAATAGCAATATCTCATCAAAAGAACAGCAGCCCAGGACACGATAAATTTCTCTCCAAATAATCAATCATCTCCCCACCAAAGGAATAAATCTACTTAAAACTTTAAATGACAGTTGGATATCAAGTCATATTTCAACAGATTAGACCTACTCAATTATGTTTTACCTTTCTTAAAACCTCACAAAAGTCCCAAAGAAATTGCACCATACCACCCAATATCACTCACTTCAGTTATTGCTAAATTATTAGAATGATCCTTCACAGAATGATTGATTACAGTTTTCACAGTGAAATTTTTCATGTAAATTTCATCATGGCTTTTACCCTCATAAAAATAGCATAAATACCCTACTTCAATTACAGCATGATATAATACTAGCTAGAGAACGCAGGGAATATTTTTTGGGAGCTTTAGATATTAAATCAGTGTATGATTCAGTGTGGCAAAGTGTTGGTTTCTAAATTAAATTAAATCGGATACTCAGGAAGATTGTTGTGATGGATTCAAAACTGTTTACATCAGAGAACAATTTAAATAAAATGGAGAAACAATTTCTCAAGAATCATGAAAAATAACAATGGCATACCTCAGGGTAGTATTTTGAGCCCTTTCTTTTTTTGTGATTTATATGCCAGACTTATTTAAATCTAACATAACAGCCATTTAACGGTATATGCAGATATCTTTTTATACAAGAGTGGCACAAATTGGAATAAAACAATAGGTAAAATGTAAGTTATTTAATAATTTTTCAGCCTGGTGTGAAAAATGGAAACTGACTACCTCATCAGAAAAAAGCAGTTGAATGAACTTTTCAAGAAAAAGAAGCATTATATCTCCATTACTTAAAATAAGAGGCAAACCGATTCCTGAAGTGAAGAATCTCAAGATCCTGGGTGTAATCTTTGACCCTTATATCACTTGGAAAAATCTTATTAATTGTCTTGAACAGAAAGGACTTAAAAATTTAAATACCATCAAAGCCATATCTCCTAAAATGGAAACAAGAACTGACCATCTTTTAACTATTATAAATGCTACAATCTACTTTTATTTTTGACTATGGAAGCCAACTATTTTCCTTTGCTAGCAGTAATAACAGACAGAAACTGGAATCGTATGTAATGTTGCCTTATGATTAGCTCTAGGTATCCCAAGAAACCCTCCAGTGGATTTATTAAGAGCGGAATCTATGAATAGTAGTATTTAAAATCATCATAACTTCCTTTGTCAAATTTTTTAACTAAACTAGCCTTAAAGAACTGGTCACCGAATGCAAGATTTTGGATATTCATGAAATTTTCTATGAATGTAGAAAAAAAAGAAATCAATATTTTTCAAAAAACAATCAACATCCTCCAAGAACTCTGTATTTCTAAAGTAGATATTCTTCAATGAATCCCGCCTACAACGATCTCTGAAATTCATAAAATAAACATCTATATACAAGAACAGCCTTTTCAAATCAAAGATCTTAAAGATATCATAGAGCAAAATATGTTTATTCGTTACACCCAAACAAATTTTAATAACAGTATCTTTATAAAAAAACAAATGGTTCAAAAACTACAAATCAAACATCAGTAGGAGTATTGATTCCAAAGAAAAAGGTCCGACAGAATTTCTTACTGAAAGAGTGTCAATTCAATTTTCACTGCTGAAGCTATAGCTATATGGACTGTGTTACAAAATTGGGTAACAGAAACAGATAATTATGTTATCCTGACACACAGTTTATTAGTTTTAAAAAGAATCCAAAATATTAATAGAAAATCAAATACCATAATTTTAAATTTTGGTGTTTTTTTTTTATCCAGCACATAAGGGAATAAAGATTAATGAAGAAGTAGATAAACAAGCCAAAGTCTCTCCAGAACCTTGGATTTCAGTGGAGGATCTACACATATATTTAAAAAACAACATAAAAGTAAAAATGAGACTAAGAGCAGAAGACATAAAAACTTTAATTATATTTCAAATCTTGAAAAATGGAATAGACAGGCAGGAAATAATAGAAATTCAGAGGTTTTAATTAATGATGTGAGCAAAAAAACTACCATTGAATGACATATATTTTCTATTTCAACAAGTAGATTCGCCAAAGTGTTAAGAATGGCAAGTGCCAGAAACAAATAAACCGTTTCATTTTAACATGCAGAAAATACAAAATTCAACAATAAATTTTGAAAAATTCTATCTCCAACCATGGAGAATGGTCTTACTCAACAGTAGCGAGATGTAAAACAATAGGGTATGTCCAAAAATTAGAAGAATTTCTAATATCAACCGATAGATTCTAAAATATTAAAATATTCGAAAAATTCTGTAGGAGCATAAGGCGATGGCCAAATCTGCAGATTTACAGGGGTATCACTGTATTGAACTGAACTATGTATAAGAATGAACAAATAATAACTAATGTTATTTTTCTTTCTCTTGCATGAGATTTTGGAACTGAGTTTGTGGAACATGATTCCTAAATATCCTTTCTAAAAAAATCATCACATCTGTACGAATATGCATATTGGATGAATTGCCCACCATTTAAAATTATTTAAAGGATTTTGCAGAAACCTATTAAGATTATAATAAGGTAGTAGCTTTAAATATCTTAACAGGTTTCAAATTTCAGAAACATTAATGTGTAGACAGCATTCACACTAAAATGAGATCTGGCTGAAATACAAAAGGAAATAGTACACATCTTAAATTCTAGGAATAACTTTTACCTTATAAATTACATATGAATAGAAAAAGACTAAACTAGGTTAAAAAATTATTTTGTATTCTTAAATATTGTAAAATATTTCCAAAAGAAGTTATTTTCATAATTATACACCTTTTCCTTTTTAAAAAGGATAATTACAACACATATAGTTTATTATAAGATTTTCAATAAATAGGTAAAATCAAATAAGGGTGTAATGTTATACACAAATGATATACCAGAGAGCAAAATATGCTAGAATGCACACAGTATTCCTTCTAACTTACAACCACATTCTAAAATCACAAAAAAAAATCCTTTATTTTTACTGTTTATATATTACATAATTTCAGGTTGTAATTTTGCTTACAGTACCTACAGTAAAATATGTATTATGCATTTTGCCAAATTGCATACAATAATTTTATGTACATATTTTCTTAATTCTTGTAATCATATGATGCAATATACAGTTGAAAAACATAAATCCTACTTATAACCAGGTTGATTAATGTCCTGTTAGTTGGAACTTTGTCATAAATCAAAGAAATCACAAGTATGTATATCTAATTTTTTAAAATGCACTGCTTGAGACAAAAATTATATGAATGCTAAATATTGAAATAATAGAAATGATAGAAATTGTTAAAAGATAGATGCAGAGGAATTATAAACATCGTAGACTGAGAACTACCTTATAAAAAAGTGGGGTTTAGTTAGTTTTATGGCTAGCTAAACTACCCCCTTTCTCTGTTTAAGATACTAAGCAAAATCATATCAAATATAATGGATAGAAATTCTAAATCCATTGCAAGTAAAAAAAGTTACATCACAAAATAAAGACTTGTAAATGTTTATATGATAATCAAATCAAAGAGATATAAGTCAGTTATTCCCAGATTCAGTGATCTAAATAGAAGTTCAAAGCTTGAAAAATAGACAGATTAGTATCATTTTATCAGCCCCCAAGTATAAAAATTATTATTACTAAAATAACTATAAACTAAAATTATGAGCTAAAATTATAGGAATGATATTAAGAATACTCTTTATATACTTTATACTATACTTTATCAATATACTAAAAAGATTATATTTGGACTATAGTATTAACATCTATAATTTGAGAAGGGATGTATTTAAATGCAGAGAAAATTCATGAAACTTAATATTTATTTAGTACTTATAAATAAAAATATCCAACATATCTACAAAAAACAATTTAATTTGTACAATTTAGGATTTCTTTATAAAAATAACTATTAATAAAATTGGGCGCTTTTGTTCTAAACACTTGTTAATACAATTATATAAATTTTTTTTAAATATGTATTTAAATAATTTTAATTTATTTTTTTTCAATTTAAATTATGAGATAAACTTTGATGAGTCGTACAGCTTACTAAAACGTTTTCAAATGGCAATGCATTGGTAGAAATGATGTGTATAAACACAAATACACTGGGGAAAAAACATTGCTTATTTAAAATATCTTTGCAAAGTTTTTCATGCAAGTTCAGGTATTTCCTCTAAACCTGGCTGCAGTTCAAAGTTATGAGGTTTATCCTTAATAGTTCTCATGTTGTTCCTAAATGTGACATTAATAAACAACCAAAACAGAATTATTTATAATTAATGCTTGAAATTACAACCATTATTAGAAGAAAAAAGATAATAGCTTCTGATATTCCACATCCCTCAGGGCCCTTTAGAGACAAGTGATCATGGTCACAAGCAGCTCATGGCCAGTTTTATTTCTAGCTGCTTGCACCTTCTTCATAAGTTCTATATTTTTTTCAAATGATTCAAAACAAAGTGAAAAACTCAAGTTTTACCTTTAGAGTATAATTAAAAATATCTTTAATTACATCAGCAACATGGAAATGTACCCTAAAATAACTTTTTAAAAATGAAAATATACTTCAAACAAATCAATTTATTCCATTCATTATATTTAGGATAAATAAAAATGAAGTTTTCAGTTGATAGGATAACATAAAACACAAAGACCTGATAGTGATAATTTAACATTGCTCTATATTTGCAACATGAGTGTTAGCTTTTGACAACAGACCTTGTAATTTTTAATCTCGATCAAGAGAGGAGGATGACACCTGAGCTGGCATCCCCCTCTCCTAACTACCACACCTCATCAAAAGAAGGACATTGAGCCTGGATAGATTTAAAGTGCATTGGACCCCTCTGCAACGAGATTCAAATTGAGAAAGCAAAAATATTAATCAAACATATCTAAAAATAATTCACACTGAATTTAAAATATTTCAGGATATTCCAGTTTGATTTCATATATATTTTCCAATTTTAATAATAAATTTAATTTGGGTAGTAAAATTTTAATTTTTTTAAAGTTTACTTTTGAATGAATAGCAATTTAATTGATGATCAAAATAATAACTATGAAGTAGGGAAAAAAATAATGAAGAATTTTTAAGAATTTTGACTTTTAAAAAAACACTTTTTTAAATTTGTATCAAAAACATAAAAGAAAATAAATGTCTAAAAAGACATCACCTGAAGTCCCATTTTTACAATTTATCACAGTGTGCTTTATATATTGACATGAACAAATCAAATAACATTAGGTTTTTCAATACAACATTAAAATATAGAAACATTTTAAGGAATAAAATGAAATTATCAGAGAATTATTATTGGTATTTGTATTACATTTTAACATAAGGCATTAGACAAGTAATTAAAAAAATTGAATCACTCCACATATCTAAATGTTCAGTTCTTCTGTATGTACACCAAGATTAATATTATCAAAATGACAGAAGCATTAACAAGATAGTCAAGAAAATTTAACAAAAGGTTTTTCAATGGTTTGTAGTAGAGCACACACAACACACACACAAGCTAACTACCATTTTACTCAAGCTGAAAAGTCAATAATGAAAATTCAACATTAGTACCTGCTTGTTAGACAAACTACACAAATGTTTTTAAGTATAAATATTTAAACAAAATAAAGCAACAAATAGGGCATGTTAATTACATTAATTTAACAATGCTATTTTATTTTGTAGTAAAATATTATGCTGAATGTAAACTTAATATTCAAAACAGCATTCATTAAAAAAAATGAAGAAAATATAATATACAAATACCTTAATTTTACAAGAAAATATCACAAAAATTTGGAGCATGAATCAGAATAATTTAATATACATCAGGGATGCACAACATATGGCCCGTGGGCCAATTTTGGCCCGTGAATGTCTATTTTAAAAGGAGAGTAATCTAATATGGAATGGACCTTTTTTAATTAAACAGGAAAAAATCGCATACGAAAATAGTATTACAGCAAATAATTGTTTTACAGTTGCACATTAAGTATTTTTTTTCAATTTATTACGCAGCTTTTCAATATCTTTCCTTCATGGCTATCTGCGAGTATGAGTTTTCGTATAGGAGAAGCTCGCGGGGGTGGTATACTAGAAGGTTAAAAGAAGTAAGTTTCCAGTATGATTTGGCCTTTTCTTGCAGACATAGCAGGCCATTTGAATGACTTGAACACAAAGCTACAAGGAAAGAATCAATTCATTTTTCAATTGATAAGTAACGTAAAGGCATTTAAACAAAAATTATGTTTATTTCAAAACCAGCTGAAAACTAAAAACTTTGCACACTTTCCCTATGGCCAAAAAATGCATGAAACAATTCCACACATGAAGATGCAGTATGAGGAACAAATTCAAATCTTGCGCAACGCATTTGCTGATCAATTTTTAGATCTAAAAAGTGCCAAACGAAAATTGATGTTTTTTCTTCTCCATTTTCGGTTGATTTAAATCTAGTGGATGAGAGTATGCAGTTAGCCTTAATTGATTCACAGAATTCTGATGTTTTCAAAAATCAATTCAAAGAAAAATCGATATTAAAATTTTATAATAACTTATCCGAGGATTTTTTGTACTTAAAGCAAAATGCAGCTGCATGCCCCACTTACATTTGTGAGCACTCTTTCTCACTAATGAATTTAAACAAATCAAAAATAAGAAATAGAATAGCAGATGAGAACTTTTCTTCTGTTCTGCGTATTGCCACAACAATCTTAAGCCTGACATAAAATAAATAACTTCAAATATTCAGTTCCAGCCATCTCATTAAATCTTACAAATTTTAAGTACTAATTTTTTTCAAAATTTAAATTGTGTTCTCTATATAATTAGCAAAACTTTTCCTTTGTTATATTGTCACGTAGAAAGGAACAAGGCGATGTTACCCAATACAAGATTTATTTTGTCGTAGTGTTTTACACGGGCAGCACCACAACTGAAGACCTATTCAGTTGCAGTACTTTTACAAACCTGGTGGAGAGTTCTAGAATAACTACCAGGGGAAAGATTAACATGAATTCAATTTATATAATTTGCAAATGTCCATTATAATAAATAACGAAAGTCATGATTAAATTTAACAAACAAGTATCTGGGAGGCTCGAACCCGAGTCACCTGCATGGTAGGAGCAGTGCTCTAACCGTTCGGCCACTCAGAGCGTATCAGTTCCTGATAATATAATTTCAAGTTTGCCACCTTTTTAGCAGGAATTTTTTTTGAGCCAAAGTATTTTAATTTTTCCGAAAGTGTTTGTGTTTCATTCATTTATCAACTGCATAATGTGTACCTGAGTAAGTAATAATTGTGATAAATGCATAAACATTGCCATAAAACAGTGTTTTCACGGTTGTAACATATTTGCCATTGCGTAATACTTTGGCCCTCGATATGATTCTATTAAATTTTTTGGCCCCTCATCCGAAAAAGGTTGTGCATCCCTGATATACATAATTAAATATTCCAATCTATTCTATAAAAAAACTATTAAAATAGTTTCCAAAGTTTGACAGAATAAATTAGAGAGGCAGTATTTAAAACTGAATCTTTCATTATTATAGCACATTCTCATACTCACAGAATTTCACATAAACTAAATAAAATTTTTAAAAATTAGATTTGTTTTTAATGGTGCACCAAAAACCTTTTTGCTACAAAATTCACTTTAAAAAAATCCTCCTTTAATGGTTTTAAAAATTAATCTTCTTAAAAAATAAAATTACTAATTTCAATTTCTAATAACAATGCTTAATAAACATAAAAATATCTTTTGCCTCTAAATAATACATTTATATATAACTAAAATTAGAATACTAACTAATATACTAACTAATATCTGCATAAAACACCAAATCAAAATAAAATTGCTAATAAAAATAAAGTTTTGCCTTTATTGGAATCATCAGTAAATTATTGTATAATTAGCATACACCATCTGCCTATAAACAAGGAAAACAATAAGTTTCTATCTCTCTCCTACCATTTATTTTTATAATATTTTTTCCTCTTATGATTCATCAAAATGCTTAGTTAAAAATGTGTCAAAAAAATTAATAATACTAGAGTACATAAAACTATGTTACTTATTAATTTCAATTAGCAATTTCTGATAAAAATTGATCAGATATGGAAAGCACTGAAAAATTTTAATTGAAACAAAAAAATGGCTATATTACTAATAAACACATGAAATTCTAGTGTTCACTACCTATAAAAATTATATTTATTATATTTGTATCATGAAAACAAAAGATAGGAAATCTCAGTTTAATTTTAAGAAGGTACAGCCAAAACAGACACGAGGCCATGGTAGCCGACTGGTCTAGGCATCGGATCGTGGTTAGCATGTCATGAGTTCGATTCCAGTACCACTGAAGACCCGCCGTGTAGGGAAGCAATGCACGTTAAATCTGTCGAGAGCTCAAACGTTCTCCCGTTGGTGTGGTAGTTAGGAGAGGGGTGTGCCAGCTCAGGTGTCGTCCGCGTCACTTGACCATGGTTCAAAATTACCTGGACCGTCCCCAAAAGCCCTCGTGTAGCTGAACAGTGGGACGTTAATATTCACTCACTCACTCACCAAAACAGACACACTTGAAATACTGATTAGTAACTGATAAAATATTTGAACTGTATAACAAAAAAAACGACGCACCAAGGAGTTGCCTGGTTGTAATGAAATTTCATATGCAAAGACATATATGCCAAATATGCAAATGATTAAAATTTGGTGTAAAATGAATGAGTAGTGGGAGCTACAGCACATTGGAACTGCTCACTCAGCAGGTGTTTATAAGAAAAGATTCTCAATCTGATGGTCAAAGTTTCTGTTGCATTGCGATTTAGGATACCTTTCAACGACTGAAAAAATGCCTCACCGCAAGATTCAAGCTCATTATGAGCAACTTTCAAGAGTTTGAAAGAGGTTCTATCATAGGATTGAAAGAGGAAGGTTGGGCAAAGTGGAGCATTGTCTGTCATATAGGTTGCAGCAATGTGGCCATTAGAAGATGTTGGCAAGAATGGGTGCACAATGACAGATTTCAGTGTCATGATGGTAGTGGTCAACCTAGGGCCACAGCAGATTGAGAGGACAGATCGTCAGATCAACTGTCACAGCGCCTGATTCATCATTATCAATTATCAGTCGTGCAACCCACAGATGAGTGTTCACCATGATCATTCGCAGACCAGCCGATAGAGTAAAATTTACCCTCATACCGACCGCTATGCCACCTGCCACTCACACCTGTACACTGTTGAGCCAGATTAAGGTGGTACTTGGCTCGATCAGGTTGGAATCATGCCGACTGGGGACATATAGTATTTAGCAACAAATCCCACTTCCAACTGTGCCCTGACGATCTTCTATGACGTGTCTGGAGACACCCAGGACAGTGTGCCAATCCTGCTTTCACTATTGCACACCACACAGGCCCTCAACCAGGAGTTACAGTCTGGGGTGCCCTTTCTTTTGACATCCGTACCCTTTTGGTTGTCATTAGAGGCACACTTACAGCACAGCGGTACGTCGACAACATTCTGATAACACTTTTGCTACTGTTAATTTTGCAGTACACTGGCCTTATTTTTCTGCAAGATAATGCCAGACCACATACGGCACATGTTGCTATGAACTGTCTTACAGCTTGTCAAACATTTTTTGGCCCAGCCAGATCTCTCTCTAATCATGCATGTCTGGGATATGATAGGAAGTCGACTGCATCTGCCAGGGAAGGTTCGTGACCTGGCCCGACAATTGGAGCAAAATTTGGCAAGAAATACTACAGGAGGGTGCTTTATCACTCTATGCCACGATGTGTGGCAGCTTCTAGAGGAGGGTCAACACCTTATTGAGCTCATTAATTTGTAACAATGTAACTCTGAAATAAATCATTAAATTTTTCTGAAATTTTAATCATTTTTTATTCTGTACATTATCTTTCTACCCACCAATTTTTGTCTCGTTGGACAACTCATTCTTGGTGCATCATTTTTTTTTCTGTTATAGTGTATACATTGCATACAACATTCTTGCATATTTTCTGAATTATTGGTTGACTGTTTAAAATTTCAGCATTCTGAAGCTACAAGAGTACTATTCATAATGGACATCATAATTTTGAACTATAACCAAATGATGCAGATGACACCTGAGCTGGCAAATATGCAAACTTCTCATATAAAACTTTTTCAATTACTTTGTATACCATACAGGACAACGTAAATGTCTAACATTTTTAATTCTGCTTTGGAATTTATCATTTATTTGATCAAGAAAACAGTTACACTTAAATATTGATTGTTTTTAAAGGAAAAAAGTTTAAGATATTCATAAAAAATAAATCTCAAAATTTAAATGGTTTGCTCAGAAAATATAAATTATAAGAATTCAGTAAATTCATGTTTTTCATAAATCATAGTTATATTTCAATAAAAAATCATTGATATTAATTTCATAGTTGTATCATTTCAACAAATTTTTACAGCAGAAATAATATTTTAACTTAGATAAATTACAGTACTTATTTATTTTGCTTGTAAAGTATTTATTTCTAAACTTTATAAATAAGTGTAAAATGTTTCACTTCAGTTATTTGACATATTGCTTGCAATTCTATAATTTAAATTAAGAAAAAAACTTGTTTTAATTCTTGGTTAGTATATATATAATGGAAGTAACATAACCAAATAAGTAAAATAACCAAATGGAAGTCATATAACCAAATAATAAATTTTAAAAATATTCTTCTTTCCATAATATAAATTAAATTTATTTATTGACTTTAAAGCATGTGTAACCTTTATAATTCTAGTTGAAATATATGAACTAAAATAATACATCCAATCAACTGATTGATAGAACAATTTTTACATGAATATAACTTAAATAAATTAAAAGCTTTAAAAGAAATACTTTTACAGTAAAACTTTTCAAATGTAATTAAATTTGATGAAAGAAATACAGAAAGAGAAAATAAATAAAAATGCTATCAAATAGCCCTTTTTCAAAAGTAACAAAGAAATTAGTTATACCCCTTCCTCCCAGACTGTTATTTTTACAAGGAAAAAAATTGAAATTCACTTAAATATGGCAAATTTTTTAATTGCATGACAAACCACTGTATTCATTAATCAAAATCCTGAAATGTAATAAATCATGAAAAGAAATAAAATGATACATAAAAACATTCACTAACACAAAAAATATTTATGAGCCTTTTTAAAATTATTCATGAGATATCTTAATTTCACATTTTAAAAAATTCATATACTTCAAATATGAGCATTTCATGTTAATTTATAAATCCAAAGCTTGTTACAAAATAATGATCAATATCTCAGGTTTTCACATATTTATCATTGCATAAATAATCAAAAACAAAATATCAAATTATTTTTTAAAAATTTTAACAAATAGTTAAATATTGATGATTAACTGAACACAATATATAAATTGAACAAAAAAAAATAATATGTAGAAAATGACCACATAGTATGTAGATATAGATATGTTTTTATATTTTTCAACATTTCCAAAGTATTTCTCATAATCTACACAAATATGACCCTTAAATATATAACCTTTATTTATGAAAATTATGCATCTTACCAACATTCTGTCCATATTCTAGAGATGTAGGATAAGAACCAGGTTGAGGAGTACTTGTGTAAGGAGGTGGAGGTTCTGCATATGAATTTATTTTTTCAGTTGACATAGTATTTGAAAACCTGTTACAAAGTGAAAAAATTTTAAGAAACAAATTGTATGAGTATACAAGAATTTTAAGTTTTGCAAACATTTTTAAGTGAATCTGTGTTACTCTGTCAATCAAAAATATTGGTATTAGCCCATTTCGCTACATTAATTCTTCTTCTAATTTAAACGGGCAAAAAAAAAAAAAAAATCCTCATTTGAAAGTGCAATTTACAATTGCTAAGCATAAAATTCTCAAGCCCGTATGAAAAATATTATAAGAGGTTATCCAACCTACACTTTGAATTTTTCATTAATAAAATGTATTATTAAAACATGCAAAGACATTAGTCGAATCAATTGATATGTATGTTTCAAAATCTTTATTGACACTTTCAATTAGGATTCAAATAATAGCTATTTATATATGAGTGCAGTCATTTGTCAACCACTTCTAAAAGAAAGTCAGAAATTTAAGCCCAAGATATGCACTATAAAATATTTGCTTTACTTTTTTATAATTTTCCGTATCTTTTAAAATGCTAAATCTTCGTACAATAGGTAATAGAGCAATAATTCATTTTCAAAAGTGATATGGTGCTTGTCATTACCTAAAATAATAATAAAAAAACTTATTCCTCAAAAAATTCTTATAATTTTAGTGAGATCAATCAGTAATATTTTGAAAAGTATTATAAAATGTTATTGAATAATCTTATAATATATTTACTTCGATATTTATAAATTCAACTTTTCATGCACTTTTGTTGATGCCAATTCGCATTTTCAACGGATCTAAATTTATATCCCAGGAAAGAGCAAATTAGATTTCATTTATTGCTGCATTCAGAATCTCCTGCAGTATGATCTCCAAAATTTCGTTGCCTTAAAAAAACTCAGAAATCACATTATTTATTTTGTTTAGAACAATACCTTTATTTTTAAATAACATAGAAAGTGAGGAAACACCGAATCATGGCAATCGTGACCGCGATGAATTATGTTTTGATTTTTTTTTTATTCTGTGATGTAACCAAGGAAATAGAAAGGCATTGAATTTGTGAGATACTTTTTTATTATTATTTATAAGGATTACTGTTTGCTGGAGTAATTTTTTGCTAAAGCTGAAAAATATATATGATTTTGATTAGAAACATGTTTTTTTTTTTAGTGTCAGAATTAATACTGGATTCTCTTGTTCAATATAATTACCAATTGCTTTCACACAAATCTGATTATGAATAATATACTGTCAAAATTTACGAAATAAAAATATTCTGTGCATTGCAATATTTCACCTCAGCCTTCAATCTTGTAAGCATTCATTGTCATCCTGAAATCTGAATAAATTTTGCTATCTAATTACTGTTATAAGTAGAAATTAGGTTTCTATTTTAAACGATCTTATTTTCCATTGATATTTCCCAAAAATTAGTTTCATTCAAATGTAGATATTACATTATATGCTTACTGTTTCATATATTTTTTGTAAGACGATTATTTATTAAGTTTTTCGATATTTTTATTCTATTTGTACATTCATTCTTAAGTTATTGGTATGTATATTTAATCATTAACTATTAATTTATATTATGATGTTTTTAATAAAAATCTTCTCTTAGGAATAAATTAATGTTAGAAATAATATTCTGTAGAACCTCTGTAAATTGTTTACCTAGGAGACTGAAACTTGTCAGGAATTAAAACTTCTCTGCTGATTCATTTATACACACAGTAGCGTAATGGGGAATA
Organism: Trichonephila clavata; assembly: GCA_019973975.1. Taxonomy (NCBI): domain Eukaryota; kingdom Metazoa; phylum Arthropoda; class Arachnida; order Araneae; family Nephilidae; genus Trichonephila; species Trichonephila clavata. The sequence continues at coordinate 106,048 of BMAO01039590.1, forward strand.
CTAGGGCCTCCCTACAAAGCCAAGTTTTGGGCCCCAAGCCAGATCCTACAAAGGATTGTGTAGTTGACATTAATCAGGCTTTGGGCCCCCCGCAATGCAGGGGTGTGCGTTACACCACTGTATACACATTGCTTTTTTGGGTGAAATTGTCAAATCAGCCACTGGTCCACCAAATTTTTAAAAATTGCCAAGCGCGTTTTTACAATGCGAACCGATTTCTCCCTCACTGATATAAAAATCACGAGGGTTACTAGATTTGTCGCATTTATTGATTTGGCGAAAAGACACTTGGCGGGATAAGTGGCAGATTCAACAATTCAACCCTTTTTTGTACAGTTGTAAAGAATGCACAAAATAAATAAACAAGATTTTGTGAAATCATGCACACAATATTTATATGTACTATTCCTCATGATCAAATACTATTTCATTAGAATCTAAATTATAACATTTCAAGTTTTAAGCTTTTCTCGCTTTAGCTGTTCATGTTTCCAGTAACTCTAGGACTTGCTTATAACTGTAACAAGTGCCAGTGTTTAAAGAATTCGGTTTATAGTATATATAACATAATGTGACATTAACAATCCAAAATTATAACACAATAGAATGAATTATCCAATTTACCTACAAAGTTATATTTATTATCTATAAATGTAGAATCAGCTTAACTGGCCGAGGCTAAGTTAATTGTTTTAGGCATCAATTTTCAAGTGGCCATGGTAGCCAAGTGGTCTAGGCATTGGATCGTGGCTAGCATGTCATGAGTTCAATCCCAGTACCACTGAAGACCCACCATATAAGGGAGCAATGCACGTAAAATCTGTCAAGAGCTCAAACGTCCTCCTGTTGGTGTGGTGTGGTAGTTAGGAGAGCGGGTGCCAGCTCAGGTGTCGTCCGCGTCACTTGACCATGGTTCAAAATTATGCGGACCGTCCCCAAAAGCCCTTGTGTAGCTGAACAGTGGGACGTTAATATTCACTAACTCGCATCAATTTTCAACAGTATAGTATACTTATTTTCTAGAAGTGTATTGTTAATGTGTACAATGAAAATAATAATCATAAATATTATATTTTGCATGAGTCAAAAGCACCTAAAGAGTGTGTATTGAAATCAAAACATCTAATTAGATGTACTAATATAACATCATAATATAAATGTACATCTAGTATTTATGAATCATTCTAATCTGTATGGTACTAAGTCTTACTATAGGTTCGAGTGTACTCTGAGAAAAAAAACATTAAAATGAAAATTCATCATCTTGATATTCTTGCAGTTTTAGAGTTCGCTAACAGATGGTGATGTCAATCTTCTGCTGAATATACTAAGAAATAACTCAAGACTCTTGAAGGCTTGATTTATATTTAAAGGTACTCAAATTTGAAGTCTCTTGTGTGATTTCATTTTTAAAGGTAAAATAACATATCCTTTTGAAGAGGGTACAGTTTGTCAAATTTAAAAAACAAAATATGCAAATTCTACTTTTGAATGATTGTTGGGAAAAGGCGACTAAAAGTCTGTGAATATATAAGTAATGAGGAGGTAAAATAAAAGAGTTCTTACCTGGTGAATTGAAAAATGTTTAAAATTATTGTTGGTCACTTGAAGTTTACAAATTTTGAATTACTTTAGCTATTAAAATGTGCTATAAAATTATATATGTTTATTTTAAAAGTCATATTACTATAAAAACTTCTGATTGTATGAGAAATATACAGGTTGATGCAAAATTTGAAAGACTAATCATGACTGTTTTCTTTCATGAAGGTAAACACTAGTATGTTTATACAATAAACCTTTTTTTTTATTCTCATAACAACAAAAGGTCTTGTAATAGTTCACATTTGTATATTACTCTTGTATTGTCTTCATATATAAAGGAAATATCAATCATTCCTTTGTGTTTTAAGTTTAAATTGTAAGGTCTTTTTGGTTTTTTAAAATGCATAAGTAATTAATTCCTGATAACTAAAGTTTCATTAATCTCTCCCCATTTTTCATTGTTTATTTGCTATTTAAATAAAAGTATTATGCAATATTGTTTAACTTTTAATACAGCAAGTTAGTAAAATTTTTAGAATTATGATTGTAACTAATTGTGGTAGATATTGCTTAGATTACTGTTATGTGTAGTCATATAAAAATAAAGGATATTCGTGATAACTTTTGCAGCTCTTATCACAGTTTAATAAAATTATATAGTATCATTGCTAATTGCTCAAATGAAACTAATGTGTTAATGGAAATAATTAATTTCTAAACAATAAGAATTTTATCCTTAATTATGGAAATTTCACTTATCTGGTTCCTCATTTTTAATTAACCTAAATTTAAAATTTTATAAATTTCTGCATTACAGTAGCTTTAAAAAATGTGTCTCCTAATGTTAAATGAGTATATAATTTAAACCTTTGCGAAAAAAGTCTACTTAACACTTTTAAAGATTTTTATATCAAGTAATATTTATATACATATATATTTGCAGTTCTAGAGAAAAAAATTTAAAAATGAAAAAAAATTATTGAAAAGTGTGAATTATTATGTACACATTTATATTAAAAGTATTAGTAACCTACCAAAATGTTTGCATGTTTGGGATTTCTCATGTGATAAAACTCTTCAGTCCTAACTTTCATGGATTTTTCCTTTCAGTCATAGAATTGAATGGGCCACCTATTAGATATAAATTTTAATTGGCTCATTTGTCATATATTGCACCATATGCTTGAAATAATCTTGTATATAACTGCATAACATTTTTTGAGGAGAGGGTGCAATATCTCTGAATCAGATTTGAATAAAATTGGAACAATGACTATTTAGATCATTCTTTAAGTTATGTACATAAAAAAATAGGTTCAATAAAGAAAAGTTAGTTTTAGAAGTTAAGTGAATCAATTTATATATAACATAAAATTCAATTCTCTTTAAGCTATTAACAGTGATACCAATTTTATTCAGCTTTGATTAGAATTGAACGAGTTATTAAAAGGGATTTTTTTGCAACTGTTTATTTTTTCTAGTTGTAAAACTGTATTAATTTTAAAAATTATACTTCTGTTGTGTTCTGTGTTTTAGTTATTTTTCCATTCATTTAAAAAAAATTTATAATGAAGCAATTAAATATATTTGTAATATTGACTGTTTTTAATACATAGAAAATTCTTTTCTGTAAAAAAATTGTTTGTAAATTTTCTATTTTGATCTTAAATTTTACAATTGCTTTTAAAATTCATTGCTATAAAGCATTGGTCTTCAAACTGTGTTCCACCAAATCCTGGGTTTCCTCAAGGTATACCCAGGGGTTCCACAAGTCACAATAAAAGAAATTAAAGTTTTATTTAGAATATAAAAAAGAATATTAAAACAATACAAATCTCGACATTTTTCTCCTACATCTGACGGCTTTCCCCGGTTTTGCATTTTATTACTCATCATTCTTGTTCTGGATTGTTAATATTCTTTCTGTCTTCCGTTTTGGTTGTTTATTGCGTTAGATTTCATGTTTTCCCCGAAAAAGCGCCTTCTAGTGGACATTTTGAAACTTTTTTTTTTCGAAATTCTGTGAGCACATCTCGTGTATAGCCCATATATATACAAAATTTCATTGTATTCTGTTCACCTCTTTGCACTGTAAGACGCCGTTTGTGAAGAAGTTTAATTATAACCACCTGGTATATTATGGTTCAAAATTGTATGGTTAGCCCTCATGATTTTTTAATGCTATGCAAATAAAAAATGTATCTGTGAAACTAGTATTTATTTCACTGTTTTTAACTTTCAAAAGTGTTTCTTTAAAATATTTTATAACTGAAAAGTTTTTATGTCACTGTATAATTTTAAAGTTCTGTGTATTTTATATAATTCTCAAAACTTAATGTGTTCAACTTTTATCAATGTCTACATATATTAAATATAGCATTCTTTTCTAAAAAAATGTCTTCTGAATACTAGGACTAACCTGAAAGTTATACAATAAGATGGATAAAGAAAATGCATCACTTTCAGAAAAGGAAAGGCTAGAATGGGTGGAAACATTTCAACAAATAAATCAGTTGGAGGCGCAAGAAAAAAAAGGAATTAGAGAACGAATGATAAACAAAATTAAAAGTAATCCTTTTGTGCCAATTGGTGAGTTTTCTTTTATTAGGTTAATTATGGATCAAACATTAATTTTCATAGCATGTAATATATACTTTTTCTTCAACTTCTTGAAACTTATTATTAATTTGTAATCAGTTTTGTTTCACTAAAATTGATATTTATCACATGGTAGTTATATTTTTGACAAAGTGTATGTTGATTTTCTATATTTTAGTTAGTATTAAGCCCTGTCACTATGCCAAAAGATTATTTTTCTTTTTTAAAAAAAAAATCCTGTTTATTAACCCAAGGACACCCTATTTAAGAAAATTATTATATTTTTTCAAGAAATGTCCCTAACAATTGCATTACCAACTTGTAAAGAAATGTTTTAAGTTGTAATAAATAAATGTCCTACTTCTATGAACTTCATTCTTTTAAATCAGAGTCGAGCAAATTGAACTTCTTGAACACTTTAGAAAAAAAAGAGTAAATAAACTGTAGAAAATTCTCTTGAGAACAATAGTTCATTCATACATAAGTTCTTTATATATTTAAAAAGAAAGATAGCTTTGTGAAATGCTGTTTTGGCCTTGAAGTTTCATGTTTTCAAATCTGAAATTGAATCATACTAGAGTCAGTGCTATCTGATTTCGAAAAGTAAATATTAATTTTATTTTGCCACGGGGCTCTAAAGGGATATTAAAAAGCATTCAATGATTCTTTTGTTGCTAACTGCTGAGTACTGCAAGAAAGGAAAATATATCTATCAATCTGTGCTCAACCTTATAAATTTTCTGGCATTTGATATTGACTTACTCCGTTAGCACTGAAATCTATTAAATTCTTTGTAATCTAAGAAAGAAAACTGTTTACCTTTATAAATTTTCATGAGTCATGTAACCAAAGATTGAAAAAGGTTAATTAAAAATCTTACTCCAAAATATAATAAGGTGGGTGTTGCAGATGCAATACAAATATTCTTAATTCTTTGTTTGTTAATGACTGTTGATTAGTATAAAGTCCCTTGGTTCTTAGAATTGTATTCCTTTTTTTTAAAAAAAACTTTTCTTGAAAAATTAGTTTTCTTTGTGATTGACTTTGAAGAAAACTGAACAAGAGAACATTTATTCTATATGTATTAACATTACATTTTAAAGCTGAACTTAAATCAGTTGTTAAAAGAAATATTTTTAACTACATCAAATATCCATAAGAACTAAAAAAAAGTTTCAAAATTGTTGGAGAATAAGCTTGGTTATATATAATTTCACATACAAATAATAGTTAATGGTTATTTTATTTTATAGGCATAAAAAAAAATTCTGCCTCCTAATAGTAACATAACCTTTATATTTAAACTTAGCTTCCTTTGTCTTCTGACCTTCCTAAATCATTAAATGAAAAAATATATAGATGATTAGGACTTTAGATTAATTCATATATAAAGTCATTGTTAATAAAAGGAGTACCTTTCTTTAATTTAACATGAATGTTTTGCTGCATTTCTATTGAATATTGTCTTTAAAATTATATTTTAATATAGAAATAATTTATTTAGATGCAGTGTTGCTTTTGTTCTGTGTATAAGTAGTTCTGGAAACCGAGTGATCTAGGCTCCATCCTTTTGTTAGCATTATTGTACTTGAGTCATAAGTTTGAGTCTTGATATTATAAAATATCTGTTGAGTAGTGGAGCTGATACTTATTAAAAGTGCTCATAAATTTGAGGTATACTTAATGCTCATTAATTTTTCTAAACTGTTATCTTGGTAGGGTTTTGATGTAATAATATATGAACATTGATATAAGTAAGAAGAGTAGCCTGTGCTAAAGAAATTGAACTTTAATTTCCTAAGAACATTTTACAAGATAAAGAATTCATGTAATACTAAATATAGGAGCACCTTAAAATAGTAAATTTCTCATAGTGACCAAGTAAAAAAAAGGGAGAAGATATGTAGTTGTATTGGTAGAAAAAGCTGGAAATCAACTAGGCAATTTAAAATTTCAAGATGAATGTTGTAGAAATGTGTTAGAAACTTTGATTATATGTAGAAAATTTTGATTTTTATGAATTGTAAATGTAATGGAGAAAAGGAAACAACACCAATTCATTGTGTAAAGTAAAGGTTTCTTAAATTTCTGACATCGTTTTATTCAAGCTAAGTAAAAAAGTCAGTGAAAAGGATTTGACAATCATTTAATATTTGCAATGATTTCTGGGTTTTTAGAGATAATTTAGCCCTCAAACAGTGCTACTTAAAAATTATATTGATAACCCCACTGTGATGAAAATTGCATGAAGCTAATTGTTATAATAAATATATTTCTATCTTTTATTTTTCCAAACCTGAATTAATAGCTAGGCATAATAAGCAATCAGTAATTTGGGAAATAAATGCTACAAATTGAGGAATGGGCAAACTTCTCTTATTCGAAAGTTCCAATGCATTGTATGGTATAATTATAGTAAATTAAAGAAAAATCATCAGAAAAGATAAGAACATAAAATGAAACTTGCAGTAGCTATTTTAAACTCATGATCTTTTTAAATATTAAAAAAAAATTATACTAGACATACAGCATTGTAATGAAACTGGTTTAATTATTTACTTTTTTATATGTTAATGTTATTTTCTCTTAGAAAAATAGTCATGTATTAATTAGTAAGCATTTTTCAACTGTTAGCTATGTGTTTCAAAATATCATCTTGGAAGGAAATCTGTGCTTTTAAATAGATACTTGCATTTCGCCATAAAAGATATGAAAAAGCATTGTAACAGTTTTTCTTGAATGACTACATCACCTTATGGTTATTTTGTTCCTTACTTAAAACTAAAATGCCAGAAATCTTGCTACTTCCTAAAATGCTGACCAGGTATTGTATTGAAGCTGGTAGATATTTGCGAAAAATTTCGAATAAAATGTGTAGTTTAATATTATTTTTGTGAATATATATGATACACAGAAAAAGTATTATGCATGATAATAACAAGAACAATTTTGCATGATATGAAAATATCAGAAAAGAACTAACATTATTTATAATCTATACATTTATAGCTGATATATTTTTTATATTTGCCTCATGTCATTCTTTGTCAGGAACATATTTTATTTGTCTCATTTCCGTGATGTTTTCTTTACCTTACATTTATTACAAGGTGGATTTTCGGTTCATCTTCATCCTACCTGCTTCTTTTACCGGATTTTTTTATGTATTCTGTTTTGATATGAGTATAATGTAAGCTAATGTTTGGATATAAGTACACTTTGTTATTTTTCTCTCTTAATACATTTGAAAATAATTCAACAATTTATGGAAGGAAAGTTAAAACTATTGCAGTATGTGTGAACTCGCCATCTTTATTTTGTTATAAAAATCCTAAAAATTTATTTTTATGTTAAAATGTGTTATAACTGCTTACGTAAATTGGAAAAGTTGTTGGTATCACATTTTGAGTTTTAATTTGATTACATTGACTAAACTTGATGTATTATGTTATATGTGTCAAAATATTTTAGATATTCAGAAAAAAGGAGGGTAAATTACATTCTGTTTTTGATTTAATTACCTCTTTTTTATATTAAACTTTTCATATATGCATTTTCAATTTTTAGGAATGCTTGCTACAACAGCTGCTTTGACTGTTGGCATTTATTCAATGAAAACTGGCAACAAAAGGCGATCACAACTTATGATGCGAGCTAGAATTTTTGCTCAGGGTTTTACTGTAGCTGCTTTACTCTTAGGAATTGTTGTAGCTTCAAAAACAAAACCTACCGAAAATTAATTTTTATGTACTTACTTGTAAATTTTGTAAACAGTCAGTGTACATAGGCAACTGAATAAATAAGATAGATTTCATCAGAAGTGTTTTAGTTTCCATTCCCTTAAGGTACCTGTACACCTTCTGAAGAAATTTTTTTGAAAAAATGTTATATTTGCTATTAAAATATTTTTTACTGATGAAACATAACTTAAAACTATGAAAAATACATTTAATATTTTACTTATAGCACACAAAAAAAATTTAGAGAGAAAAATATAGGGAAAATTGTAATTAAATTCATTGTTAGAATAACGCACATTACTCAAATGAAAACAAAAATATCACTTTTCTGTAAATTTGATGTTGATCATCATAACATTTTTTAGGGCTGGTACTATTTTCCTAATGATATTCAAATTATTACAATTTTTATCAAGGTTCAAGTAAAAGAACATTGAAAAATCACTAAAAATTATTACGAGACATGATATACACCTTAGTTACTAAAAACATCAAATCTATAATCATGGAAATGGTAGGGGTTCTTTAAATCTATAAAATAAATGTACTTGTAAAATTTAAACTAATTTGGCTCTCAACATTTTCTGATATTTACATTGTCAGATACCAATACGTTAAAAAAATGCATTTTGCATAAATCAGAAATAAACTTTAAACTGCAATTTTTAATATTAAACACAATTAGATATACTAAATGCCCCTGATTTATAAATAACACCCTCTTTACTCTCTAAAACATTGATTTTTTTCCCTTGTTTCTTTTAAAAAATTTCTACGCTGCTTTACATTTGGTGTTGAATGACATTCTGTATTGTTAGTTCTATTAACATCAAGATGTTTGTATGATTTTAAAGTAAAATAACTAGGAGTTATATTAAATTTTTTAAAAATGTCAACACAACCTTTGTACCCATTATTAAACTGTATAACAGCATCCAATGCACCAGTTTTGAGGCACACGAAAACTTCTTTCGGTACTCTCTGCCATATAATGCCATTGAAGCACTCATTTCAGTTTTTCCTTGCAGGCATTTAGTAAGTAGTTCTTTGGTACATAATTCTAATTATGTAGGCTTAATCATGTTTAACACTTCAGTACATAAACCTTTATATTTTTCTTTTGGCCACAAGATAATGCTTGCTGGTAGTAGCACCAACTATCTTTTTCGATGGGACACTGTCCATGCATGGGTTTCTTGACACTTGATGAGCAATGAAACAGGGCCGCAATAACATTTTGTTGAAGACTTGAGAGGTTTCCAACATTGCTACGAACAACAATCCCATAATAGTTTGGCAATCGGTCAATAGAAGAGTTGGTGCGTTTGCCTTTACCAGACAGATTTTTATTTTTCTACTTTAGTTTTTGCAATCTCGCACCTACACTCTTTTGAACATGACCGATGCATTCATATTTTGTGACACTACCTTTGACACTGATAAAGCCCTTAGAATCCCCGTCACCATAATATTGTACATATGTAAAGCCTTGCTTCACAATAGAACGTTGGAAGATTCTAGTTGCACCAACAGCTTCCATTTTTAGCGCAAAACCTTGAAAATTGCTGTGGCATCTGTGATCTGCTGCAAAAGTTTCTGATTCAATGCATTTAGGCATTTTAGAAATCTTTCTGCAGATGGGACAATATGATGACATTATTTCAATGTCCACTATGTCAACTGACAAATCTGCGACACACCCATTCATGGAAGTGTAACCCCCTATGCTGCCATGTTCCGTCAACTGAAACACCACATTCAACTATTTTATTTTTAGACGGATGTAGCACTAACAGTTCAGAAGCTGGTTTTTGCATTGATAGTTCACTAACTTCTGAAATCACAAACATGAGTTTGTTCTCATGATTAGTGTACGCAGTTTTACTAAGCCTGGGTAAATTTAACGTACCACATAATTTAAACCCAGCAGAAAAGCCTTTTCCAATTTGTCTCATATCATTAACAAATCTTGTATTTACTTCAGGACAGTTTAAAGTTTTCTTTGAACTAAAAAGCCCTGAGTAAAAGTCGCAATGTTTACACCTTATAACAGAATTTGAGCGCAAACCATATCTTGAATCCTCAGAAAGCAGTAAACCTTCTTGGAAACATCTTGGGCAACAAAGTTGTAAAAAAACATTTAAGAGGACATCAATATCTATGATTCTATTTTCTGTAAGTGTTTTAGGCTCATACTCTGCCATTTCCTCATCAAAAACAGCAGGCATTTTGATCTTTGAAGAACTGGCGTTGGGGTGGATGTTGAGCTACAATTTTTGGAATGTTTATTTGTAGATTCATTACCACAAAATTGTCGTTTTCTCTTTGCACAAATTCTACGTTTAGCATTACCCATTTTAAATGAAAAAAAATTTAAATTTCAGCTATAAAAAAGGATTTAACATAAACTTGCAATTGTAAGCAAATGTAAACAAACAATAACACAGTCTCTTTTCCTGCCAGATTCTGGATAAAAATATTAGTAAAAACCTGTTGCCAATTATGTTTTTGAAGATTCTGAAACCTCAAATATTAATATTTTAAAGTGTATAAATTTTCTACTATTGCATATTTAAACAATACTTTGTAAAATAAAAATGTAAACTAACATTTTTTTCATTCTTCCGAAATGTAGACTTGTACTTCCGATTTTTAAAAGTAGCTACCAATTAAAATTAAAATCCCCATAACTTAAGCTCTAAATAAGATAGAAATAAAATTTAGGCACCATTTTAAAGAAAAAAGTTCAAATTTTAAAATAAAATCGAAAATTTCGGCCAAAATGACGTTTTGAAGGTGTACGGATACCTAGGAAAATTTTATTGATTGTGTTTAATGATTAAAATTTTAGAATTCAGTTCTGCATTTCATTTATTGTGTATTATTATTATTCATATTTCTTTATTTGCTTTTGTTTTGTTTAAATACTTTTGTTCCAGTATAGTATTTTATTAGAAATTTGTATTATATTGATTAATATATTTTAAACACATTTTGTAGACATTAAGTTGAAATAAAAGGATATAATTCATTCTAATTCGGGTTTAACATCTCATTTGGTGTTTTTCTGAAATTTTGGTTTCTTATAATCGTTTTTTGGAATGAAAGTAAGTAACTGCAAAACTACATTAGAATAGATAGAAAAGAATTCGTTATGCAAATATTACCTTGATCTCTTTTTATTTGATTTTATATAATTCCTTGTTATTGGAATTTTGTGTGTGGTTATTAAGTTATTGTGAGTTATTAAGAATTGGTTATTAAGTGTGATAATGAACTCAGATATGATTGATTTTTTGTTACAATTATAGTTAAAAATTGCTTTTTTTTAGTATATTGTGTAACTGTTGTAGATAGCTATTACATTGTTGACAAGTTCATTTCTTAATAACTTTATTTTTCATATTTGGATTAGGGAGGCAATCAAGCAGTTTTTTTTTTAGTTTGATATAAGGAGAAAATTGTAGCTGATAAAAATTATAGATTATTTTTCTGAGAAAGTAGGACTCATACTGCATAAAATCAAGCAACAGTATGCGAGGGATTGGTGAAAGGGTTATGGATGGCACTAAAGCTGTCAAACCAGTTTTTTTAAATACAAACATGTTTTTCGCAGGGTAATGATAGATTGCACTGGCACAGTGAGGGAGCCCTAGCACAAAAATCTGTCAGCCCATATCATTCAATGTCTTTCTTTCAACAAGTCATCTTTTGTGATTTTTTTAACAGTATCAGTTTGTTCTATGCAGTATTGTCTACAGCAGATGGTAGTTTCAATAAGGCATTCACTACTGTGACTACCTTAGATTTTACACATAAGACAACTAAGTACCGAACAAACTAATAGCTGTTTTTCGGATGATTCTATTGAATTTGACTCCAATCACCCTTTAATTACATTTGAAGTTTTGAAAACTTTCATCTTCCCTTCAAGGCTTGCTTGTAGTCGTTTCAATAAGGTAATGTGAAACTTCACACACCAAAGAAAATTCAATAAATCCTCATTGCGAACAAAGCAACTACTTTGGTCCAACTGTTTTCTCGATCTCTTGCTCATCGAACATATATGACATATATTTGACAAACAATGGGTCCAGAAAACACCACCTCCTGCTAGGTCAGATGAACTTCAATAATGTTTGTTTGATAAACAGAATAGATGGATATATCTCAAGAATGTGCTCAATACCACTTTCTTTCATTGCTGAAGCATATTGCAGCAATTAGTATGAGTACTAGCTGTAGTGGCTATATAAATTACTAATTTTTCATGTTCAGTGAGTTGAATGAAGCTGCTTATTCCTATCATTTCACTCTTTTGTGTTATTTGACTGGCATATGTTTTTCTTCGTGGTATTACATTTTAAATTGCTAGTAATGTGTTTTTACTTTTCAAATATATTTACAGAATTTTTTTTTGTATTTTTCATGCAATTTTGAATTTGAATTGCTCATTCTTGATTTTTAACAAAACTTGGATTTTTATTTCTTTTTCTCCAAAAACAATTTATAAAATAATTTACTGTAAAAAAAGGATGGATTATTTTAAATTTTTATTTAAAAAGCAATAAATTATTTTTCTTACTTCAAAATTTATTAATATATTTTTTTTTATCTTTGCAATGTTATAAAAAATTTACTTGAACCAAAAAAAATATTTTTTTTATGTTTTCATGTGGTTTTAGTAGCTGGTCACATTTTGGTCAAACCTCGTATTAGAGTCCTGATTTTACTTAGGGCCCTTTGTTTAGTTGATGCATGTTAAATCTCTTGGATTATCTGACACTGAAATCCTCTTTCTTTAATGCTGTGGATAGTGGAATTCAATCTAAGGTGTTGACTACATCATCTGATCATTATTCAAAAAGAGCTGCATTGGCTATAGTTTGCAGAGAGACCTTGTGCCAGGCAAAAATAAGTAGCTGGATTTAAACAGGCATTTGTTCTCATAATCTAGAGAAACAAAAGTGTGCTTATTCAATTCCTACTATTAGTTCACTCTCTGCCTATATATATTTATTTATATATATATATCTTGTTCCAAATTTTCAATTGTTAATAAAATACTTTCTATTCATCCATTCAAGTTCAAATACATTTTTTTAAACTTGTAGTGGATGACACTTGATGTTAATACAATTTTTTCAAATATTAATTCTTTTATTAAATGAATAAATAGTAACAAACAAAAATAATAGTTCAACGGCGTATATAGAAAAGAAAATTGTTCGTTGTGTTCCTGTAGCACAATGGATATCGCATTGGACTTCTAATCCAAAGGTCGTGGGTTTGAATCCCACCTGGTATAGCCTAATTTCTGAGAATGTGATTTATTTCTTACTTTAATATTTTATTAGAATAACTAAATTTAATTAATGAATAAATAGTAACAAACAAAATAGTCTAACTCTATATATAGAATGGAAAATTTCAATGAAAATCACATTCTATTTTGTCTCTTAATGTTGTGATTCTGTCATATGTATTTACATTTTTATATTAATTGTAAATATTTAATAAAAAGTAACAAATAAAATTTTTCTTTGTTGTGACTTAAGAAGGAATTGACTTTAAAAAAAATTTATATTACTTGTTTTTTAAACAAAAACAATAAAATGAAGTAGCCTGTTCATTAGATCAAGTATGCTGGAACAATAAATCCCATATTGTAATGCAAAGTGCAATGTAAAAGTGTGGAGAATGAGGTGCAGATCTTGTATCAGTAGCTTATTTCAACCCTTGTAAACATATCTTAAATTTTTATTTTATATAGAATATTTTTTTCAGCCTTTTGGAGGTTGCCAGTTACTGATCTCAAAAGAAAATAGATGTGTTTTATAGTTGTAAAATCTATTGAATCACTTTCTGTCTTAGCTTCTGACCATATTTATTTAATTAATCCTCATAAAAAGTACTTTTTAAGTTTCTTTGCATTTAATTTTTATGCATTATTACTTGTATTATTCATTCTTTTGATTAGTAGTTAATATAATTTCTGTTTACTTCTGTGGGGTTTTTTAAATTTATATATCAAAGTTAATGAACTAGTTTGTATAAAATATATCATGAACGATTTAGAAAAAGCACAATTGAGATTTTATAGCTTCAGGATCAAAAATGAGTTATTCTGTGTCAAAAACTAGGACAGTAATTACTGATAGTTCATTAAAATATCAGGAGTCTCTTAATTTATTTTATAATTGTAGAATAATCACAAATTTTAAGCAAATTGCCTGCAGTTGAATATAATAAGTGTCTAAGTAGAGACTAAGCTCTGAAGTTGGTTACATTAAAAAAAATACTTTAACACATTCAATTAGCCTGCCATTTTGGATATATATAGCTTAGTCATTGCTATTTTTTTTACATGTTCCATTCATTTGCAAGCTATCATTCTGTATGTCTCAGTTTTGTTAGAGGTGGATGTTGATAAGCAACATTTATGCCATTGCACTTAATTCTGTTTTCAAAGGGAAAAAATAATGTGTGTGCTGCTGCTGCTGCTCAAGCTATAGAATTGATTAATCCGACTTGGTGATCTTTCCATGTCATTTAACAGTAAGTGGCTTGCAAGATTTCATGTTGTAAATTTTAGTCTTGAGAACCATATACATCAAGCTACAGTAAAAAAAATTGAAGGTGAGCTTCAAGTTTTACTTGAGAAAAATCCATATCAAACTGAAAAAGAGCTTGCAAAACAGTTAGGAGTTATTCACCAAGCAATATCACTTCAATTGCATGCTATGAGAAAGATACAGAAGGAGGAAAATGGGTTATTCATAAACTGAAAAAAAAACCAAAGAGTTAACATCTACATTAATTTATTGTTTCTTTACAAGAGATAGAAGTTTTTTTCCTCCAAATAGTTACAGGTTATACAAAGTGGATTTTGTGCGACTATCCTAAATGCAGGAAAGTAAGGGTTGTTTCACTCTAGCCATTAGCATCAATTGCAAAAACAAATATTTGTATCAAGAAAGTGTTACTGTGTATCTAGTGTGATTGGAAAGGAGCCATTTACTGCGAACTTATGGAACCTGGCCAAACTGTTGAAAGCTGAATGTTACCAGCCCAATTCGTCAAATTGTGATGTTTTGAAGGAAAAAGACCATTTACATGCCAAGCAAGATAGAAAGTGATATTATTACTTGGCAACGCTCGTCCACATACATGAAAATGATCCCAGGAATTCATCTTAGGCTGGAAAGCTGTCCAGCATGCAACACATTTTCTAACTGATAATGTGATTTTGATAACTTTTTATTCAGATCAATGTCATATTTAGAAGACCAGCGGTTCACTGAAGTTGAAGATGTGCGAAAATGGCTCAGTGACTATTTTGTTTTGAAACCACATTTTTTTGTGAAAGTGCTCATCATCTAACTGATAAAGGGTCAAAAATTATAGATAGAAAAAGTGAATATTTCGATTATTATTCTGTGTAAAAAGTGTCTTTTCAATAAAGTTGAGTTTGACAAAAAAAAACGCAGAGTTTCTACTGGAATATTTAATAAGAAAACATTTGTAGAGAGAGAGAGAGAAAGCTTTTATCTTGTAAGACAACTATATTTACAATTCTGTTTATTTATACACTAAAGTTCATTCACTCTTCTCGCAATGATTGAAGAGTTGTTTCATAAAAATGTTTCACAAATTTTCACAGAGTATCTTTTTATTCGAAAGATTAGGTTTTTTTTTAAAGCAAAATTACATCAGGTGAAATAAAATTAGAAACTGGTGATAAAATTGTATAAACCTGATATTATTTCCAGAATCAGAAATTTTTTTAATGGTTTTTGAGAAAATGTACGAAAAATGACTTTTCATATCAAGAAATGATGGTATCAAGAAAAACAATTATATTTAGTAACGATAAATTATTTCCTAGTCTTCAAAAATTTGTTATTTGCTTGGAGTCTTATAAAATTCATCTTTTCAAGTGAGACTGTAATTTTTTTTATCTCTTGGTAATTTTTTTTATCCCTATTAGATGTATTTCAATTTCATTGGTTTTGTTATGTTTTAGAATAAATGTGAAAATTTAGTGTTCTCAAAAGAATTGACAAAAATTATTTTATTTAGGTTTGTTTTAGATAACTAGCTTATTAATTTGTTTTATGAAATTGCAGATTAATTTTGTGACGTAATTTTAAGTAAATTTCAGCTTGCATAATTACAATTTTCACCGTATCTATTGCAACATTTTTTTTTTATTTGTGAATTCTGCTTGAAAAAGTGAAATGCAAATAATTGGAAATTGTGAGCATCACATTCTTGATCTGCTGAAAAAAAATTAAAAAGTAAGTACAATAATTTACTTTAAAAATATTTAATGAAACATTCATTATTGTTTTTGCCATATTTTTTTGGTATTAGTATGCTATGAATTTCTTTATTTCTCAGAAATATTCTTGGAAGAAATAGTCATTTTTAAAATTAATTGTGATTAAATGTAAAATTTATGATAAATTTGTTTTAAAATATAAATTAGCAATTGAAATGATGAACACTTGCCCTCGGCAGTGGCTATTTGTGAGAGTTTGTTTCTCTGAAATGTATCATTTATAGTCGTTTTTATTTCAGATATTTAATGGTAATAATTAAAAGATTATCTACGATTTGAAATCAACTAAGTATTAGGGCCAGTCAAATACTTAGGATTAACGACGCGAAAACAGTAGGCTGATAATGGAGAACTTTTCGATTGTACCTCACTTATGAAAAACTGGCCATCCCAGTGAAAGGGCAATAATTAAGAAATGTGTGAACAGTGCCTCTCTCTCTGTCTCGTATATTCTTAGAATTGATGAATTTCGTAAATTGCTTTTTTACTTATTTGTATTTGAAGTTTTAAAATGTAAAAATAATACTTTTCTATAATTAAAAAGCCTACAAAAAATATGTTAAAAAATTAGTGTGTAACTTGATTACAAAACTCGCATTTAGCCTTAACATTTTACTACATAAAAAGAAAATAGTAATAGACAGGTAAAAGGAATCAATCGTAAAATCATTGTACTTTTTTTACATGAACGAGATCAATACCCACTTTTAAAGAAAATGCGAGTTTGTGTTGTATGACTATTGTGAGAAATAAATATGATGCGGATATAAATTCTTACAATAAAATTAATATAGAGTTTGATATATACTGTCGACTCTCAATAATTTAAAAGTTGGAGGAACCAATGAAAAACTTCGAATTATCAAGAGGGCAGAAAAAATTCCAAAAATACACGAAGAGAAATTTTTTTTCTAACACATTTAAATTTGAAACTATGTCTTAAAAGAGCAATTGTATACATATGTATAAAATTATTTTAAAGTATTTTTAAAAAGTATATATCTATACAATATAAATATTTTACAGTCATTCCATACATTCATACACAATCCTACGCATCTCTTCACAATAGTGGGCCATCCTTTCTGAACACGTGTAGTAAGGCAACGTGTTAAACGAAAGGAATGGACGGCTGACAACAGGTGTGGTTGGTCTATTGTCTACTTAAAGGAATGAAAATAATAAAAGTGGCTTTTCGCTTGAGGAACCGGAAAACACTAAAAAGGGGTAGCAGACATATGGTTATTAAAAGAGCTGCGTTACCGGGGAGACACGTAGAGACAACGCAAAGCTTGTAAGCTTCAACCTGTTTATTAGAGGACTGCACATGATAGTGAGTGTTCGAATTGACGAGAGTTTTATAGGATGACTTCAAATTATAGCGTGTTGTAGTCTGGTCAGCCACAGATTTTACTTCGAAATATTGAGTGTACCAAAACGCATTGTTTTAATTCGAAATATCGGGAGTTTTTCTAGGGACTCAACATATATTTCGAATTCTCGAGAGGTTCGTATTACCGAAGGTTTGAATTATCGAGAGTCGACTGTATATAATGTGTGTATATGTAATATATATATATTGCTGGCCATCTGAAACGCAACGCCATGAAGAAAGCTTCTAATAAATGTGAAATTTTTCTAATGTATCGACCTCTATTAGATTTGAAAATAAAATGTTTGCTCAGTGCACATGGAAATCGTGCTTCTGTATAAAAGAACAAAAGACTGTTTTTTAATTAGTGATGTCTTTTCCCGCTTGAAAATGTATGCATAGAGTGTTCCAAAAGAAGCACCCAAATTCTGCACAGACAGATACCACGTTTGGAGTACATCAAAAATGCCCAAAAGTACTGTACCTGTACAATCCATAGTTTACGAGAAAAATAAGGTAAATGTTTATTTTTGAATGATGATCAGCATGGGGCTCTGACTCATTTCTGTGTTCCTGTCGGTATTTGGCTGGATATGGCATACTCCTGCCGTTGGATCGGACGTGGAGGTGGTCCGGTTCTGTAACCACCACATTTCACATCTTTGAACTTTTCTCCTATAGGGCAATCTTTAGGAATTGGTGTATTGAGACGAAGTGACTACACACGTCTGCATGCTGCTTGTACTTCGGTGGACACTGTGTGGTCATGTGTACTCATCATTCCACGACGTGTTCAAGCCTACCTAGATGTGCACAGTGGACACTTTGAACATCTGCCTTTTTAAATATTTGGAAATACTGCTGGTGTGTCCAACACGGTGTTTTTCCTTGTGCGCCGTCTTACTTTGTTTTTCGTATTTTTCTCGTAAACTGTGGATCGTACAGGTACAGCATTTTGGACATTGTTTATGTACTCTCAGCGAGGAATCTAGCTGCGCAGAGTTTGGGCGCTATTTTTGGGACACCCTGTATATATGCTACTATTCAAATAAAGAGAGACATGTGTGGGGCAAACCTCTCCCTTCGAAATCAAGATTTATTCTGGTATTAATAAAAGCTAGGAGCATTACTCTTTGAAAGCAATTGGAAGCGCGCGTCAGTGCCACACCATAGACACAACAAAGAGGAAAATTTTGCTTCAATATCAGCGTGAAATTCAGCCGACCGTGTTTGGCAGAGGAAGAATTGTGCCTTTTAGAGAATTCAGATTAAAATTCCCAAAAAAACATCACTGATAATATGTGTCAGCCCAGACTATCCAACATCGTGTATAAAAGAGAATGATCCATGACTGCTATCACTTCTGTTAGTAAAACTGCATGAGACTCCAATAAAGCGCTGCTTGCTTGATTGTTTTTAAAGTTGCACTGATGCAACAAGAGAGCTGTTGGTGACGGACTTGGTAATTTTGAACCACGATCAAGTAATAAGAATGACACCTCAGTTGGCACACCTGTTTCGAAACTTCTACACCAACATGAAAACTTTGAGATTCGACACATTTAACGTGTATTAGCCCCTTTACAAGGTGGGTCTTTAGTGACACCAGAATTTTATTCCACAACTCGACAGTAAAAAATCCAATTGTCGATCTTGATCACTCTGTAAACGTGACTAACTGAGTTGTGGATCAACCAAAATACGATACTATTAAAGAAGCTTCTAGTATGCCACTTATCATAGAGACGACGAAAAGACATGCAAATTATTAGCATTTAAGGGCATATACAAAACATGCGATAGTAGCACCAATTACAAATGTAATACAGGGTGTTTCTAAAAATATATCGGAGTCTTAACTCTTCATGGTATTTATTACGTATAGTATGACTCATACATCGAATGAAAGAGCAACTGAAACAGTTTTGCTTGCAGGCATGTGTGCGCGTGCACGCTAAACGTATGCCCCTTTCTCGCTGATCAGCGCGCTAATAGAAAAGCAGCGGCTAGTGAACAGAATCCGTTTTGTGTTCTCCAGTTTGCAAAGACAGAATCTGCTCTTACTGTGCAACGAGCGTTCCGTATTAAGTTAGGTTGCAACCCTCCAAACGTTAATAACATTCGTAGATGGTGTCATCAGTTTGAAACCACTGGCTGTCTTTGTAAAGGGAAAAGCATGGGAGCGAAGAGAGTGTTGCTCAAGTGTGAGACTCTTGCGAAGCCCAAAGAAATCAGTTCTGCGCGCTAGTCGTGAATTAGCAATGCCAGTGACTACTGTTTGGAGAGTTTTACGCAAACTTCGTCCCGAAAGTCTGCAGTTGTTACTAGCTCTAAAACCGACAGACTACAATTTACGCGCCAAATTCGCAAACGACATGTTGATGCATGCTAATGAAAATGAAAAGGTCGTATTCAGTGATGAATCAATGTTTCACCGCAGTGGAGATGTCAACACTCATAATGCGCTCATCTGGAGCTTATAAAATCCTCACGAGGTGCTAGAATTGTAACGAGATTCACCTAGAATGTTTTTTGAGCCATATCTCGGCGAAAAGTGTATGGGCCTTTCGTTTTCGGAGAACCAACTGTAACTGGTTCTGCCTATCTTGATGCTCTACAACTATGGCTGTTTCCTCAGTTGAAAGAAAGTGAACCAGATAGCTTCATTTGGCAGCAAGATGGTGCATCGCCTCACTCGCATCTCTCGGTACCCACTGTACCCAACCAATAGATTGGCCACAACGGGCCTCACGATAAAGCTTGTTTCGCGTGGCTTCCACGTTCACCTGATCTGACACCATGTGATTTTTATCTGTGGAGGTTCATTTAGGTTTATGTGTACGTTCCTCCGCTACCAGCTGACCTTCCAGACTTAAGACACAGAATTGAAGTAACTGTTGCTAGAATTACCTCAGACACACTGAACAAAGTTTGGGATGAACTTGCCTATCGACTTAATGTGTGCCGTGTGACGAATGGGGCTCACATTGAACATTTGTAAAGCTTGTATGTAAAACTTTTTCAATTACTCTTTCATTCAATGTATGAATTATACTTGTAAATTATATTTAATAAATACTATAAAGTGTTAGAACTCCGATACTCATTTAGAAACACCCGATATAAAGGGAGAGGATAGAAAGCAAGTGCAGAAGTTCCATTTTTTCCCGTGAGGAACTTCAATATATCATTCAGCTTGTCACGAAATACAGACGTTAGTTGAGCACATTACTGAGAGATTTGAGAGAAGAATTGTAATTTGTTGTAGATTATTCTAACTAGAGGTCGTTGCTCGTATTCGATGGATTTTTGCCAGAGATGCGAATATGTAATTTTTTCTGTGAGTACAAGACGGGTGCGAATAGACTGATGGAAAGCATTGCAGCAATGTCACTGCACCGAACGTGAGAACAGGCATATTGTGCCGCTTGATAACATTGAAAATCCTAGCACGGAAGAATTAGAGTCAGTCTGTATTATTCGACATCGTTTGTAGTAGAAGAGGATTTCAATAAGGCGTACATTGCTTCGATTGCCTTTGATGGCACGCTGCATGCGTATACGGTTGTAATAGTTTTTTTAATGCTATACATGGACAAACAAATGACATGATATTGTTTATTCAGATGAACCACAAATCTGCCTAAAATATCACAATGATCGTATCCCAGTTTCTTAGCGCAGTGGTTCCTTTTGAAATATGCATAGATTTAGCGGTCTTTCCCCTGATGTTTATAACTTAAGATACCTCTTAAATTTTACACCCGGAACCGTTTATTCTCAATGCTGGTACACTCAGCAGCCTCCGCCATGTTTCCGAAATTCTGGATACTATTGTTCCGTATCTTCAAGGTAGGACTTCGGATAAGATTCAACAGGGAATTGCGAAACCATATGTGATGTTTAATAATTCGTTTTCTCACCAGGTTGCGTGAGTGCGATAGCCGAGTGGTCATGGTTACAACCTCGTGGCCAGTGTCAAAACCTATGCACCACTGAATACCCGATGGGATGTGTAACCATGCTGATGCACGTTAAATCTGCTGAAGCTCAAAGTTCCCCCGTTAACGTGGTGTGGAAGTTTGCTTATGTATCCTCTTCACTTGACTGAGGCTCAAAATTACGAAATCCGTATCAAAATATCCCCTATACATCTCCAGAGGGCAAATCCCCGTGGTAGCGAATTTGCCTTGGGTCCGCCTTAATTTATCGTCTGTGCAACTCATGTGTTCAATGGTTGACAAACGTCTGACCCTGAAAGTCTCACCCGTTCTTGTACCGGGTGAAATTTTTCCATATGTGAAGCAGCATATATATTTGCATATTCAAAAATTAATGGAAAGATTCTTTCCTTGAAGACCAAGACGTGTCATAAATTAATTATTCGCCATGGTGGCGATACAAATTGATGCGAATTATAATTATATTAATCTACGTTCATTTACGCAGTGAGACTCAAAAACCAGTAAATCAATGTCTGATAAACTTTAAACATTAAATTTATTAACATTAAAACAAACAGTTCCCTTACCTAAACATTTTAATCCAGCATTCAGTCATGCTAATGTCTTAAGTAACAATCATAATAATAATCCCTCATTCTCTTGAATAAGAAGGTCACATGTATTTATTCGAGGACTGTTTTTTAAGTAAGGTCCGTTTGTTTTTTAAAAAAATAACGAGAATATTTAGTTTCAAAAAACCTTTATTTTAGGATTGTACATACTTTTGCCTATTTTTCCACATAGTTGCCAATATTATTAATGCACTTGTCATACCTTAAAACTACGTTTTGAAAACCCTCTTCAAAGAAGTCTGCCACCTATAGTCGGACAGCCAATAGTTCACGGCCGCTTTCACTTCTTGTTGTCACTGAAGCGCTTCCCACCAAGACTGTGTTTGAGGTACCGGAAAAGGTGAAAATCGCTGGGAGCAAGGTTGAGGCTGTATGGTGCATGATCAGAAAACCTCCCAGCCAAAAGATTCGATTAAGTCCTGAGTCGTTCGAGGACTTTGCGTTGTCGTGGAGGAACAAAACACCTTTTGACAGCATGCCGCGCCGTTTGTTTTGCAATATCTTTTGGAGCTTCCGTAGAGTTGCGCAGTAGGCACCAGGCGGCAGACTTCTTTGAAGAGGGTTTTCAAAACGTAGTGTTAAGGTATGACAAGTGCATTAATAAAATCGGCAACTATGTAGAAAAATAGGCAAAAGTATGTACAATCCTAAAATAAAGGGTTTTTGAAACAAAATATTGTCGTTAGTTTTTTAAAAACAAACGGACCTTTTACTTAAAAAACAGCCCTCGTATATTAAGAGAAGGACTGATGCCATAGAAGAAAAGCACTTTATACAAAGCTTTATGTTTTTTTTAGATGCGACACATTCGATAGCTGTGTGATTAAATAGCATTACGATCGGCTTATACTTCGCGTAGCTTAAATTCTAGATGAGATAGAAAATTGAGGTAAAATGAGGTTGAAGGTTATTTCCAACACAAATTACTGATTTCCTTATGTTCTGTAGTTCGAACAAGGCTATCAATTTAATAATTGCCCCCTTGTATTTTGTTCTTTGTCCAATAAATGTGATATTTCTTGTTCTTTATGTTATTGAATTTTGGATGGCCAGTTATGTGTAAAGTTATACGCGCTTACTAGATACTATAAACACCTTCCATCTGTACAAGAAGTCCAAATATACGAAATTATGGGGAATTATTTCTGTTACAAAAAATATATATAAACTGAGATGTTAAATTTTATCAATTCTTCAGTAGACTGACAAGAGAGATTTTTTAGGTTTAAAGAGTTGGATCTTATTATTCTAAATCGCTTTCTCGGTACATTCGATTGCCATCGGTTCGTCTTTGAAATTGTGACGTCTTTTGTTGTCCGTTTTAAGGTTTGTTTGGGGCAAAAATTTAACTACATACAATTACACTCAACGTTCAACGCCTTTTTTTTTCGCACATTAAACTTTGGTAATTTATTGAAAATCAGAATGAACTAACATATCCTAAACCTCTGTCTTTTTAATTCTGATCAGTATCACTTCAGGAACTTCCAAGAATGCCATCTATTAAAAAAAAACTGATTTCTTCGTGTTCTGCTCGCCAACTAGGTCTGTTACTTCATTCATTTCACCTATATTTCCTTAATAATATTTCTACGGCCTGATTAAACATATATGTTAATAATTAATTGAGAATATTTTGAACCGTTGCCGACAGCCAGTTTCGTAGCTTGCAACGCAAAAATAATCCGAAAACTAACAAATACAAGTCAAGCTCATAGAAATATAGTTTAATCTTTTTGTATGTCGGTTAATCTCTGTTTCCTTCCTACGATTTGTATATATTTTATTTATACTTAATTTCAAAATAAATATACACTGGTGTGCAAAAATTAAGGACGAAGTCGAAAAATTAGCATATCAGCTGAACGAAGAGGCAGTGCGGACAGAAAGACCAATCAGGAGATTAAGTGAGGTGATGTACGGTAGCACATGCGCAGATATGCAGGTAGACGTAATGGGGGAGTGTCTGAGTAGTAAAGCATGTTGTCGGTGTAAGATTAGTATTTCTGGCAAAGAGATTGCACACCGTATAGCAGTTAAAATCACACCGAGTTGCTGCCTCAGCGAGAAATGGCGAATAATCAATCTGTTAGACGACATCTGGATGCTTTTAAGCGAGGTCGAATCATTGGGAAGTTGGAGGAAGGTCGCAGTGTGACAAGTGTGGCTGCAGAGTTCGGAATTGCTCATAGCATCGTTTCACGACTTTGGAGACAATTTCAAACTACAGGAACAGATATCCGGGGGTTCAGTAGTAGTCGTCCACGTGGAACCACACCCGCAGATGACCGGTATATTGCCTTACAGGCCAGAAGAAACAAGCGGCAGACAGCGGGAGAAATCGCTAGACACACGACACAGGCGACTGGACGACCGATATCGCGTTTTACCGCGGCCAGAAGACTACACGGTGGTGGTCTGTTTGCACGACGCCCTTTGCGGTGTGTAACTCTAACGCCTGCCCATCGGAGAAGGCGTTCTCTGTGGTGCCGGGAATACCGGAATTGGAGAGACAATGAATGGGGACGAGTACTCTTTACAGATGAGAGCAGATTCAGTCTGAGTAGCGATTCTCATCGCATACTCGTCTGGAGAGAGCGGGGAAGCCGCAATCATCCCTCGAACATCATTGAAAGGGACAGGTATGCAGGTGGCGGTGTTCTCGTTTGGGGAGGCATCATGCTTGGTAGTCGTACAGACCTTCACATCTTCGACGCAGGTTCAGTCAACGGGACCCGTTATTGTAACGAGATTCTTCTTCCATATGTGCGTCTTTTTAGAGGCGCTATGTGTCCGCAGTTCCTTTTTATGGACGACAATGCACCATGTCATCGCACAGTAGCTGCCGAACAGCTCTTAGAGAGTGAGGATATTGAACGTATGGATTGGCCGGCACGATCTCCGGATCTCAATCCCATCGAGCATGTATGGGATTTTCTAGGCAGACGCTTGGCAGCTCGTACCTTACCACCAGTAACGATTCCGGAGCTTCGATTGGCGCTGCAAGACGAATGGGCAGCAATGCCTCAACAACTCGTTGACACCCTCATTCTCAGCATGGGCAGACGCTGTGAAACCTGCCTAGCAGTCAGGGGAGATCATATCCCCTACTAAAGACCGGATATTTCTTGCTGGACACCCATCACAGGGATGTTTCGACCTTCAGTCGCATTGCGCTCCATGCTACTTTTTCAATAAAGCTTCTTTTTATCCTTCTGATTTCTCTTTTAGTAAGTGTTGCTTACATTACTCATGTCCTTACGTATTGGGGATCTTACGGTATTAAATGTGTTGATTTGGAATGCTTTTGTACAAAGTTATATTGAAAAAACCGTCTCGTCCTTAATTTTTGCACATCAGTGTATATATGACAGATGTGCTTAATTGCATGTTTAAAATTCTAACAGATTCATTATTATTAAAATTTAGGGAATGTCATCACAGTTTTTTAAAAAAAAAGGAGCATGATTCACACATCCTTAGTAAACACATTGAATTGTATATCAGCATCGCGTTTTGAAACAACATGACGGATGTTGATGACGGATATTTACTACAATAAACTACGAGGACCACTACATATTAAATCCGTACAAAAAACAACATAAAGTAATTTTTAACGTTATAATATATAAGGGAATTGGGAAACCCAAGAAAATCACACTATTTTCTCACATTTTCTTTTTGAACTATGATAATTCTAATGTTAGACCATCCATCGTATAAAACATGAATGTTTTTATCAAAAACTTCGTACTAAATAAAATTTTAACTATATACACTAAGAAGGTTTGAAACGAAAAGTATTATTCTACTTTAATTGTTTGAAAATTTGAAGGATTTATAGAAAACAAGAATATAAAGTTAAAATAAATATTTTTTTTAAAAAATTGAAAATTAATGTGATTAATGAACTATCACAAACTGAAAAAAAAAATATTGATTAGGGAGTACTTTATTATTGTATATTGTATGTGTGAAGGCGAACTCTATTTTTATATATTTAAGAATTTTATACCGCTAATGATTCTTATACACGGCCACTTTTTGATTCTTAAATTTTAAATCATTTTCAAACCAATAGATGGCGTTCTTAAAAATTTAGTACTCGTTAGCATACCTTGTATATATATATGTTCTTTTATTATCAACCCTACAATAACTGTACGTATAAGTTAACTTTTTTTTTACGAAACATTAAGGGGAAAATTAAAAACACGATTTAAAACTTCGACTTTATTTAAAAAATTAGTATTCGTTAAATTTTTTATCACATTTATAAACATCAGCACAGTAATTTTAATTGCTTTATATAACTATTATTATTGGAATTATAAAAATTTATATAAGCCCAAGGCTCTCAAAAAGTTTAGTATTTTTTTCCAACAAATTAAAAAACGTAAGTTTTACTCTAGAAAAGTTTTAGTTTGATGTGTTTTTGTATATACTAAACAATTGTAATGAATAATTCAAATTAGGCCACAATCGTTGAATTTTATTTTTGTCTGAATTTCAACATACTTAAAAAAAATTATCAAAATTTAGGGATTTTTTTTATTATTATTTATTTATTTATGACATCTCGCACATCGTACGAATTGATATTTACTTAAGTAATACGAAGATGCGATGCCTCCTACAATGCGGAAATGCTTTTTACATTACAGTCAAGTGGTGCTATTTTTTTACTGTAAAATTTTTGTGGATAATGTGTTATCTGAATAAGCACATTGCGCTATCTAGAAAAAAAATTAGGAAACTACTTTGAAATTCGGGAAGGCGTCTCTTATCTATAGAGAAGATAAAGACAACGCACAAGAAAATGTCAATATGAAAATGAAGTGTGATTAATTTTTTTATGCTTGTTTATTAACTACTTACAAAGGTTTATAGAATTTTTTATATTATCAGCTATTTCTCCATTTCAACGAAAAGTAATTATTTTTTCCTTGTACCCAGTATGTCTTTTCACACATGTTTCATTTTTTCAACAAGAAAAAAAATATGAATAATTTTTTTTATTTGTTCTAAGTAATAATTCCTCTAATTATTTAGTGAGTACGCCTTTTATTTAAACTAGTGATTTCTTAACTGGGGAATATGATCGCCCCCAGAAGGTCGGATTAACGCGCAAAGGGAGATCTGAAAATTTTTACAAAATTATAATTTTCGCAACATTTTGTACATAAATATATATATAAAAATTTTTTAAAAAAATTCGTGTATATTAATAAACTTAAATAATACAGCATTGCATTTTGCGAGAACTTATCTCACTCTACTTTTAATATAAGCATTTTTTTTAAGTTTGAAACGCGTTTTGAAATTTGATAGAAATCACATAGGAGAGGTTTCAAGCTTAGAATGTTTTTAAAGGAGATGGGGAAGAAGGTGAAGGTGAAGATTCACTTTGAAATCACAAATATTCATTTTGAACGTACAATAACTGAAAGAGAGAAAGAATATTATTTATTCGAAAAAATATTTTTCTTTTGAGTAACAGCTCAATAAAAGTGAAGAATCAGAGAAAGAGCTAAGTACACTGCTGGTCACCGTAAATGCAACACCAAGAAAGACAAGAGATAGCACAACCAAATTTATTTTGTAGATAACATGTTGACCAAGTATGAAATGATTAAATTTATAAACTTCTGTGAAGTGTGGTTCCTGCCAGAATCAGTAGCCAGAGTATCCGCCATTGTTGGAGATCACCGCTGCCACACGCCTCGACATTGATTCAAAGAGACTTTGGATGTAGTCTTGGGGTGCAGCTTCCACGCGTTGCCAAAGTTGATCTTGTGTGGCAGCTGGAGGTGTAATCTGGGTCAATCGTTGAGCAACCATGGACCACATGTTTTCTATCGGTGAAAGATCCGGCCAGGGAAGCAATTCAATCTGGTGATTGACGAAGAACCTTTGGACAATGTATGCCACGTGTGGTAGAACATTATCCTGTTGAAATATGGCTGTGGCCAAGCCCTGAAGGTAAGGAAGGACAACTGGCTCCAACACCTTGGAGATGTAGCGCTGACTGTTTAAAGTACCGGCAATACGTACTAGAGGAGTGCGAGAGTGATATCTAATACCGCCCCATACCATAATACCCGGTGCAAGACCAATGTGGCGGTGCATAACGCAGCTGTTCAGCATCCTCTCTCCACTTTGTCTCCAGACTCGAATCCGACCATCGTGGTGTTGCAGACAGATGCGTGACTCGTCAGTAAAGACAACTTCATTCCATTCTGCCGCCCGATTTCCCTGAAAGATAATCCACAATCTCGGTAGGCCACTATCCTTCCTCTGTCGAACTCGGATACTTGATCAAAAGCTGATCGCTGTTTTTTACGAGACATAACTGATCGTTTTTTGAAAAAAACCACAAGAAAAACACAATTGCTGAATTTGAAATCTCCAAGCCTTTAATAGCGCTTTGAGGTGGCACCACAGGCGTGCGTGATGTGTGTCTGCGCTGAAATTCTAATCATTTGCATATCTCACCTCCGCTAATGCATGTTGTAAATTTCATGTTATTTGCGTGCTTCCTTCAGAGTGTTGCATTTACGGTGGCCAACAGTGTAGTTAATTTTCCGCAATCAAATCGTTAACGATCGATTTCGGCGGGATCAGTAATTTAAGTATTTTGGTATGAATGTGTTATCTTACTTATTTATTGTGGCTAAAAATGAAAGGGAAATTAATACTTTCTCTCATTGGTTCTCTTAAAACAGAAGCCCACATGGTATATAATTACAGATAAGTAAGTTTCTATAGAATTTGTTTTGGGGTAACCAAGTGAAATTGATCATTCTTAACCATCATGTAATTGTACAGATCGAGTTTCTTCGTTTTAAGAAAAACATAATCAACGAGAAATCGGTTTTTTTTTTTCATAAAAAGTTTGCATAAATTATTAGACAATTTCTCAATTCAAAACAATATCATAAAAATTTCTAGCAGAAAACTTTCAAAACACTTCTGTAAATTTGTTTTTAAATTCATCAAAATTCAAACTAGTTATGTCTACAAATTTTTCACAAGCTAGAAAGAGTCAAAGAATATTTTGAAAAAAAAAATGATTTACAATAGGAGATAAAAATAATTGTAAAAATTTTAGAGAAAGAAAAAAGCAGATAAGAGTTGTTAGAGTACTTTAAAAACTTATAAAGATGACTATCATGACACATAAAAGTAACAGTTATATGTATATAGTGTATGTATTCAAAAAATTCATAGAGATTTCGTCCCGCGCGTTCGTGGGCCGCGGTGGCCGAGTGGTCTAGGCATCGGATCATGGCTAGCATGTCATGGGCTCGATCCTAGTACCACTAAAGAACCGCCGTGTAGGGGAGCGATGCACGTTAAATCTGTCGAGAGCTCAAATGTCCTCCCGTTGGTGTGGTGTGGTAGTTAGGAGAGGGGGCTCCCAGCTCAGGTGTCGTCCGCGTCACTTGACCATGGTCCAAAATTACGTGGACCGTCGCCAAAAGCCCTCGTGTTGCTAATCAGTGCGACGTTAATATTCTCTCACTCTCCCCGCGCGTTCGTCTACGGTCTACGTGTGTTTCTAAAATGGAAATCTCCTTCCATTAAAAGAAGTCTGTGTGTGCCACTTATTCCATGTACAAGAAAAGTTAACTATTTATTAGAGCGTAACCAAAGATGATCAAATCGAATCATGGTTTCAAATCCGTGCATAATAAACACATTAAAGTCCTTCAGTTGGCGTAGTCTTCGTCATTTGATGGCTTAAAATTGCTGAATTGTAGGAGGAATCTTCCAGAATGAAAGGAATTCTATGCAGCACCACTGTCAGGCATGCCAGACGATATTGGGTCGTAATTTTGAACACCTGTTGCAGGACAACCTTTCAATAAAATGTTTTCTGCCTCGTGAATGTGTTGCTGTTTCTTTTCTTTTTCTCTGCTTCAATGAAAAACTTCGAATTATCAAGAGGGTAGGAAAAAACTCCCAAAATACACGAAGAGAATTTTTTTTCTAACACATTTAAATTTGAAATTATGAAATAAAATAATAATTGTACACATGTATAAAATTATTTTAAAGTACATAGTATTAGAAGTTAAAAGTCCTGCTTTAAAAGAATATATTTTTGTATTAAAAACAACTATTCAAAGAATACACAAAGTACATAATTAATTTTTTTGATAAAAAAATCTTTTTTTGTTGTTTTTGTTTGAAGGCATTCAGTCTAACTTTTTCAATAAATTTTTCTAGAACAAATGAAGCTTGAAAAACGTCCGCATCCACAAGATTTTGAAGGGAAAAGTTGCGAGGTTTGTTTACTGACACTTTAGCTTGTGTCAGAGTTATCAAAGTCAACTACAATGGTCACGTTACAGGGAAGACAAGTTGAGACAATATCACATAAACATGTGCTATCCTGTTTGCTACAGGACTCTACATGACTGTGAGTGTTTGAATTGTCGAGAGTTTTATTAGATCACTTCGAATTGTCGCGTGGCCGAGTGGTCTAGGCATCGGATCATGGCTAGCGTGTCATGAGTTCGATCCTAGTACCACTAAAAGATCCGCCGTGTAGGGGAGCGATGCACGTTAAATCTGTCGAGTGCTCAAACGTCCTCCCGTGGGTGTGGTGTGGTAGTTAGGAGAGCGGGGTGCCAGCTCAGGTGTCGTCCGCGTCACTTGACTATGGTTCAAAATTACGCGGACCGTCGCCAAAAGCCCTCGTGTTGCTAATCAGTGCGACGTTAATATTCACTCACTCGAATTATCGCGTGATGTATTCTGACCGGCCACAGATTTTACTTCGAAATATTGAGTGTACCAAAACGTATTGTTTAGTTCGAAGTATCAAGAGTTTTTTTCTAGGGGCTGAGCATATACTTTGAATTAGCGAAAGGTTCGTTTCACCGAAGGTTTGAATTCGCGAGAGTCGACTTTATTTATATATATATGTACACTGCTGGGCCACCATAAATGCAACACCAAGAAAGACAAGAAATAGCACAACAAAATTTATTTTGTAGATAACATGTTGACCAAGTATCAAATGATTAAATTTATAGACCTGTGAAGTGTGGTTCCTGCCAGAATCAGTAGCCAGAGTAGCCGCCATTGTTGGAGATCACCGCTGCTACTCGCCTCGGCATTGATTCAAAGAGACTTTGGATGTGTTCTTGAGATACAGCAGACCAAGCAGCTTCCACGCGTTGCCAAAGTTGATCTTGTGTGGCAGCTGGAGGTGTAATCTGGGTCAATCGTTGAGCAACCATGGACCACATGTTTTCTATCGGTGAAAGATCCGGCCAGGGAAGCAATTCAATCTGGTGATTGACGAAGAACCTTTGGACAATGTATGCCACGTGTGGTAGAACATTATCCTGTTGAAATATGGCTGTGGCCAAGCCCTGAAGGTAAGGAAGGACAACTGGCTCCAACACCTTGGAGATGTAGCGCTGACTGTTTAAAGTACCGGCAATGCGTACTAGAGGAGTGCGAGAGTGTTATCCAATACCGTCCCATACCATAATACCCGGTGCAGGACCAATGTGGCGGTGCATAACGCAGCCGTTCAGCATCCTCTGTCCATGGTGTCTCCAGACTCGAATCCGACCATCGTGGTGTTGCAGACAGATGCGTGACTCGTCAGTAAAGACAATTTCATTCCATTCTGCCGCCCACATCCTTCTTTCATCGCACCATTGGCGGCGGAGACGTCTGTGGTTCTCCGTCAAGGGTAGACCAAGCAATGGACGTCTCGCGGTCAGACCACTCTGCTGTAAACGGCGTCGAATGGTACGTGCAGACACTGAATGATGCGTTACAGACTCAATGTGCTGTGCTATGGTTCATGATGTGACTGAGCGATCCGTCACTTCCATGCGCACAATTTGCCTGTCCTCACGTGAAGTGGTGCACTGAGGTGGAGGCGATCGACCTCGTCGGTCCGTCGTACCATCCTGCATCCAACGGTCACATATCCGCATTACAGTTGTTTGGTTTTGTCCAACACGACTACCGATTTCCCTGAAAGATAATCCACAATCTCGGTAGGCCACTATCCTTCCTCTGTCGAACTCGGATACTTGATCAAAAGCTGATCGCTGTTTTCTACGAGACATAACTGATCGTTTTTTAAAAAAAACCACAAGAAGAACACAATTGCCGAACTTGAAATCGTCGAAATCTCCAAGCCTTAAATAGCGCTTTGAGGTGGCGCCACAGGCGTGCGTGATGTGTGTCTGCGCTGAAATTCTAATCATTTGCCTATCTCACCTCCGCTAATGCATGTTGTAAATTTCATGTTATTTGGGTGCTTCCTTCAGAGTGTTGCCTTTACGGTGGCCAGCAGTGTACATATATATATAATCCTCTACCATAGAAACAAAAATCATTAGGCACTAAAGATAAATGAAACATTCAAAAACAGATATTGTATTTTAAAACAGATATTAAAATTTTTAAAAAATATTATTGCTGCAACACTATGAGCATTGCTTATACTATATAGATGAGAATCGAGTGACATTTGTTATGGATATCACTTTTAAATTCCATGTTATATCCCTTTATATTAATTTTTTGGTGTAACTGTATTTTGTTCTGATGGCACGCTTAAAGAAAATTAAATTAAAACTATTAAATAGAAACTATCTAAAATATAAGCAACTACGTCCCCCCCCCCCTTGCAAGCGGGCCGCGGTAAAATTATCAAACGTTGACTGATCCACGGCGATAAAAAGATTGACAAGTACTGCTTTAGACGACTGGGATGAAAGGGTAAGGTATCTCTATCCGTGCCAGTCATTAAGTTCTTTTATCCCTGTTCTTAGGGTCGTGGGTAGCTTAGTGGTTAGAGCATCGGTCTCCAGATCGGAAGGCCTGGGTTCGATGCCCAATGCCACCAAATACCCTCCGAATATACACGAAGAACGTTCTCGTTAAATCAGTGAGTCCGAATGGTGTTGCCATCTATCGTGTTGTACCGAGCAAAATCGTGCTGTCAACTTATTGGGGCTCAAAGCTAAGGCTAACGAAATGCGTAAAATTCTAGCCCTTAGCCGCGATGAGTTTCGTGGACCTTGATCTGATGTTACTGTCGATCAGTAGGCATAAGCAACATTCCTGTTCTTTATTGCTTGCGACATGCGGAAGAAGAGTTCGCTGCAGATTCAAATATGTGTGCAGAAATTTATCAAATACTTTATCGTATAATAAAAGCATTTCAGTATCTACTTTTCGTGCGACATGTATGCATTAAAGGTTTATTGTACGCTTTTCTTAAGATAATACTTCAGAGAAAGAGAGAGATAAAGGAATGTTTCCATTATGCTACATTTTTTTTATCATTTTTCACCCATTAGACTTACCTTTAACTTAGTATTATATTTGACGGAAGCGCGTGCACGGAGCCAAGTTTACAAAGAATTTCAGTAAATACAGAATCGTCTCTGAATTTCTGGCATGTCCCCCTGAAAGCTCTTAGGTAATGGATAATGAAAAAGAAAAACGTGAGCACATTGTTCTTAGAAAATGGAAGGTCGGAAACCGCAAATGCTGAAAATATCAATTTATCGAACAAGATCTCAAAAATACTGTATTGGAAATTTTTCAAATCTGTTATGGAACAGTAGAAATGATTCAGAAATAGGTCGATTAAATCATTTAACTTTCAATGGATAATTTTGTTTGAAAATTTAATTCGTAGATATTACGAGAAAATATAATTTATACGACTATTACTTTTATCAAAGAAAATTGTTTTTGAGGTTTATTTCTTAAGCATAAAGATATCCAACTTTTTACTTTTGATAAAGAGGCCACGGTAGCCTAGTGGACAAGGTAACAGACTTGTGAACGGCGTGTCATGAGTTCGAGTTTAGTACCGCTGAAGACCCGCCCTTTTGGGGAACGATGCACTTTAAATCTGTCGAGAGTTCAAATGCCCTCCCATTGGTGTGGTAGCTAAGAGAGGTAGGTGTCGTCTTTGTCACTTGACCATGGTTCAAAATGACTAGGTCCGTCGCCAAAAACCCTTCGTGTAGCTGAACAGTGTGACGTTAATACTCGTTCACTCATTTTCACTTCACTTTTGATACATGCCCACAAAATCAATGAGATTTAACTCTTTTTTTAGAAGAGTTTTTTTTTTTAATTTTATGATTCCTTAATTATTATACGATCTTTTTTTATGATAAAATAGCATGAAGTTCTAAATTTTGTAAATTCTTATCGAGTTTTTCCCTGAATTAATTTATAACAAAAAAAACATTAATCATTAATTGAAGAAAACAGGTTGCTGGTGTGAAAAGAAAAGCAGTGGTAGGTCAAGCATCTCTGAAGAAGCAATGAAGAGAGTGAGGTAGAGCTTTGTTCGAGAAGTCCACGGAAATCTACAAGAGTTGTCGCCTGTGAACTTGGAATTCCACAGAAAACAGTATGGAAAAATTTTCAAAAAAAAATTAAATTTTAAATCGTATCATTTGTATTTGACACAACAAATAACAGAGGACGACAACTAAGTATTTATCCAGTATTACAAATCATCGATAGAAGGATGCTACAAAATGTATGGAATGAACTGGATTGCAGATAGGACATACGCCGTGTAAAAAGAGAGTCACACAACAAACATTTGTAAAAGAAAAAATTCTTGGTATATTTCTCTTTACATTTATATATAACTTATTGTAATATGTGCAGTAGTTTTGATAATATGATTTTTTTAAAAATCGGGTCCATCATTTGTACTCACCCTGCATATATCTATATAGACATATTTATACATTATTATAAAACAGTTATGATTTCCTATTATAGTAGAAATAATTAGGAAATAAGAAAATGGTCACTACTGACAACGTTTCAATAATATCGAATTAAAAGACCATGTTAACCAATGTACACGAAGAAGTTTATAAGTGGTAAAAAAAATTCGCTTATCTTTAAGGATGATTGAAAGTTGGAATTATCATCTTAGGTCATCAGTATTTGTATAAGCATATATAATTGAATGAAGATTGGAGTTATAAGAGCTGTTTATGTTTCTAGAAATTATAGAAGTAGGTGATTTAAAAAATGGAAATTTTACAATTTCCATCTTATGTAACATAATTAAGAAATAAAAAATTAAGAGCTAGTGACGTAAAATTCTAAAATTATAGATGGCTTATTTATCGTGCAATTCGTGCTGGAGAGTTGTAGGATGTTATTGTGGGTGTGTAAAGTTATATCGAATGTTATTGGGAAAACTATACGATTCTATTTCAGTATCGTATCTCAATTGATGTTCCACTTACGATAAATATAAACTTAATGAAAATTGCGATAGAGAAGGGGTCAGTCGTGCAAGGCAAAATAAATAAGTGTATGTGTTTTAGTAAATCATTTGAAAAAACCAGTTCCCACAGGAGAAAAAAAAATCTTATCTTTCCATTCCCCCCCCCCCCCACTTGATTAAGAAAAAAGGAAGAAGCTTTAATGGGTTTCGCATTTCTTTTAATGTTTCTTTTATGTACTCCTTTTTATTTTTATTCATTCTCTTCCTTTTTATAATTAATTTGTTTTTTTCTAAAAATACCAGGCTTTTATTCCTTATTGTAAAAGAAAACACTCCAACAGGATATTTAAATAATTATACGACTTTTTGCAAATTGACTTGACTCTAATGATTCGTAAAATGTGAATATTTGAATGTTCTTGGCACTTCCCGAATTTTTCCAAAATTATTATTATTATTATTATTTTATATATAAACAACCTTTAACCACAGTTGTGCATTTTTATTAAATTGCATAGAAGTGAAATTCACACAGTTTGTACCAGAAACACATCTGAATTTCCAAAACGTTTTTATAAATTAATTGAATTTTTAATTTTCATATGAAACAACAGGTAACAAAAATAGTCTTTAAAATTTATGGCAATATTATAACATGTTAGAATAAATTTGTAGCGCCTTATAATATTTATCCTACTGTAATTAAAAAGAGGCTGCATCGATAATTTTATTAATATTAATGTAATCATCACATATATTGATTGATATCATAAACTATGCCTTGAAATTCCTGAACTGATTTCCTTTTGTTAATAATTTAACAAAAGCAAATACAAATTCGATTCCTTGTCAAATAATTTACAGTGGATTCAGCAATATCATCTGTTTTCTTTTCTGGTTTAACTGTTTTAATACTTTTTGGGGGTATTTTATCAAAAATCAGTTTACCCCCTACTTATCAATTCTAAAATTTTCCAACCTAAAAAATTGCACGTTTCTGAACTGATAGTTAATCTAAATATGTCTGCTTTTTTCTTCTCAGTTTAATTGTGTGATTCGCACTTTTTTCAAAAAGAATCAACGAAAGTAATCAATTATGTCATAAACTATTCAATACACTCTTACTCAGTGAATCCGAATTTTTCTCCTAATAAATGAAAGCATGTTACAATCAGGTAAATAATTTGAATAAATAGTTTTAAAATGTTACAAATATAAGTTTATATAATTTTTCATCTTTCAAATTTGCAGTGTTTGAGTCCCATTAGATTAAAATACATTATATTAATCATTACGGTAAATTTAATCTTTTAATAGCATGAGCAGAGATCTACTCCATTTTTTTTCATGTGCAGCAAATAGACTTTTTCTCTAGAATTTTTATGTTGAAAAGCAGGTAAAATGCTTATAATACTGAGCAATGTGTGAAAGGAAATATGATCAAAATGTTTATTTTTCGAAAAGACAATTTTTCTCTTAGCTAACGATAAATAAAAACTTTTATAAAATTTCGAAGAAAAATTTAGTGTCTTTCCGCTTTGTATTAATAATAAGCTGTATGACATGTTTTAAATAAATCACATTATAAATATATCTTATACTCTCAAATTTAGCGTATAATTTTTCTATGAGATATAAAAGGCTTTTAGATAATCGGGTTTTTTGAAAAAACCAGAGCTCAAGGTCACTCTTTCTGTTCTACCAACATAATTTTTTCTTTTATTTCCTTCAAAAGTAAGTAACCCTTCTATATAAGCACTTCCAGACCGGTTTTTACTTGATTTAAGTAATTCGGATGCAGAGCAAGATGTCTAAGAAGAAAGGATATTAATGGTAAACACGACACTTAAGTGCTATCTTCTCATAAATGACTCGATTGCTTTTTCAACTCTAATGGAGACTTCATTTGGAAAAGACACTCATTTCTTCCGAAAAACATAAATTAACCGACTTATTTATTTGCGCTGATAGAGGCGAATATGCGACCCGAATTTTCTCAGTTAATTAAAAGTTACCATTGCAGCACAAACAGTGTTAAACATTTTCCATCACAGTTGCCCCCACCTGAGGTTCTGAAATGTTTCGAAATTGCGACATACATTTTCAGGGTTGAAAGTATTAAGCGGCATTCTTAAAGGATTGAACAGGAAACATTTTGATAAAAAGTTAAAATGTGGAACATTACTAATATATTTTTATCACAATATATCAATCCTTATCGTTTCGCAGATGCGTTCTTCCAAGAAGATGTGGCAACAAGATTTGGCTAAGACGTTCTAAAGTAGGTTTACACGTGGATCAAATTAGATGTACCTGTAAAAGCACTTAATGCCTCATTAAGGGCTGCACATCTGATAAACTCTTATTAATATCTATAAGAAATAAATTCAACATCACACAGTCTTAAGTGCATATCACAAAACCTTTACTGGGCCCATTAAAGGTAAAACATAAAGTATATTAAATCAAGATGTTCTAAATTACAGGTCAAAAGGATCGAGGACATTATTTTTTCTTTGTAAATTTTGAGGACTCCTTATGCCTTGAATTGAAATACCACTTCCTAATTTTCTTGTCAACAGTTACAGATAATGATAGGATATTTTATATGAAGATCCATTCCATAAGCATTTCATTAATAATACTGTAAAATAAATTTATTATGCAAGCTCGGAGATGACGTTAAATAATTCTTAGTTGTATGCAACTGTTTATTTGCATCTACTATATATCTAGATTCAAAATGACCTCGAGACAATGCAATTAGATATCTTTTTAAAAAAGCAAAACAATATACAAATTATGCTAGATTGTGTGTGTTTATTTCTTATATGTGATAAGAAAATGTCCAACAAGACCGAATATAATAAAAGATTCTTCGTGCAATAATAATACTTTTATGTAGTATTGTTGTGAAAAATGTTGGTACGAATTGTGAATTATATATATATATATACGCGTAGAAATATTACATTCCACTTTCGTCGGAGAATACTTAAAACATTTCGGTCATTTTGAAAAAAAATATTGGGAAACTTTTCCCGTGTACTCTACACAAAAATATTTAAAGTATCATAAAGAAAATACTTTTGGGTCATTTTCTTACACATATTTCAACATGGTTGGACAAAAGCTTTCACTTATACAATAGCGTAACGGAGAATATTAGGGCACTAAGCCCAAATACGTACTTAGCGTCAGTCAAGCTTTGGGAACCCCCCCCCCCCACAATGCGGGGTTGTACGTTGCGCCACTGCGCTTATAGCTACATAATGGAACGAATATTCAAAAGTGTGTACATATGATGTGAACTATACTTCTATAATTACATATATTTTTTCATTTTCAACGACCTCACCGGATTTTATTTAATGTGAAATTCTTATATTTGTAATGCCCTGTAAGTAGTACTTTTATCGGTCTTTAGTGGTACCTTAAGCTATAACATCAAGTAAATAATCGGTAAAGTTAGGCATACTTCAAAAGTGAGCACGATGCGGAGAGACTGGGATACAATCATCGTAATAAATAAAGGTAGTTGTTAAGAATTCCCTAACGAATTCTCTTTGTAACCGCCAGAGGTTGTCTTAACGCTTATGTAAGTAGATACTTTTGTTTTTGTTTAAAAAAACACTCTGTACTTCGAATGTAGCTCTCCCAGCTTGAAGATGCTAGGACTAATAACACTTGATAAATAAATTGTTAAGTTTATTGTTAAGAAGGGCTCTCCCATGATGATTGCATTTAATGTCTGACTACATATATAAATATTTCAGCAGATTTGTAATTCATTTGAAAAGATAAAGTCGTGTCATTCGTTTGTCCATGTCCAACATTACAAAAGAACTGTTACAACTGCATACACTTGAAGCGTTTCATCAAAGGTAATAGAAGCAATCGACTCCTTATTGAAACTCACTTTTTATACAGACTGTCAAATACTGAGGCTGGTACATATTGTACAACAGACCTAATTCTTACGCTAAGGTTCTGAACGTTACCAGGCGCACAACATGGCTGTTCTCAGTCTCGGTGGAGGGACAAGATTGCTGCAATCCCTCCCATCAGTCTATTCACCCCTCTTGCACTCACCGTTTACATATTCTCATCTCGGTGGCCTAATTCCATCGAATACGAGCACCGACCTCTCGAAAGATTAATCTGCAATCTTTATAAGTTACACACACACAGTTCTTCCTAAAATTAACTCAAAAATGCACTCGAAAATGCACTCTGTATTCTTCGACAAGGTAGATATACTGAAGCTCCTCACGCAAAAAAATAAAGAAATTGTAACTATGTTACTTAAAAACAGAATTCTGTTCTTCCTTATAGTGAATTCAATTGGTGCTACGATCACATTTTTTTTATGTGCTCTGTGATGATGATATTCTGTGTTTTTTCTCGTCGTCTGTCTGCACGTGGTACCAAATCTAGGCCTATTGGATTGCTCCTCAGGAATATGTATATATATATGCATACACTGGTGCACAAAACTTAAGCAACAATGTAAATTTTAAGCAAATAGCCATGAAATTGTAGAAAAAGGATTTTTGCGATCAGTGCAACGAATACATAATTCAGTAGAAAGGTGAGGCGTATGCAAATGTCAAGAACAATACGTTATAGGCAACGTAAGCGTAAGCAAAATGCGCGTGGTCGGCTCGCGCAGCTTAAGACTACAATAAAAGGAAGAACGGAGGCACAATTCACGAGATTTGCTGCAAGTGAGTTCTTTCGTAAAATATTGCTAGAAAAAATCACCTGGACGACTTTATACGAGGAAGAAGGATCGGAAAGCTGGAGGAGGGGTGTAGCTTGACCAGTGCGGCTGAAGAGTTTGAAATCAATAAAAGTGTCATTCCACGCGCTTGGAAAACCTTCCAAATCATAGGTACAGCTGTTAGAATAATTGGTGGTGACCGCCCAAGGAAAACAACGGCAGTGGATGACCGTTATATCGTCCTGCAGACTAAAAGAGCCTGATACCAGTCAACAAGAGCCATTGCCCAGCAACAGGGTGCAGTTTGCTATGGCCAGACGCATTCAGAAAGGTAGCCTATTCACCTGCCTTCCTGAACGCTGCATCTCTTTGAAAGTTGGTCATTGGTGTCATCGTTTAGAGTGGTGCATGGAGTACAAAAACTGGACATCTCATCAACGGAGTCGTGTCCTTTGTACGGATGAGAGTCGTTTCAGTACCACAAGCGATTCGCAACGCCAGTTGATTTGATAGGTACATGGTTTCATCCAAGTAAATATCACGAAAAGAGACCGTTACGGGGGTTCAGGAGTTGTTGCCTGGGAAGGCATTATACTGAACGATGGACTGAGCTCTATGTTTTCGACAGAGGTTCTGTGTAACAGGAGAAGAGGATCTTTTTCTAGTCCCCATCTTTGAACTCTTAGACACACAGATTTTAAATTTGATAAATGTGTTTCCATCGCTGAATAGAGATCCGCTAAGAATGGGTTTTGCGGAATTCTACTCCTAAGGGAGAGGGGTTCCAGGAACGTTAAGAATAAATATACTTCTGTTTTAGAAATTCAAGACCTATCATTTTTAAATCCAAAGACGATGAATATGAGAATGTTTTTGAATGCAATCGAAAGCTTAATGCTAAGTCTTAGATATCAATAACTTAAAAACAATATGTTGTCAAACAAATTTATGAAATATATATACATATGAAATACATTTAAAAATATAAAAAATACATACACACACATATGTGTGCATGTGTTCATGATCAGTTTGATCACATTCTATAGTTTTTAATATGTTCCGCATATATTACTTGATTAAAGTTATAATACTAACTAAGTCAACACAAGAACACAAATCTTTATATATGTTTATATATTTATACATCGTGTATGCTTCTCATCTTAAAATATTTAATACTTTGTAGAGAATGTGACATTTTATACATATGGTTTTTGAAAAGTACATAATATCGCGATTATTTTAAAATTTTGAATACATTATTTTAATTTAATTTCTTTCATTTCTCCTGTCGTTATTTTTTCTTCCTTTTTAATTAATACTCATTTTTCCCCGGTTAAAACTTTAATGTAAGAGCTGTTGCCTACGAAATTAACTAATTTATTCTCATAGAAATATTGTGTGAAAAAATATGTATGTATTTTTTTTTTTTTTTTTTTTTTTTTTGCTGGATTGTAGTCGTTTATTAAAATGTATTAGCAGATCCCACACTTTTCAGGGAAATCAGCTAGTGGCAATTGGGTGTTTTTATAGATATACAAGATTCTCCAATTTCATCTATTTGTTTTCCTGTTATTGACTTTACATCCATGTGTTTCTTCCGTATATCCTATCTTCTCTTATAACCTCCCTCCAGTTAAAAAAGATATTTAAATTACAAGTTTTCTCGACTCTATAAAAGGGTAAGACTCTAGCACTTTCTTGTGGGTGTGGAAATATTTTCGGCAACCACAAAGTTGTCGATGGTGTCAAATGTCTTCGATCGAGAAATGTCAATCTCACAACTCAGTTTGCTTATATTATTATTTCCATTCTATCTGAAGAACAATTCGAAATTCTCCCATTTATATATAACGGTACTAATGCCTCAATCTCTGACTAAATACTTCAAAATTATTTACTATCTAACCACATTTAGGAAAGTCAAATTTGTATACCGGTAGCTGTGCAAATCAGAGGAGTACTTTGAATCCAGTTCCTTTTTATTGTTTGTATATAATAAATAAATTTCTATATATAGTAACCATAAGACTCTTAGATATATCAATCACAAAAACGGAAATACTTATCTCAGTATATTTTCTTAACATAAAGCGATAAGATTAAATGCACGCAATCAGAGACTTTTCAACAATGTTACAACTTCCGCTTAATGATATGTATTTTAAAGTTACTTTAGATACCTTTTTCAAGGCCAAACAGAGAGATTTTCAAACTCAATTGTTATTTGTTAGCATTAAATTTATGCATCAAAGAGCTTATGTTTAAACTAGCATTAAACACGCGCGCGCGCGCGACGTTTCACACACACACACACACACATTGCAGGTTTAGTAAATCGAACTTTAAATATAAGTAATCAAAAAGTTTTCAGTTACCCCCTTTTTTTAAATATTTTATCAGAAATAATCTCAACTGTTCAATATAAAACAAAATCAGCATGGATGAAATTCATTAAGTTTTAAGAATTTCTTAAAACATTAACAGAAAAATACATGCTAAAGAAATTGCTATGAATTAATATTAACTATTAAATAAGACTAGTTTTTAAAATTATAATTTGTGGAGAGAATGTTATCCGTGAATCACAAATAGGGTTATTTATATTGTTACTTTAGCTTGAAAAAAATCAATATGCAACTACACATTCAAA
This sequence comes from Trichonephila clavata, assembly GCA_019973975.1. Lineage (NCBI taxonomy): Eukaryota > Metazoa > Arthropoda > Arachnida > Araneae > Nephilidae > Trichonephila > Trichonephila clavata. The sequence continues at coordinate 148,863 of BMAO01039590.1, forward strand.
TAGAAAGAGACATTGCCACAAATTCTCCCTTCGAAATCTAGATTTTATTCTGAAATAAAAAATAGTGATTACATTGATCAAAGTAATACATTAGAAGCGAATGCACACTGGCACCAGCATAGATACCACAAAAAAGAAAGTTTTGCTTTGAGCTATTTTTACATCTAGATTTATAAGCAAACATGGATACATTTCGCACATAAACCTCTATTATTATTGCATGTAAATATTTTTTTGCATAAAATACTGGTTGCCCTTAATATTTATTGAATTCTCTGAATGTGACGAATTCGACAAAGCATACGGAAATATTTCTAGACGATTTCTATTAAAATTTTTGGCAAAAAGGTTTTTTTATTTTCTGTAATGATTTCACTTATTGCTCTAGAAAGAAAAACGCGGGAAAGTAATTGAAAGAGTGAAAAAACATACAGAAAAAAAGTCCTAAATAAGGATTTATTTCTGAAATATATATATATATATAATTAAATTAGATCTAAAATTAAACCCTAGACCACCTCTAAATTTTATTTTCCCGTTACATCTTCAAGTATTAAATTTATTATCCGGTTCGGGAATGAATAACACATGGTCTTAAAAGATGTTTGCCGGCTCCGACCATTAATTTTTATTACCTAAGATGTCACACTTAAATTCTCAAGTATATCTCTTCAATCAGAAGCGTACTTGAAGAGCATATGGCTTCTGAAGGGGCCGCGGAATCTTGATTTTTTTAACACGTGTCCGTCTCTCTCTCTTACAGATTACAAAATGATCTCATGGAATAAAGACGGTTAAAATAAAATTTCTTGATGATCACTCAAAAAACACGACATATATATATATGTGTGTGTGTTGAAAATTAAGAGAATTTTTAGATTGGATTGATTATCTCTAGAACTACTAGAAGGATTTTAATGAAATTTGGATTGTATATAAGATTGTTATATTAAGGGAAAAACATTTAACATTTATAATTAACACGAATGATCATGCATAACACTCATCAGTGTCGGAAGGTATAAAATAGTGGTTGTTGTATAGAAAAAAATGGGTCAATAGGGGGTATAATTTCCCCTGTTACAGATATGCAGGCCTCGCACCGTGATTTTATACAGGAAATAAGGGTGTTAAGGAGTTCCTATGGCAACTGGTTACCCTCGTTCAGCATCGCTATTTTCAGGTCTTGGACAGCTCTCAGACGAGGGTTGAGAGTTGCAATTGCCCTCCTCAGAGCGGATGGCATGTTCTATAGGGTTGAGGTCTATAGATCTGGCGGTCCAAACCATCAGGCGAATATCCTCACTTTCCAAAAATTCGTAGATCAGATGAACTCTGTAAGGCCTCGTGTTGTCAGCAAAAATAAAATCAGAGCCAACCGCGCCCTCTAAAAGGCAAACGTAGGGCTCCAAGACCTCCTCCCTATGCCTCAGAGCAGTCAAAGACATGGACGCATGCGGCCATCCAGCGTGATGCTTGGTCAGATCATCAAGCCTCCTCTGCCAAAAGGGTTGATTTCTCGTTCTTTGGTTCTTTGGAGGACAGGTAGAGGGTTACTGGTACTCTACATATGAAAGTACGGCAATGATCACTGGTTAGACTGAACCTGTACTCATTAGTGAAAAGAACTATCGCCCATGATCTATGCTCCTCTTTCTGCACCATTTTGAAAGGACTCCTTTTTGCAGAACTGAGTGAGATGCCAACAACAGGTCTTTTTTATAACAGCCCTATCTCATGAAATTTTTTAGAAACAGTCACCCTTGAAACTCGAGTTTCTGTTGACGCCTACACCTCCCGAGAGAGCTGAGAAGCTGTGGTATCCCTGTTACGCTTCGCTATAATGACAAATGGCGAACTTCTCGGGCCATCGTGGTTCTTGGACGACCTTGACCAGGTTTTCTCTCGACAGATTTGGCACCGGCGTAGCTAGTTCTGAGTGGATCCTGTATCAAAATTCCGTTGGGCCCCCTTTTAGATATGAGAGCTCTGTTGGACTGCAGTTACAGATGTTGGGGCCCCGTATCATTGATACGGTGGTAGTAACGCCCCTGGGATTCGGTATCCTGAAACTGATTCCATAAGTAGAACACGACGCTGAGTGATAAATTGAATTTACAACAAATACGGATTTTAGACTGGCCTGGTTCTAACCTGCCCACTTGCCACCTTATTCCAACACCTAAGCGTTAGTATTACTCATTTTTGTCGTTTGAATTTTTATTTAACCGATTGATGCAAAAAAACAGGGAACGAAATGCGGATTTTGGCACGCGCGCTTACAAATCGTCGACTCTCAGCTCCCCCCCCCCCACGAAAACATTTACATATCGCCGTACGATTTGCATCTTTGTTTCGAAGGAGTTTTTACATTTCGTTTAATTCTTAATGAAATTCGGCAAAATATGCAAATTCTCTTAATTTTGCACCACTGTATATATAACATAAAATGTGAGAAATTCTCCTATGTCTAGAGAAGTTTTTTCTCTATTATACTCAAAAGTGTAAGTACTTCCCGTCCATTCATTTTTTAAGGAAAAAGTATTTCAATGATTATAAAATATCGTAATCATTAGGAAATAAGTCTACATATATATGTTATCTATGTGTTTATGATAGCGTGTCTTTGATAATTTCTATGGGATTTCTTAACAGTTCTTTTCAGCAAGCAATCAATATATTGACCTCTTTTATTTCGAAAGATATATCTTGTAACTAAGACTGAACAACAGGCCTTTTTGTATTAAATAATTGATGATAGGTTTATTAATATTCATTTGTGAATAACAGGGACACTATTGATTGCGTAGGTTTCTGTGCACTGAAAATTTCAATCGGTACAGTACCACTTATTTTGTTTTTAGTTACAAGAAATGCCAACATATATCTAGTGTAACATTTTCTTTTTTAATAAATTGCCCTTCTTTTATTAAAGTCATTTATATTATCCTTCTTTTATAAAAGTCATTTGATGACTTCAGCTTGTATAGTTGATGTTATTTATATAAATTTATTTGAAAATATCGTAACAGAATTAAGCTTCTGATTCTATTTTTAGCACTGACTGAAAATCAACTTTAGTAAATGTATTAAAAATAAATATATATAAGTTCAGCATTTAATATATATATATATATATATATATATATATATATAAGCGAGAGGGGAAAGAAGTTAATTATATCAATTATTTGTTGATGTTGCATTGACCAGACAGTCCTTTATGGCAAGGAATCTGTTTTATTAAACACGTAGTGATACACAAACATATATGAACAGCACCGCAAAGAAAACACACACCACAAAAATACACACACGCCTGCTGCAGCCGATTACATTACGAAGGGCAAAGAACAAGAGGGCGAAATTTCCAGAAATCTCAGTATTTATACCAAGCGGTAAATGAAAGTTCCAATTACATGATCTGCCTAGATGGATAGATGTAGTTCAAAAGATTTCTGTTATATGGATAGCTAATTATTATTTAAACGTGGGCCCTGAAGGAATGAACCATCAATAATTAGATAATTATTAATGATTAAATTAATGGGAATTGTTACATACATATATATAAACTCTTTAGTAATTTTTTCTGTTATCTCCTATCCCTAATTTTTCCGAGATTTCGTATGTGTGTGCTTGCCAATTTGTAACATTATTAGTCACAGTTTTTCATTTTAAAACATTTAATTTCTTCAAGAAGGGATAATTAAAACTAAATTTTGCTGATTTTTTTCTCGAAATATGAGTAAGAGTCTTCATGTGACATTTTTTTTAGTACGACTTTGAAAGAAATGTACTGCAAATCTTTCTTTTCAAAATAATGAAAAACACAATATCAAAATAATAAAACTTGAAGCATGCTTTTAAAATTTCCCATGCTAAACCTTTATTAACACACACAAAAAAAAGATCTCCAATTTTCTTAAATTTGCAGATGTTAACATCACAAAATGCTTTATGTATAAATAATTATGAAGTTTTATAAAAATTTACACAGAAGTAACAAAAATTACCATTAAGTGAGTGCTGAAATTTCCAATATGAATATAATTCTGCACATTTTTTTTTTAATGTTTCCAAGAGTTCATCTATATCCGGGATGGGCATTACTTCGATCGCGATCGATCGGTGGACCGCCAAGACATTTTGGGAGGACCACCTAAAAATTTTACCAGTTAGAAATTTTTTACAGAAAATTCAAGACTGGCTGACAATACGCAGAATAGCCTTCTACTGATTATAACAACAAAAACTAACTTTAGATAAAAATGCTTTATTTTTTTTATGTATTTTGAATTGTTTCATTCTTATATATCATTTAATATAACTATATTTGGGTTTATTATTATGAAGTTTGGTATCTTGCGTTTTGCTTCAAACGCGGTTTGAAAAGCGTTTTTTTTATTTTAGTTCTGTAGGTAAGTACGTATTCCGTACTTATTTTTAAGTTATTATCATTACCTTTTCTTTACCTCACCACACGTACGACATTGGACAGTAGCCTACACAAGAATTTTTAAAGGGAAGGGGGTCGAGGGTTGAAGGTCTACCATTCTCGTATCATACCCCAATACGCAGCCAAACATATTTTTTTGATTTTGGCGATTGTCGAGAACAAAAAGCAGCAAAAAATAAATTACTGAATAAATAATTTACATTAATAAATGAAAAAAATTACTAATATCAAATGCTTAATTTCATTTTACATACTATATACATGAGACAAAAATGAATCGGGAAAAAATGAAGGGTTATGAGGGAGGGTCCGGACCCGTGGACCCCTCCCCCTCCCTTATGTGCGCCACTGACATTGAGTGGACCGCAATTTCTTAAGAAAATTAGAAGTAGCCCCGCACCCTGGAAAAGTTTGCTCACCCCTGATCTATATTGTACGGAGATTTTTTGCAGTGATATTTTCAAATTAAATGGTTAAATGGTAAATATTTTCTAGATTTTAATTTAACTAAACAGCAATTTTTTTTTCAGTGTAATTAATTTCCTTATCGATTTGCTCTTAATATAAGCACAATGTATAGATTAAAAATAAGACAAATTTTCATTACTCTTTGATTCACTTTTTATGTCTGATAATCATTTATGAGTTTTCCATTGAAAGTATAAACTTATTTTTAAAAATTCATTCTTCGTATAATAATTTATGACTCTAGAAAAGATCCAGAGACTGCATTTTTTTATTTAATTTTCCCCGACGTTGTATTTGTTTTTCTAAATTGGATAAATTGATATTCTTAAAAATCTCGATCCTTAGTTTTCTAAGAAAAATGAGTTTATTTTTCCAAAACTTTGTTACATATTATCCAAATGCATTCAGTGAAAAATATCAAAAAGCACATCGTAAAAATAAATCCACACTTCTTAAAATTCTTCATATATATTTAGCATCATGCGTGGGCTCCCACAAAATCTAGAATTAAGATTAAAAGCGCGGAAATAACATCTTGAATAAGTAGTATTTTAAACTAGTATCAACAAGTAGTATTTTGAACTGGATGTTATATGTTATGACAATTAATGATCATTTGATAATACTACCTATAATAAATAAGCTTCCCACCCTCTACTTTGTAATTGGTGTGATATATAACTTCAAGAGAGAGTATTTCTAATGTTGGATAAATATTATTCAGTTTTTAGTGTTTATTATTAAAGCCTCAAAATATTTGAATAACTGTATAGCTTTTGATTATTCGTTTCTACTTACCAGCGCATAATAACATGTAAGTTTATTCTGAAAAAGTAAGTGAAATCTCAATTAAGGCTGTCTTCGCCAAATATGTGAGAGCCTGAAGGGGTAACAGGGGTGTTAACTTTTTCTGGAGGGCTGAAAATATAAACAATATTCAAATACATATAACTCTTTTAAATTAAAATTAAATAATTCGAATCTTTTACACATTATTTATAAAGGAATTAGGCTTCGGAAAAGTGTAAAATGTTTAAAATATAATCATAATTTTGAAAATTATAAGCATATGAAAATAAGAAATTTTTTTATAAGAAATATTAATTATGTTTTACTGCACGCATACTATTTTCAAAAGTATTAGGTTTAATTACTAGCAATAAGTTGATTTATAAAGTTAAATTTATCCTTATTACACCGTAGTAAATTTAAATAAATAGAATAATAAATTATATTTTTTTAAAAATTAAAATAAATTATAATTTTAAATTTTTTAAAAAAAATTTCAATATTTTTCTAATATTTTAAAATATAAATGGTATATATTACTTTTAATTTACTAGGGCTTAAAGAGTATGATACATTTTATAATTCTATAAAGTTTTATGCATCAAAGGCTACTATTTTATAAAACAGCGTGTGCGCAGTACAACTTAATTAATATTTCTTATAAAAAATTTTATTTTCATATGCTTATAATTTTTAAAATTATGATTATATTTTAAACATTTTACACTTTTCTGAAGCCTCATTCCTTTATAAATAATGTGTAAAAAATTCGAATTATCTATATTTAATTTAAAAGAGTTATATGTGTTTGAATATTGTTTATATTTTCAGCCCTCCAGAAAAAGTTAACACCCCTGAGACCCCTGAACTAAACTCGGAGCACATTTCCAGACAGAAAAATGTTTCAATTTTCATGGAAATTTCAATACATATGTACAGATGTATGAATTACAATGTAAATAAAACACCTGTACATAGTGCAGCATTTTTAATGTTTCAAACTATTATATAAATAATTTATTTTTCACGTTTAAAGAGATAGCTAGCTTATTTAGCATTAAGATACAGATGAAGAATTGTGAAACACATTTTGTACCAGAAAAAATGGATCAACTCATATAAAAATGAGTAGAATGATAAAACAGAATGCTTTCTATAAGGTAGTGAAGTCAGAATATAATATTAATTTTGGATTACTTTTATACCTGAAAAGCATTCCAAATTCAGGCCCTATTCTTTAAACATTGTACGAAGACATTCTTAATGCGCATGTCTTCCTGCATGGCAAAGTGATCAAAGCCTGCAATTTGGCAGACACAAAATAACTCTCTTTAGTTATTACTCTTTTTCGCGTATTTCATTTGATTGAATTTTTTAGTTGCTGTGTTGAGTAGTGGCCTATTCATTTCAGACATCAAACGAAATCTAAAAAATATTAACACCGCTTTGAAACTTATAAAAGGTTATTCCCGAATACCAAAAAGCATAATGTATACTTTTGTATTTCGTTGGATGTGTGAAAAACATTGTAATCTGTGACATTTTCCTTGAAAAGAAGTTATTCTCGATGTCTTTTTTTAAGTAACTTGGAAATAGCTCAACTTATGACCGTTTACTAATTCAAGATAATCAAACTTAAATATGTTTTCATGTTTCATGTCTTTTAAATTTGTATAGCCCCAAGTGTGGCATATAAAACCTTATGAATTACGCTTTTAAAAAGGAAACCGAGAAAATAGCAAAATTTTTACCGTGTTCAAATGAGAGAAACTTTATGGCAACAAACACAGTAATGAAATTGTTGCATTATAATACCGGAAACTCGGCCTAATGTGGACCGAAGGGTGGCCGAGTTTGGGAAAATACCAAGTTATCGAGAAGGGGATTAACAAAAAGAATATGTAAGAGCGTTTCAGCAGAAAATATTCTTCTGCACTTATATATATTTTTTGCTTGCGAATATAACAAAAAATAAACTGGCCAAATACCCTTAAACAAAGTAAAAGTGCGTGCTTTATGAAGGTATAGAGCAGAGGTTCCCAAACTTTTCGAACTCTTAGACCCCTTGTCAGGTTTTTCGTCTTTGGGTAGACCCCTGCTTACCTAATATTAAATTTTTGGACATTGATCAACTTAAATGCCTTTTTGACAGCTGGTACAGAGCTACTTTCTTTAAAAGAGTAAAATTCTTAACTGTAGTGAAGTATAGTGTTTAAAACTTAAGAAAAACATCTTAAATTTAAATTTAATAATACGTAAAATGTAACTGAGAAACAATCAAAAATGCTTTTAATAGAATGGATGAATTTGGCTCTTCAATATAATAAAATTTCAACATTTGGCATCAATCTTGTCGAGTTTACCCTGAATTTCTTCGGTTAATAATGTTAATTTTTTTTTCTTCTACCATTGTCGAAGCATTCTCAAACCAAGATTCAAGATCTGAATAGAATGCATTTGAATGAGCGTAGGTTCACAAAAAACATTATCTTGGCAGGTTATCTGTGACAAAATGAGAAACTGGGAAAATTCGCGGCGTCCAATATCATACTCCTTTAGCATAATTCTGGCAAGAGAAGCAGAAATGATGGTCCTTGTTTTAATAAAATATTTGCTGTCACCTTCTAACTATGCAAATTAACCTCATTAAATTTAGTAAATAAATTTGTTAAATAAATAAAATCTGGTTTCCCTTTGATTGTATTTTCTTTTAAAGTTAAAGTCAAGATGTGTGGTTTAATGAGAGCCTCTATCGTGTGGACCCCCATTTACACTTCATGAACCCATAAGTTATTTTTTCACTGACGTAGACCTCTTGCAAGTCGCCATAGACCACTTTGGGAATCACTGGCATAGAGCTTGAACAGGTCTGCACGTTTGGTTTTTTTAATCTGCAAGGGTGGTGTGGTTTAGTTTTCCGGACTGCCGGTTTATCGAGTGCCGAGTTTTTGGAACTCTACTGTATTATTAAATAGTTCATTCAAATCATTGTATTATCAGTTTTATTTACATTAAATTAAAAAACTTAAATAAAGAACTAAAATTAATTCAAAAAACAATAATAATCAATAAACAGACTATATAAATACTAGTTTATTTATACAAGTTTCCACAAATATTTTTGACAAAAAAGTGATCTTTTTTTTTCCATCCTGGATAAAGCCCGCTGACTAATCACATAATTATGCTGAAAGAAGAATCGTAAATTTTCTTTCTTGTCATGACAAACTAAACATTAAACAATTAGAACTTATACATAGGACAAAATTTTAGTCATTGTCCCTCGTAAATAGCAAATAAGATGGCTGAAGAACTCCAGCGAATAAATGTTAGAACAAAGTGCCAAAACCAAAGAAAAAAATGAAAGGAAGGAGTAAAACAATTCAAAACTATGCATTTGCAAAGTAGTACTGCACGAATACTGGTACAAAGCGTTCATAAAATTGTGTGCAATTATTGACTTTAAATTAATTCATTTAATTTAAAGCCGTTTATTGCACTTAGTTATCGTTTTGACGGAATCGAATATGATATAATTCGACCCAGTAGCGTACATAGACTACTATTATTAGGGGAGGGATACATTTTAAAAAACACGTTAATGAAAGCGCCGAGGTGTGCTAAAAATTAAAAACCTTCTGATCTATGGGAGCGGGGTTGAACCCTCAAACCCCTTGCGTGATCAGATCTAATTTGGTTTAATCTTCAACTCTCTGAAATCAAACCTAAGGCAATGAATTTGCTAAAAGTGCTTTGGTCTTTTTTCACCTCGACAATAGAAACATTTTGATAGACTTCACAGAAAAGATAACAAGTTCGAGTCATTAAAATGTGAGTATATTCTGCGAATCGGAAATAAAATTTCTTGATTGTCATCTGTGCATAAAATTGATAACAATTTATATCGTGGCGCCATCTTATATCGCCGTGTACAATTAGAAGTGTAACCATGGTTACCGTTGTAATACTTCGCGAAATATTCATGAGCGTCAGCACAATCGCAGGAAACAATCGTTCCACATCAGATGCAGTTTGAATTTCGGTCTGGGAAGATTTACAAAAAAATCTTTGCGAAGACATATTTTAGGTGCGGTTGGAAGCTTCTAATTTTAAAAAAAAAAAAGAATAATTTATAGCCACACCAAAAGAATCGCAAAAACCAGATGGTTGAAAATAGGTTTGCTTAGCTAATCTAGATAAATTAATAATCAAAGATCTAAAAATTATATATATTGATACATCCAAACATAATTGCTTTGGAAAAGTTTCAATTGTAAATTGAAGGGAAGACACAAATCTGGTTTTTAAAGTTACTTTTTAAAGTCTCAAAAATGTTTCCTTGGGTAAAACAAACTTGTGATGAACAAGCACAAATTACGTGAAGACTAAAGTAAAAAAAAGTAAAACTTAAATTTTTTCCCCTTTCACCTTGGAATAAAACGCTGTTCTTAAAATTGATGGTTAATTTGTCTATAATATCCAACAACGGGTTTTAGAATTGGAGTTTCACGGGAAGAGATGAGGAATACATATGTTATTTTAGCTCTGATGGATCATCAATTTAAGACTTACAGACTTGCATCTTATTCACTTCCTCTTCCACACATATAGGTCTTAGAAAAGTTCTCTTTGCAAAATGATAAATCTAAATATTGCATATATTTTGATGTTGCTATACACCATATATATTTAAAAATTTTCATTTTATTGTAAAGTATTTTTAATTATCCCAGACACACAAATCTATTATGTGAATTATTGCATCTACTAAAAAATCTAGCCACTCATAAATTAAAAAAGAATGGTAGCTTTTTCGGAGTATTAGTATTATCTAAAAAAATGTCTGCCTAAATTGATCAATCTTTATTATCGGAACAAAAACTGAAGGATTTTAATATTACCTTCTTAAGAAAAATAAAGAAATTATTTAATGAATTAATTAAAGATATCAAGCTATAGATATTTAATCCTATGAAACTTTTTATATATTTATTGCTTTTTAATTGTTTTTGGAGAATTATTTTTCCTTTCATTTTAAAAGTCATTGTCTTGCACGTAAAAAAAAAGCATTTCATGCATTTTATAGAAATGCACATTCTGTAAAAAGGGTTTCTTTCTTTATAATCCTTTTTCACACACACACAAATTAAAACAATTTATCTTTCAAATGTTACTAATTTTATATCGTTGATTTTCAAACTATCCAGTAGTCTACACTCTGTAAAAAAGTAGGGCACATGAATCTTTAAAGAAAAATAAAAAACTTTTATATATTCTTACTCAAAAATATTTTTATAAACATAATGTTTTGATTAAAATAACATAGAAACTACTGAATTGAGAGAATTTTTATAACATTTAACAAATTTTTTAAAGTTATTTTTAATTTTCATTCTTAAAAGTTTGTATAAAAAGTAATATAGTAACAAATTTTTCTTTCCATTCTCTTTGATTTGATTTGATTTGATTTTTTTTCTTTTTTATGGCGCAAGGACCAATTTAGATCATAATGCGCCAAGAGAGACAATAAGAACAGTTAAATAAGATTTGCAGGCCATAAAGCCTTAGTCGGGCATAGTCTATATACGCCTTTCTTAGAATCTACAGATTAAAATTAGATATGATGAATAAAACCCTTGATGCTTAGGAACTTAAACACAAGTGAGGAATTGGTGCTATTGTTTAAAATACTGGATATAGTAAAATCAACAGAGTTAAAAAGCCGATGTCTAAGATGATTTGAATGTGGACAATCACAGAGTATGTGTTTCACCGATAGGGGGACATTACATATCTCGCAATAGGGTGGTGGTTCACCAAACAGAAGATGCCTATGCGTTAGGTGAGTGTGTCCTAGGCGTAGTCTAGTCCATATCACCTGCTCACGGCGGTTGCTTGATGATGGCACAGTTGGAGCAAGAACGGGCATGACGCTATGCAACTTATTTTCAGTTTGTTGGTCCCAGTTTGATTGCCATACACTTTGCAGTTTCTGCCTAAAGCAAGCTTTCAAGTCAGAGTGCGGAATAGGGAACCTTTCTGAAGAGCCTGTCGCTGATCGTGCAGCTGTATCAGCCAGTTCATTTCCAGTTATTCCGGCATGTCCTGGGATCCAACAAAATCTGATATCTTTCTTCTTAAGATGATTAGCCAAAGCATATGTGATGTCCACAAGGATGGGATGAGACGATGAATGTAAAGAGACAATGCTTTGAAGGGCTGACAGGGAGTCTGTGTAAATAATGAACTTTTTACCGCGTGATAGTGAAATATGTTCTATAGATATTCTTAGCGCATGAAGTTCAGCAGTGTAAATGGATGCTGAAATTGGTAGAGCATCTGTAATTACAGTGCTCAGAGAAACTACCCCCGAACCAACATGGGATTCAGACTTTGAGCCATCCGTGAAGATAGGTTCATAGTCGGGAAAAAGCTCTCTGTGTTACAAGTACAGTGTTCTGTATGTACTCACAGGAGTGCATGCTTTTGAGTAGCATGACAGGGTAAAATCAACCTTAGGATAAATTACTTTCCAAGGGAGCATCTCAGAAATCTTGCACAGAGCAATTCTTCCAATGTTCAGATTTAAGTCAGTAATCAGGTCTCTAATTCTAAAGTGAAAAGGTTGCGAGTAAGTTAGGGATGAATGATGACTCTTAAAATCATAAAGGCTAAAATTGAATAAATAGGAGTATGCAGTATTTGTTTTCATTGATTGGATTTTCATAAAATAGTTCAAACATAAATACTTTCTCCGCAAATCTAATGGGGGTTCGTAAGCTTCAGCATAGAGGGACTCAACCGGTGATGTACGGAAGGCTTCCAGACAAAGTCTTAAGCCTTGATGATGTACTGGATCCAAGATCTTCAAAAGAGATTTGCACGCAGAACTGTAGACCACAGATCCATAGTCCAGTTTTGATCTAATCAGAGCTCTGTAGAGGCGAAGCAAGGATGTTCGGTCTGCTCCCCAGCGAGTATTTGCTAATACTTTGAGGATGTTTAGGGCCTTGGTACTTCTGATTTTGAGATCTTTTAAATGACGATGGAATCGGAGAGATTGGTCAAATATAAGACCTAGAAATTTGAACTCCTTAACAACTTTAATGAGGCTTCTACCAATGAAAAGCTCAGGGTTTGGAAAAACCCCACGCTTTCGACTGAATACAACACTAACCGTTTTTTCTGTTGAAAAAACAAAACCGTTCTGTTCAGCCCATTTAGTGAAGTTGTTAATAGTGGTCTGAATTTGTCGTTCTGAAACATTGAGGAATTTAGACGAGTACGATATTTGTTCATCTTCCACATATAGAGAACACTGAATCCCCTGATTTATATGATGGGTTAAGCTATTAATTTTAATAATAAATAAAAGTACGCTTAAAACAGACCCTTGCAGGACACCTTGTTCTTGGATAAAAATATTTGAATAAAATGAACGCAGGCGTACCTGGAAAGAACGATGGTTTAAAAAATTTTTGATAAAAACTGACAAATTCCATCTGATGTCCATTGCATATAGATCTCTAAGAATGCCGTACCTCCAAGACATGTCATAGGCTTTTTTAATGTCAAAGAAAACAGAGATGTTATACTGTTTCTTGACAAAAGCCTCTCTGATGGAAGTCTCTAGCCGAATGAGATTGTCTATGGTTGATCTTGATTTCCGAAATCCACTTTGAAGTGGTGAAAGGAGATTATGTGACTCAAGGTGGAACATCAACCTCTCACTAACTATGCGCTCCATCAGCTTGCTTAAGCAGCTTGTGAGGGCAATAGGGCGGTAATTATTTGCCGATGTTGGATCTTTACCAGGCTTTGGAAACGGTAAAACGTGGGCATGACACCACTGTGTGGGAAAAACTTGGGTTTCCCAGATGCGATTGAACAATAATAGAAGGGAGAGGATAGAATTTTCGGATAGATGCTGTAACATAATGTAGTGTAGCCCGTCTGGTCCTGCTGCTGTGTTACCCGAGCGATGCAGGGCTACGCGAAGTTCAAGGAGTGTTAGCGGGGAGTTGTAGCCTTCTTCGTTTGAAGAGGAAAAATTCAACTTCACCCTCTCTTCTCGACGCTTTAGCGCTCGAAATGCGGGGGTATAGTTGTCGCAACTAGACGTTTTAGCGAAGGTCTCGGCAAGAGTGTTGGCAATTTCAGGGATGGTATTGATAGAGACTCCATTACATACAAGCATGGAGACAGGGCTAGCACTGTATTTTCCACTGAGCTTGCGGATTTTTTTCCAAACCTCTTTACTTGAGGTTGAACATGTGATGTTACTAACATATTTTATCCACGATTCCCTTTTACGTTGCCGGTGGATTTTCCTTGCACGTGCTCGAGCTTTATTAAAAACAATCATGTTGACTGGAGTAGGGTAACGTCGAAACCGATTCCAAGCCTTGTTTTTATCCTTTTTTGCCATTTGGCATTCTTTGTTCCACCAAGGTTTGGGGAAACGGAGGAGTCTAGAGGATGGTTGTGAAATTGCATTATTAGCTGCAGATAGGATACAAGATGTTACTAAAGATACCGCTTCATCTATTGAGCCAGAGCTTACCATGTCTTCTGTTATATCTGCTTGGGTCCTGAAAGTTTCCCAGTCGGCCTGATCAAACTTCCACCGCGGTTGGCGAAGAGTCGCACACGCAATTGGTGTAGCGTAAGATATTACCACTGGGAAGTGATCGCTACCTAAGGGGTTTCCAAGAACATTCCATGTCAGATCTAATAGCAATGATGGAGAGCATATGGACAAATCAATTGCGCTAAATGATTGGGTTGGAGAATGAAAATAGGTGTTAGAGCCGTCGTTTAACAAGGTGAGGTCAAGTTCTGTAAGAAGCTTTTCGACTACTTTTCCTCTAGAATTCACATCTTGGCAGCCCCATAGCAAATGATGAGCATTGAAGTCACCCAAAAGGATGAATGGTGATGGGAGTTGATCTATAAGCTCTTGGAGTTCTCTAAAATTCAAGGGTGCGTTGGGTGGTAGGTATACATTACAGGTTGTAACTGTAGAAAAAATAGAAACCTGCACTGCAACAGCTTGAAGCGACGTGCGAATTAGGACGGGGGAGAAGGGTGTCGCGTGGTTGATGAGTAGAGCCACGCCACCACAATCTCTTTCACCCGTATTTCAGTCCTTCCGAAGAATGGAATATCCTCGTATGTTGGATGTGCATGATGGTTTTAAAAGCGTCTCTTGCAGAGCCACGCACACAGGCAAATGTTCCATTCATTAACGACTTTAAATCCTCTAAGTTTTTCCAGAGACCACGACAATTCCACTGAATTATTTTATTAATACTTCAGCTACGGAGAGCCTTTAGGCTTTTCGGAGTTGTACTTTATTGGTAAATAGCTTTGTCTTGATTTCCCTTTTTTACCGAGAAGCATAACGTCTTCTACTTCTTTGGTGGTTTGAATTCCACCAGATTCTAATCGAATTGATGGCTTCAGTATTTTGGCAGCTTCCTGGACATTGCCAGTAGCTGGCCGTTTGGTAGAAATTTTGTTTATTTCCATCAAATCTTCAGTATCGGAAGGTACTGAGAGGTGCAATGTTTCAGGAGACCGTTTGTCTAGGTTTAAGGACTCTAGGTCCGTGAACGATGTTTCAGGGGGAGATAGAGTTGTTCCTTGTTCAATTAAGTTATTTGTAATGGGTTTTTGAGCTATTGGGGAATCTTTATGAGATTCAGAAGTTAAGTTGTCAATGTTTGTTGGTGTTTCTATGTTGCTAATTTCTGTTTGTGTTCCTATGTCTGTTTGAGTTGCAGTATCTTTTTTTGATTTTGTGTTGGTCATTACTGCATTAGCATAAGAACTGGAAGTTCGAGGTGGTAAGATATTGACCACCCGTTTCTTTGCTTCAGAATACGAAAGGTTTTCAAGTACTTTAATTCTTTGTATTTCTTTTTCTTGCTGCCATTTTGTACAGATTTTGGAATAAGCAGCGTGTTCCCCCTTGCAGTTTGCACACTTTCTCCGTTCTGTCGTACATGCTTCGCTGGCGTTCTCCGTACTACTGCATTTATTGCAGGTAGCAACGCCGCGACAAGAAGCTGTTCCATGACCGTAACTTTGACAGCGAAAACATCTGAGAGGGTTAGGGATGTAAGGTCTTATTTTAATGTTTAAGTAACCAATTAGTATGTTTTCTGGTAATGTATGTTTAGAAAATGTGAGTATAAATAATGGAGAAGTAACAGTTTTACCGTCTTTTATGGAAGTTATTCTTCTGATAGCCTCCACTCCTTGAGATGCTAGCTCTTCTTCAATTTCAGAATCGGGTAAAGGTATCAGATTTGGGCAGTAAATCACTCCTTTGGATGAATTGAGTGTTTTGTGAGGAGTAGCAGTAATAGAAATGTTTAAAAGATTTTTACATTGTAGGAGATTATTTGATTGTGCCTGTGTTGCTGTTTCTATCAGTAAATCACCGGATGGTAATTTTTTTATAGATTTCACAGAACCAGCTGAACCTTGTACAGCTTTAGAGATAAGAAAAGGTGAAGCATTGGAAAGTTTCCTGTTATCAGTTGCATGACGAACAATAAATTTGGGAAAAGATTCGGAGGAAGTTTGAGAGTTGGTGGGCTGGACCACCATGTGTTGGGTTGGGGATTTTAAAGAATGCGTTTTTATCGTTTTCCTTATTTCTTTGTATTTTGATTTTGTTTTGAGAAAGGAGGAGGAGAATCCCTTTTGATTTTCAGAGAACCAGTTTGGCAGGGCTAGCCCCAGATTCAGCAACCAGCAGTGGCCTCGGGAGAGCCCCCCGTTCTGCAATGCAGGACCCCATCCAGGCACCACCTGGAGCTACAAGGCAGGCGAGATTATACACCAGCTGATAGAGCAGCCAGGACATGCTGGTTAGGCTGCCCCGGGCTCCTGTACTATCTGGCGGCCTGAGACGCAAAACTCAGCTTTTCTCCGGTACCCTCTACATGGCCGCTTCCTCCAAGACTCCACCTCACCAGTCCAAAGGTCCTCAGAAGTTTAAAACCTCGCTCCAAGTGCCAGTTTTCCCAGGGAGCAGTCTGTTGTGTCGTCATACCAGTTGTGAAAAAACCATCAGACTCAACTTCAATCCACTCAGTCCTAGTCTGCCACAGGACTTCGTCGCAGGTAAAATTAAAGATAATATGTAAGGAAAAAATCAATAATAAAGCAAGACCCACTAAGGGGATAAAACATAAAATGAAATTCCTGGATATGTATACTTAGGAAATAAAAACCAGTGTTTTCTTTTTAACTATGGCGGAAAAGGAAGTGGGGGAAGTAAAGGTGAAAGTAAAGAAGTAAAGATCGCTCGGGAGAGGCAGGTGCACGAAACCCGTAATCACAAGAGAGTGAGCCCTTGCCAAAAGATCACTAGGGCACCTCGGGATTGTGACACTCGTACTCACCCAAAGAAGGTGAGCCACCTGAGGGGCCATTCTCTTTGATCAGTTTAAAAACGTATTTGGCATCAAATAATACAGAAAATAGACTTTCGCTTGACATAAATTGTCCTAAACAGGATTGAGTGCATTTTGAAGCTCAAGGGTGGATTTCCTCGCCATATATCCATTGAATGAGCATTGCTTGGGTGTTTTATACAAAATTTGAAGCGTGGATTATGTGAATGGCCATGGCAAAACTGGAATATTCTTCGAACAAAACCAACTTTTCACTGTATTTATTCTGCGAATGGATTGACCCTCTTGTTGGTATACAAAATCATCCCCACCTAATTGTGACACATGAAATAAAAGCTCAAAATCCAACACTTCTATAAGGTTCTGCCTTTTATTTAAGAACGCCAGACTAGTTCTTTATTCATAGCCAACAGCTAACCACACCATCAGATTTCCTCCTCCCATTTGATTAATTTTAATTGGGATATTTTTTCTTTGTAGAGTCAAACTATTAACTGTTTGGAAGCAAGGACCGGTGGACCTCTACACGCTGTCATTTCCAGAACTACACTCATGTCCATAAATTAAGGATGATTCAGAATCACACAGAAATTGAACTCTAAAATAAAAATTTCACCAGTAGAATTATCACAAACATCTTGAAGAATATGCAAATTACAGGAAACCACCAGATGGCATGGTTAGTACGTCCCAATGATGAGAGTGTAAGAGAGGGAATGGTGGCAAAGAAGTAAAATTGTTCACCAGCGCTTTAAAATATTTACAGTGCAATAGCGGCATAGTTATGGCACAAAGGAAGCATGTGGATGATTTTCTACGTGGTAGAATTATCGGACGACTGGAATGTGGACGTACCCAGCTGGCAGTATCCGAGGAACTTGGAATCGCCCAGAGTGTCATCTCCAGGCTTTGGCAACGATTCCAAGATGATGGTAATGTGAGTAGATGTTACAGCACAGGTCGCCCCCGAGTTACAACGCCGAATGAGGACCGGTATTTGGCAGTTACTGCCAAAAGAAACAGACGGAGCACAGCATCAGACCTATCTCGTCAGCTCTCTTCAGCTACCGGTCCGACAGTTTCAAGGCAGACCGTGTACAGACGCTTAGGGCACATTGGTCTATATGCTCGTAGGCCTGTCAGATGTGTTCCCCTTACCGCAACTCACTATCGCCTGCGATTAACCTGGAGTAGAGAGCATGCACTGTGGACACCGCAACAGTGGTCTTGTGATGTTTTCCAACGAGTCCAGGTTTAGTTTTCAGTCTGATTCTCGCCGGACTTTCATATGGAGAGCGCCAGGTACCCGTTACCACCAAGAGAACACCATTAAACGACACCGTTACGGTGGTGCAGGATGGCTCGTTTGGGGAGGATTTATTCTTGGTTCCAGAACTGATCTGCATGTTCAGAGTGTAACGATGACAGGCCACATCTATCGGGATGTCATTCTGGAACAACATGTGCGTTTGTTTCGGGGCGCCATGGGTGCTGAATTTCTGTTTATGGATGACAACGCCCGTCCTCACCGTGCAAACATTGTAGACGAATGCCTTCAATCGGAGGATATCACCCGTATGGATTGGCCAGCATACTCACCGGACTTCAATCCAATAGAGCATGTGTGGGATATGCTTGGCCGACGAATTGCAGCCCGTCAACCCCCTCCCACCTGTCTACCGGAACTTCGGAGGGTATTGCTTGATGAGTGGTTTAATATTCCCCAAGATCCGATTGATACTTTGATACTCAGCATGCGTAGGCGTTTTAAGGCCTGTATTGCATCTTCCGGGAGACATACTCCGTATTAAGCATCATACTAACCATGTTATACTGTTTTTTGTAAATAGGTTCTTTTTTGAAATTTGCTCCAGGGAGTAAAAATCGCAATTTTTATTAATTATGTCAAACATATAGCATCTTTTTTGTTCTTTACCTTTTGTTTAATAAATAGACTTTACAAATAAGTCAAATTTGTTTTGCTTCTGTCTCTTTCTTTGCCTGAACTTCATTATCCTTAATTTATGGACATGAGTGTATGTGTATACCATCAGAGCAACATGACTCTAGATAGCTTACAAGTAAATATTGTCTAAAACACACAATATTTTAGCAAGATTTCAGAAAATCAGAACATTACGGATTGCATCATTAGTGAAGCCCTATATGTGATAATAGGTCAATGTGCGACTGGAATAAGATAAGGATTACAGGTGGGAAATTAGTTACAGTATATATTTATTGATGTTGTGAAAAAGGCACTGCAGTCCAACGTCACTGGGATTCGGAAGCGTGGATGACCAAGGCTGAGATGGGCAGACTCAGTGGAATCAGACTTTGGGATTATAAATGAGGAAACTTGGAGAATAAAAGTAAACACACACAAGAGGTCATTATGGAGGAATCTTCAAAGAAAGGCAATTGCCCACGAGGGGCCGTCTTGCCAGATATGTCGATGATATATTTATTGATAAATGGTCAACGAGATGAAGTTTGAAATTGAAATGAAATAAAAATAAAAATAAGAAACGAGTGTTATTAGAAAATGAGTGACAATTTATGTTTAAATATATAAAAACAAATCTATTCGTGTTAGAATAATTAAAAAGTAAATTAAAGGCAGCCTTTTTTTTCGTTAAAAAATGTTAAGTTTAGTCAATTACCTTGAATCAAAAGTACATTTGGTTTCAGCACTTAGCAATGTATACATTAAACTTAGGTATAAAAAACATCCTCAATTAAAATAAAAATATCCAATGAGAATTATCTGATCCAACAGTTAATTCGTTCTCAAAAATTTATTAGTCAGATTATGCTTTTGAAGAGCAACCTTTTAAGTAATTTAAAATTAAGCCTTTTGCTATTATTTCAACACATGTATCATCAAAGTAAATTAACTTTCATTTTACAGAATTATTTTAATATTGTACATACCACACACATACAATACATACATATAACATATTGTACATATTGTATAACGCTTACAAAAATAAACTTTTCAGTTATTTAAAAAAGTGTCAATAATTATTGTTATTATTAACACTGAGCTCTCTCTTTCCTAAATGATTCTTAATATTCTTTTGATGTCTACTTAAAAGATAATCTGAGTTATATCAGAAACCCTTAACGTTAACGAAATTACAGTTCTCACGATCGTTTTCTTTATTCGAGATGGTTGCTTTCTTATCCTAGAAAGGAAACGATACAAATTTATGAAGAAAAATGTAGCATCTGAGGAGTATTTAATGCATTTGTTGGTTTTCATTTTACTGTTTCTTTATGCATTGTATTTTCAATCCATTGTATTTTCCATATATTTGATTTAACTATCTATAACTGTGCTTAACCGTAACACCTTCAAAGATTAAAGACTGGAGCGCTTAGATTAAAGTATCCTATGCAATAAAATTTTGTGCTGCCTACTAAACCACATTTTTTTTTCATTTTTTTTAAATGATAAGACAAAAAAAAATTGTTATTCTAATAAATTTTTAAATTTGACCGACTCATTTATAAATTCATAACACTCACTGTAAGTACTTGTAAATAACCGTTTAAAATTTCTATAATTTTTTACGTTTTAATTCCAATCCATCCACAAATAACTTTTAAGGTTTAAGTTCATGTAATTCATAATTAAATTTAAGGTCTATGTTAAATGTTAAAATTCATTACATTAAAAAAGACCTAAAATTATCAGAATTTTATTATTATTATTATATATTATTAGCTTACGTTTTAAAAAAACAAAACTATCAAGAAGGCATAATATTTAGCAAGACTATATCTTCGAGTTCTCGTTGATTACGATCAGAATTCTTGTTACAGTTGGCTTAAATTTGCTCTAAGACCAAGTAAATGTAAAGTTCAAGAATACTTGAAACATCAACAAGTCATCAAAGACCAGTACTTTATTTTAAAATTTTTACATATGGTTGAGTCGTATATTAAAAGTTATGCAATATTCGAAAACGATCCGTTTTTGAGAAAATCCAATGACTCTAACAACTCAAAAATAACTGTGAAGGACTCTGAGCCAAATAGCTCTATGACAATAATTGTCTATTCGAGTGAAAAAATACTGGTATCAACTTATTCGAATTAGACAATAGTGTCCGTAGTCAATATGCAATTATTTATTATACCGTATTATAAACAGCTGATAATATACTTAAAAATAGTATTTACAGCGTCATAACTTTCATATGCATGTTTAAGATAGCGAAAGGGGGAATAATCTTTTGAATATACGAGTTCGTATGGTATTTTATTTCTTAAGAAATTGACTGTGAGATTTTAGTTTATATATATATATATCTATATATATTATATATATAAGCAGTTTTCTGTCTGCAACTGAATCGTTCGGAACATTATTGTTAATTGCATCTAAGACCATCTATTTTAAATTGGGCACCATTTAAGCTTTATATATCGCAAAAAAAAAATCCGAACATTTATTTGATGTGTCTGTAGGTGCTCCTAATTACAGCAACTGAAAACAAACTCAATCAAGATGTTGACGAATGATTTAAGGTGGACTGTTGTGATTGCAGAAAAATTTATTTACAGTAATTTAGTATTTGAGTTGCTAAAAGCGTTTCAGACACTATTCTGTTCGGTACAAATAGTTAAGAGAATTTTCATTTTGATAAAATATATTCCCAATTAAGCCACCATTTATAGCATATTCCAATTTTTTCTTGTAACCTTGATACGAGTTCTGATTCTCTGAAAGCACGCCGCATAGAGGGGCGTTCAATTTGTTATGAGTTAAAGTCTTCACGGTGGTGTGGAAATTTTGAGAGTAGTTACTAGCTCAGGTATCATCCTCGTCACTTGATCGAGATTCGAAATTTACAAGATTCGTCGCTAGTATCCCACGTTCCGCTTCAGAGTGGGAACGTTGATTAAAAATCAAATAATTTATTCTTTTCTGAAGTAATTTAAGACGAGTCAAACTGTTAGAAAGTAACCAAAAAGCGTTAATCCTCTAAATTAGATAATTATTATTTCAAAAAAATCATCGTAACAAACAGTTTTCAATATCATTTGCATTCAGAAGCTAATCCGAAATAAGTGTGCTTGCGTTCGATAGAATGCAACAAGTAAAATGAACGAATATCAGCAATCGTTTTCTTTATGATCTAATTTGCTGAAAGATTTAAATATATAGACAATAAATATCTTATTTTTATTAAT
The DNA here is from genome assembly GCA_019973975.1 of Trichonephila clavata. NCBI lineage: Eukaryota > Metazoa > Arthropoda > Arachnida > Araneae > Nephilidae > Trichonephila > Trichonephila clavata. The sequence continues at coordinate 171,213 of BMAO01039590.1, forward strand.
CTGTTATGCAGTATTCTAAATAATTTTTAAATTTCATCTGTTATTGTTTAACACATTTCTACTTATAGATGTTGATTGCAACTTATAAATGCTCTGTTAAGCTATAGAACAGCTTAGTCTAGACGAATAGCTTTGGCATCACGTGTTGTTGCCAATTCTTCTGTCATGATAGCTTTATGCTTAATCTGTTCTTTTTAATAGTTTAATTAACCAGACAGTGACAAATCAATTAGACCTTAAAAAAACTCAAGCAGATGAAACTCTATCTAAACTAATAAACGGATCCTTAAGGTCATATCAAAATCTTAGCCTTCGAGACCAAGGCTGGTCATTCAACTTTTTTCAAGGCAAGGGCTTGTCTAAGAGGCCCCTTGCTACGAACAGGGATGAGATATGACAGACCTCTAAAGGGTGTCAAAGCGCAAACCTCCTAGTGCTCTGAGAAGTTCAAAGCAAGTATGATGTCTTATGTTGCGAGATGATGTAAAGCCTTCAGAGAAGTTCAAGGCCAGTTTTGCAAGCAATTAGATAAGCATTGCGTAAAATTTGTGAAATGGTAACGCTGGTAAATACTTAAAACAGCAACCCCAAAAAAATCGAATACAAACGCATAGTAGCGAATATATTTTGCTCTTTTGCAGAAACACACACATATTTTTAGAAATAAATATTGACCTGTGATTTTAGTTAATTTGAAATAATTTTCACTGATTTAAGATACATTTTTTTTTATTTTAAACTACTTTTCTTTGCCCGCGCAACCTTATTTTATCCTATAAGTACTTCAACTTAAGTTACTAAAGAAAATGACTCTACTACGTGAATATTACTGCATGATTCCTTCAGAAAAACTTGAAATTGTATTTTTTGTAACGAATTTTACAAATAATATACCTTATTTTGCTACAAAATTGTCAAGGAAGCAGCTTGTTAAAATTATCCTTTGCATTCAGCATCAATGATTACTAGACTCTTAATAATTTAACAATATTCTGCAAAAAAACTTCGCCAATAGCCCTAATGTTTCACAGTGAGACAAAAATTAAAAACAAATCGAATCAAAAAAAATTTTCAACATTTTTTTGTCATCGTTTTATGGGGTTTTAAAAATATGAAAACCCTTAGTTGGTTAAAGAAAAAAAAACATTATAGAGATATCAGATATTAATGAATAAGGCCGGTTCTTAGAGTTCAAAAGAATATACTTTAAAACCAAGCTAAGGGAAACAAGTGGTTTTCAAAATGTTTTTGAGAAACTTAAATGCTTCCTTTACCTCATATTACATTTTTCAGAAAATATGGATTTGAAGTGTCATACAGAGAATGAAAATTACATTCTGTATTTTCACCGAGGATGTGTATGGGTGTATGATTTCATTTGCTTCAAAATAATTTAAAATAAAAAGAAACCTGAAATGTGTGTGAATGGTGACATCTTGTTAATTAAAATTTAAAAAATAGTAGATGTTAATTGGACATTTGTAATTTAAATAGATTGGACGAAAAACAATATAGGAATAGGATGTCACCTAAACAACATTTCCTGGAAGCTTTGTAATTCAGCTTACTATTAGTAAAGTTATTTCTCTAATTCTCCTTTCTCTTGTTTGGTTGCTTAATAAAAATCTGAATTTATTTGAAAAGAATATTATTAAGGGTGTACAGTATTTCTGTATCATGTGCCTAATTAGCAACTTGGAGAGTGAGTGGATATTAGCGTCGCACTGTTTTAGCAACACGAGGGCTTTTGGCGAAGGTCCGATTAATTTTGAACCACGGTCAAGTGACGCGGCCGACACCTGAGCTGGCACACCCCTCTCCTAACTACCACACCAACGGGAGGACGTTTGAGCTCTCGACAGATTTAACGTGCACCGCTCCCCTACACGGTGGGTCTTTAGTGGTACTGGGATCGAACTCATGACACGCTAGCTATGATCCGATGCCTAGACCACTTGGCTACCGCGGCTTCAGCAACGTGGAGAGAGAGTTATATTAAAGTCGCACTATAAAGCTGCAGGAGGGCTATTAGTGACGGACCTCGTAATTCTGAACAATCATCAAGTAAAGACTTAGAGCAGGGGGGGGGGCAGACTTTTCCAGGGTACGGGCTACTTCTAATTTTTTCAAGGTGTTGCAGTCCACCCAATATCAGGGTAGTTAGGAGAGGGGGGTGCCAGCTCAGGTGTCGTCCGCGTCACTTGACCATGGTTAAAAATTACGCGGACCGTCGCCAAAAGCCCTCGTGTTGCTAATCAGTGTGACGTTAATATTCACTCACTCACTCACCCACCCAGTATCAGTGGCACACACAAAGGGCGGGGGGGGGGGGCTCCACGGGTCCAGACCCTCCTCGATAGCCCATGATTTTTTTTCGATCGATTATAATCCCATGTATATAGTAATTAAAATTTAAGAAAGTATTCGTTATTAATAATTTTTTATTAATGAATGCTAATTATTTACTCAATAATTTATTTCTTACTCTTCTTTGTCCCCGACAATCTACAAAATGAAAAAAAAATTTTGGCAGCGTATTTGGGGGGGGGGGGGTAGCATATAAGAATGGTAGACAAATTCGACCCTGGCCTACGGCATCGCACCCCCTTTGAAAAATTCACGAGTGCGTCCACTGCCCAGGGTCGAAGGTGTGGTGAGGTAAGGAAAAAGTCAACAATATTTATTATAACTTAATAATGAAAGAGGCCCAGTCAGGGCCGGACCGTGACATTTGGCGGCCCTGGGCTAACAATATCTGGGGGGGGGGCTAAATAATTAAAATATTTTTGCCATTTTCCTATAAAATTCTTGTGCGGGAAAATTTAAAATATGTGAAACACTTAGGCTTTTTTTGTTTCAAGCAATTTAAATACGTTATAAACAGTAACATAATTTACAAAAAAACTTTTCAACACTTTTGTGCTGCAAGTTTTTTTATTTTCTCCTCACATTTTAAGTCTTTTGTGAGATTAGTATTAAGAAAGAAGTGATAAATAATTAAGCCTAGTGTTTGTCATTGTTGTCCTATATTTGTTTTCTATATAGGACTTTTTCGAGAACGTACACTCCGCTTCACAGCTAGTAATATAGGGAGCGTTAGAAAAGTCTTCAAAATGGTGTACAAATTTGGAAAAACGTCAACAATTTTCTTTTCAAAAATTAAATTGAACATATCACTACAAATATGGGACTCTAGTTCAGTTTTTTTAAGATAAGTTTTGAATTGAACACCTTCATTTGCTAGATGTTGGTCTACGTCACACATTTGAATAGTAATCAATAATAGCGCGTACACTCTCCAGGTCGACGTTCTCCTTACTTTGATCTTGCAAATCCATCAAAAATTTAAATTTCTTATTATATTCTGTATATACTTGACTTCTATTTAAATCAAGGATTAGCTTATCTAACGCAACAATAAGCATGTCTTAAATTTGTCTGTCCCATACACAGCTTTTCCTATGGATTTATCTGCAAATTTTGAAATAACCCGTCTCTTGTTCACATCGCTATATTCTGTTTCTACACTAGGACTTAACTTTTTGGCTGTGTCTTGATACTCATTTAATTTTTTTATCTGATTCATATTGGACATTGCTTATAAACGTTTTTAATGACATAATTAATTTATTCCTTTCTCAGATGTCCAAACCAGAAGTCTGTAATCTTTTATTAACTGAATTAAATCTTTCTAAAATTTCTTCCTAAAATATAATTAAAATGACAGTTTCGAGTTTTGTTAATTTATTAAATAAAATCACTGCCTCTTTTCGAAAATCAATTTTCTCATTTTCGTTGTCACTCAATGTCTTAAGAATATTCATATTACCAAAATTATCTTTTAAGGCTTTCAACAGCATCGTAGTGACAAGACCATTTGGTCTGACTTAAACTTTTTAAGGTAAATTTCAGTTTAATTTCACGATTTAGAAGTTACCACCTATGGGTCGAAGCAGAAGAGAAAACATATATTTGTTGTGCACTAAGCCAAAGAAGTTCACGATTTAAGTTGGAACCTTAACTGATTCTGCACCGACCAGATAAATGGAATGTGCAGCGCACGGTATATAATTAGCGAATTTATTTATTTTCTTTTAGAAGAGCTTGCATACGCCATTATATTGATCGGACATATTGGCAGCATTGTCAAATGACTGACCCCTACAATTATCCAATAGCAGTCTATTTGTTCCTAAGAATTAAACACTGGCGTAGTTAGTCTTGAGTGGGACCTGTATCGAAATTCGTTGGGGGCTTTTTTTTTTGGAGTCTCTTAACATTTGATGATATTTTGCTTGCATATTTTGAGGACCCTGTAGCTTAGGGGCTCCGTATCATTGATACGGATGATACGGCAGTAGCTACAGCCCTGGAATTAAATAAGTGTATGCCAGTGTGACTACTAATCATAATTAATGAGACACATCTTTCATACACTTTTCCCAAAAAACAATATCGTAGTACAATAGAAAGTTTGTCATTGTGGGACATATCTGATGGTGAATCCATCACAATTGTATAGTACTTTGTGTCATCATTATTTACTTGAATTGTAATCGTTTTAATGATTTTTTTGCTCATGATCTCAGTTATTTGCTCATGTATTATTCTTGATAAGTACGATATTAACGATTTTGGTGATAATTCTCGCTGTTCAATATGTTCACAAATGAATGGATCGAACTCTGTTAGCATTTCCAGGGCACGGATAAAATTACCATTATGAGGAGAACCAAAAGCCCTTTCTTGGTACCTCTAAATGCAAATCATCTTATTTACTTAACTTAAACTTACTTACTTTCTTACTCTTAGACTTGACTATTGCAATAACACGTTCGAGGACATTGTGGTAATATTCTGTATCTTTTCTTAGTTGCCCCTGTAACTGTTTACCTAAAACACAGACTTATTTTCTTTTCGTGTCAACCAAAATAACATTGGATTTTTTTCAATAGAATTTTCATGATTTTCTAAACAACTTGTTACGTATTTCCAATCAGAAAAGCGGTTGTGTATTGAGAATTTTTTTTAGAAAAAAGTGTGCAGGTCAAACAAAAAACACTACCGATACTACTTGAATAACATGGTCAAGATCTTTCCAGCCCGTGACTATTTTTTTAGTGAAATGATTATTTGGAAATTATCTCTTTTGTCCTTTGTATTCTCTTACTGAAGCAAAATATGTATTGTTTGGATTTTTATTTTAAAAATAACTTATTTTATATGTGAAATTATATAATCAATAAAATTATTACTTAGCGATTTAGTCCATGAACCTACGTCAACGTATTTCTCAAACTCAAAACCAATATTTTCTAAATACTTTTCGGCCGGGGCATTACTGTGTGTGATGTCCTATGGCTAAACAATATCTTTTTCAGAAGGCTGCTGGCTATCGAAATGTTGCATATTTTCATCATTAATATTTGCTTGTTATGTTTCTCCATTGTCTTTGCCTAAATTCCTTTCCTTTTCGCTTGTTAATGTATCTGCGTTTGTTATATTCCTGTTACTTTGTTCCATTGTAAAAAAAAAGGAAATTTTGACATATTTTTTTTTCTTTTATTCGATTTAACAGTAATTTTTGTTTTCCCCCTTCACTCTTAAATTTTCTGCCAGACATATTTATATTGTTGACTAAGGACTCGGTTTTCCTGAAAATAAGTTTAAAAGCTTAGGTCATAAAGTTACGATAACACAACTGACTATGCTTAATAAATTAAAATTAATCCAACAAATTTTTACAAAACAATGTAGTATATTTCTGAGATAATTTTAGAAAAATACCTAGTTTATTTTAAAAAATAAAAAATCATTGTCTATTCTCGCTAAAACCTAAGATGCTGATTAATATTATTTATTGGCCCATCAGCTTACAGCGATTTTTATAAAAATAAATTTAGAATTATTTGCTCCACTTTAAATAAATATTGTTTTTCCGTTGTCATCCATTATTTGCTGTTGCTACCTATACTTAAAAAAAAACTACACTGCTGGCCACCGTAAATAAAACACCAAGAAAGACAAGAGATAGCACAACAAAATTTATTTTGTAGATAACATGTTGACCAAGTATTAAATGATTAAATTTATAGACTTCTGTGAAGTGTGGTTCCTGCCAGCATCAGTAGCCAGAGTCATTGTTGGAGCTCACCGCTGCCACACGCCCGGCATTGATTCAAAGAGACTTTGAATGTGTTCTTGGGGTACAGCAGACCAAGCAGCTTCCACGCGCTGCCAAAGTTGATCTTGTGTGGCAGCTGGAGGTGTAATCTGGGTCAATCGTTGAGCAACCATGGACCACATGTTTTCTATCGGTGAAAGATCCGGAGAGTGAGCCGGCCAGGGAAGCAATTCAATCTGGTGATTGACGAAGAACCTTTGGACAATGTATGCCACGTGTGATAGAACATTATCCTGTTGAAATATGGCTGTGGTTAAGCCCTGAAAGTAAGGAAGGACAACTGGCTCCAATACCTAGGAGATGTAGCACTGGCTGTTTAAAGTACCGGCAATGCGCACTAGAGGAGTGCGAGAGTGATATCCAATACCGCCCCATACCATAATACCCGGTGCAGGACCAGTGTGGTGGTGCATAACACAGCTGTTCAGCATCCTCTCTCCACGGTGTCTCCAGACTCGAATCCAACCGTCGTGGTGTTGCAGACAGATGCATGACTCGTCAGTAAAGACCACTTCATTGCATTCTGCCGCCCACATCCTTCTTTCATCGCACCATTGGCGGCGGAGACGTCTGTGGTTCTGAGTCAAGGGTAGACAAAGCAATGGACGTCTCGCGGACAGACCACTCTGCTGTAAACGGCGTCGAATGGTATGCGCAAACACTGAATGATGCGTTACAGACTCAATGTGCTGTGCTATGGTTCGTGATGTGACTGAGCGATCCGTCACTGCCATGCGCACAATTTGCCTGTCCTCACGTGAAGTGGTGCACTGAGGTGGAGGCGATTGACCACGTCGGTCCGTCGTACCCTCCTGCATCCAATGGTCACATATCCGCATTACAGTTGTTTGGTTTCGTCCAACACGACTACCGATTTCCCTGAAAGATAATCCACAATCTCGGTAGGCCACTCTATCCTTCCTCTGTTGAACTCGGATACTTGATCAAAAGCTGATCGCTGTTTTCTACGAGACATAACTGATCGTTTTTTGAAAAAACCACAAGAAAAACACAATTGCCGAACTTGAAATCGTCGAAATCTCCAAGCGTTAAATAACGCTTTGAGGTGGCGTCACAGGCGTGCGTGATGTGTGTCTACGCTGAAATTCTAATCATTTGCATATCTCGCCTCCGCTAATGCATGTTGTAAATTTCATGTTATTTGCGTGCTTCCTTCAGGGTGTTGCAATTACGGTGGCCAGCAGTGTATTTATTACGCTTACTTTTATCCATAATATTCGCAGGAAATCTCCATACTCCACATAAAATGATTGTTATTTTTCCATCCTAGAGAGTAACTCCATTTATTAAGTTACTCCTCACAAATTTTAAGACAACATACATATTTATAGGAAATCCTGATGTTTTCAATCTTTAAAAAATTGAAAATAGAGAAAATACTTTATCATAATTTCAATATATTCCTACTTAAATAATTTAGAAGAGTGTATTGGTGCTTACTTTATTTGAAACTTGAATAAACAGGCACCTAAATATCTTTTTATTTCAGGTATTATGCACTGGACACAGCTCCAAATCAGCATATTTTTGTAACTTATTATTGCAGAAAAATAAATGGCCGCAGAAATCGTGCAAATAGGTTTGTATAAATGCTCGATGCTCCTCGGTGCCGCTTTTTGATAGAGCATCTGTCTATTAATTATTAATTTATGCGTATTCGGTAGAAGAACGGGAAAACCAAAGTAAATTGCTCTTGCTCTCGAAAATAAAAATAAATTTGATATGGTATTTCGGGTATTTTATTTTTGATTTATATTTTTTACTGGTTTATTATTTTATCACTATTTTGATTGTAAGCATCATTTTCTGTTTGTTATCTTCAACGGGGAACGGGGCTCCCTTGAACCCGGGGGCCCTTGGCTGCAGCCCATTAAGCCCATACGTAGATCCGACCTTGGGCCCAGTGGTCCTGTGGTAGTGTCGCGCTACCACACTACAGGTCCAGCTTCTATTCCCGGGCGGGCAGGGTCGACTCGGCCTTTCATCCTTACTTCAGTGGGTCGCTAAATGAGTACCAAGCTTGCTTGGGGACTTAAACACTGAGCGTCTCCCTTCAGACTGACCACCTGAACGGGACATCTGCTCATACACATCAGCGCCCAGTGGTCACGTATACTGGGATGAACACAGTAGGCCCTGGCCCTCATGGGCTGTTGCGCCACTGAGTTTGAGTTTTTAATAATAAATACGGAATATGTACTTACCTACGTAAATGAAATGAAAAACTAACTTTTTAAAATTGCGTTTAAAGCAAAATGCAAAAAAAAAAAAAATAATAATAATAATAATAATAATAATAATAATTATAGCCACAAATATAATAATATCTCTAATGATGCATTTTATTATCAAACAATTCACTAAATACATTAAAAAAATAAAACATTTCCATCTAAAGTTAGTTCTCGTAATTATAATCAGTAGTCTTCGTACTGTCAGCCAACCTTGAATATTTCCGTATACACAATTACTAACGGCTTACCTTCAGGCGGTCCACCAGTCGATCCCGATCGACGGAATTCCCCCCCCCCCGGACTTAAAGTCTCGATAGATTTAACAAACATCAATCGCTCTACATGGCTGATGTTTAGTGGCACCACAACTCAAACTCCAGACTCGACAGCAGAAACAGTGGTGGCGAACTCGTGACCATTCACGATTAAGAGTTTCAGTCAATTGACATTTAACTGAGCCCTCACTGCACTAAATGAGGACTTTGAGGGAAAATATTACAAGTACAAAGCAGCATATTAAGGTGCTACTATCTACATTAAATGAGGACTTTGAGAAAAATTATACAAGGTAGCATATTGAGGAGCTACTAACTACACTAAATGAGGACTTTGAGGGAAAATATTACAAAGTAGCATATTGAGGTGCTACTAACTACATTAAATGAGAAAAATATTACAAAGTAGCATATTGAGGTGCTACTAACTACATTAAATGAGAAAAATAATACAAAGTAGCATATTGAGGAGCTACTAACTGCATTAAATGAGGACTTTGAGGGAAAATATTACAAAGTAGCCTATTGAGACCCAACGAATTTTGTATGAGATGCTATTTCACAACCTACCGATCACGATTCCGTAGGAAAGTTATCATGGTCCGCGTTAAGAAGCTCCAAAAGTAATTATTTTGAAAAAAATATTTAACAACAAAACTGAAAGAAGAAAATTTTATGTTGATACTCGTCGTCTGAATATTTAAATAATTATTGTTTCGATTAGCGTCCCATTAAAAAATATGCGAGCCCGAATTGATTTCAGAATCTCATTGAAAGGGTGATAAAGATTAAGGAGCATTGCATTTTTCAATTTTCACATCACATATCGTGAAGAGCTTGATATGCTGTAAAATTGTATCTTGAGGAAAATCTCGTTGTTTTTACAGGACAATCTTCGCGGACATCCAACATCATATAAAGGTGGCTGATGCACGTTAAATCTGATGAGCTCAGTGCTCTCATTGGTGTGGTAGTTTGGAGAAGGAATGCCAGTCCAGGTGTCATCCTCTTCACTTGATCAAAGCTCAAAAGGACGAGGTCCGTCAAAAATAACCCTCGTGTTGCTTTATAGTGAGACAATAATGTAACTCTCACTCACTCTCGAACACCCAATTTTCGATTCGAACTCCGTCAACCACGAAATTCGGGACTTAATATACGTGATTAAGATGACACCTCCAAGTACTTTGAGAATATTAATTCTTAGGAAGCTTGCTTATACAAATAGTTTTTACTAATTTTGAATATATTTTTTTTAAATAATCCAAGATGGAAAAAATTAAATAAAAACTGAGCTAATCACCAAAGATTTAAATGATAATGGAAATACAATTGACAAAATCTGTACTACAACCCTTGGAAGTCATTATTTTTTTAAACAGGTTTTTAGTTTGGGGAAAAAATAATTCAAAGTAAACACAAGAAAGTTAGTATGATTAAACCACATTCAAAAATTATTCAGCAAAAAAAAAAAAAAAAAAAAACTTTCCTCGTCAAATAAATAATGGAAAATTGGCTCCATTGAATTGAGTTGTAATTATAACTTGTATTATTCTAATTTATTTTAGTTGAAGTCTCGAAGGTCGTAAGAAAAAATTTTTTGAGTAATAAATCTTCCGTAACAGTTTAAAAAACACATTCTAGGTCAATCAATAAGAAAAATTACAAATAATGTTTATAATTAAAAAGATTTTTACTTACTTCTTTGTTTTTAATTTCTAAAGAAAACGACATGAAATATTTCAAACTGGAAACGTAAAAGAGACAAAAATAACTTAAGAATTCGAACAGCAGTAAGCAAAACACCGTATTTATTTTTTGACATAAGAAAAACTCGGATTTCCTTTCGCCAGCATGACAGGGGATGCAGATGTATTTATTTAGCGCCGACTTTTCTATGATAAGGAAGTAGAAAGTAAACCTTTGCAAAGAATATCAGTTTCACCTCACAAGGTTCAAAGAATACAGAAATATTGGTTTTCAAGCGGATGTTTACTTTTTGATTTGTTATTTTCTAATAAATGTATTAACCCATACAAGATGAAACTGCTACAAAAAAAAAACTATGCTGAATTTCTAGAATAAATACCATTTCAATATTCAGTTGTCTTTTTGAAAGCCCCACACACACAAATAAATAAAATTTAAAAAAAGTTAAGTTTTTAATTTTAAAAACATAGTTACCAATAATTTTATATTACACTTTTATATATTACTTATATTTTACTAAACTGTGTGAGTAGTAATTTTAATATTTATAATATTTACAAGAATGTATGAACATTCAAATTATTTTCAACAAATTTGTTATAAGTGCTGTTATTTAAAGTATAATATTTTTTATATAAAGTTTAGCAACGAAACACAGATATAACTGAATTTTTCTTAAGATTTCACGTAACTAATATAGAATAGAAATTTAATTAGTTTTAAATATTTGTCTCAGAATGGTTTTTTGTATTTTTCATGATGAATTTATTATTATAGTTTAAGGAGATTTATTTTCATGAAAAAAAATTTCAATGGAAGAAATAAAATAGACTTTAAATTTGGTACATGTTTTATTTATTGAAATAAAGTTTACATAAAACTTTGAGATACATTTGAACGTAAGAAATTTTGCTGCTTTTATCCCCTTTAATATAAAACTGATTCCTTCTAGAAAATACTCAAACAGAATTAAAAACGAGATATAAGAAATCAAAAGGATTATATGTTATTAGTACTAAATGTTATACATTCATTTTAAAATATCAAAATTTAAACTTTATTGAGCTCTAAGCATTTTAACATACTTTTTCGCTGATTTTCAAAATCTGATTAGAAAACTGAAGAGTTGCATAATGAGTTGAAAATTAACACCTTCTATTCAAATGATTTATTTTAAAATGCTTTTACACAATTTTGATCACACGTTTCCTGGTCGTATGTATATATATATATATATTGTTAATGTATATCTCTTTTTTAATGTAAATCATACAAATGTTTCTAACAATTCATTGATTAATTTTGATTAATTTAATTACAAAAAAAGTAAGTTAAGTACGAAGTACATGTGTTTATATTAGATTAAAAACTTAACTTAGATCAAAAGAAAACTTAAAGTAAACTAAAAATTATGGAACGCAGAAAATATTTACTAAATTTTTACCACCATTAAATACAAACTGAATATTTCTAGAGCACAAAAAATGAGCTCAAATGAAAGCAGTTTTTCAAGTAAAACAAACAGTTTACTTTATCCTATTTATGTTTCAATCTCTCAGAAAGCATTAAATCAGGTTCAAACCAAACAATATAAGAAAATTAAAATAAATCAGTTTATGGAAGAGATATATTAAACACACAGTTGTCTAGTTCTAGAAATACTAAAATAATGATAATTGTATTTGAATAAATACAGTTTTGAGGATGATGCACTTTCATTTAACTGAATAAATAGTTTTTCTTGTTTTAGTTAAATACTCTTGATCCTCTCTCTCTCTCTCTCTCTTGAGGGGTTTTTTATACTAAGACTCATATTTTAGTATTAGTATTTTATTTTAATTAGAGTATCATTAAAAAGTTGCGTTTATAATAATAAGTGCAACCAGCGGCCTTGTAATTCTGAGCTTCGATCATATAATAATGAAAATGAAACTTTAAGTATTATGTGTTGTATTTAAGTCAGGTTTCTATGAAGTATAAAAAGAAAAATTCGTGGAGCTGTAAAAATTAACAACACTCTATTATTTTACACCGAGGTCCTTGTTAATCGAGTTTATGAACTCAATTGTAATACTATTCTAACAAGTCTTCTCTACAGACTCTAATGACCTTGGGTTAGTCATACAGAGAGCAATGATTCCAACAGTTCTTGATGATTTAAAACCTTATCTGAGATGTTGTATGCTGAAAGAAACAGTTCTGAACACACTTTTTAGAATAAAAAAAATGTCCAGGACTATTTTATGGGGATAAATAGCTAACAAAGAAGAAGAATAAAGAGTTAGTTGTCCAAAAATATAGAGAGAAGAGTAAAGAAATCTTTGTAAGATAATTGACTTAAAAAAACCGAGAATATAAGTTTTCCAAAAAAAAAAAAAAATCTTAAAATTACTTATATTGTTTGAATTATTCATGACTTCGTCAGAAATCTACCATGACAATAGGTGCTGATAAAGATATTATTGTATTTTTATACTATGTTATGTACAAGTACATAACAATATAAAAAATAAAAATATTTGAATAATAGAGAAAAGCATGTGTTTTACCAGCATGTTAAAAGAACTCTGGGGTAATGAGGATAAAGAATGACTGCTTTTATTCAAATATTGTGTCTATCTTAAAATATACTTGCTAGAGTTGTGTGAGAAGTTGAAGTGCATCTTTTGCTATTGAGACCTCCGTAAAATTTCAGTAACAGAAAGAAATTCAATAGCTGGGACTATTGAAATTTCACCTCTCGTTGAATGAAAAACATTATTTTGTTAGCCATTTAAGTTATTAAAATATTCAGGAAGTTATTAGTTGAATCAAAGTTGAATAAAATCATTTTAAGGCAGAAATCTTTAATAAAAATAATTTGAATGTGTGTGAAAAGTAGGCGGGTATTCTATGAACAAAGATTTGACTCTAAGTAATAAATACTTTATATAGCGACGAAAACTTAGAACAAAACAGTTACTATATACATATATATAGCCCTGAAAACTTTTTATTATATTATTGGATTTATCATTCTTTTCAAGAAGGATTCAAGTACTAAAATTCAACGAAAGAGATATTTATACAAAAATCCATTTTACTGAAAAAAAAATATTTATAGTTCTAAACATCATTAGTCATTAGTTATATCAGTTCGCTTTTTTGTTTCAGTTATAGGGAATATTATATATAAAAAAAACGTATCGAAAAATTTAAAAATTTATTGCGAGGGCTATGAAATCAAAATAAGCACATACGTCAATTAAAAGCTATTGATAATTAGATTTCATGGTAGCATTGAAAATGTACATGCAAAATAATTTGAAGTATTAATTTCATTTTGTCAAATAACAACCTCGATGGTGTGTGTGGGTTGAATTTTCAAAATATCTCGATTTTATTAATTTGATCATAAAATCAGTCACAAATTTCTGAATTTTTTCCATTTTGAGAACCGAATTTCTATTCACTGTAACAGGAATACGTTTAATTTTTTTTTAAAAAAAATTCGAACTGAATTTATAATTTTAAAGTTTGATAAAATTTGTTGAACAGTATTATTTCATTACGTTACTAAATTATTATAAAATATGTATATTGTAAACACAAGAAGGGTTGAGATAAAATAATAAGGATCTAAAATACAAGTCAATTCAATCTATTGTAGCCTTTGTATAAAAAAGAAAAAATAAGCACTTGAGCACATGCATCTTTTTACAGAAGCTTTAATACACAATTAGTTTTAATGTACTCAAGTTATATAATCATCATTATATATATACATATAGGGTACATACATACGTATATATATAACAACTTAATTATCAGTGCTACTTACTAAAAAATAACGCAGAACATTTTTCCGAAGTAAAAATTTATACTTGATCGCTTAAACAAAGAGAGCTATAACTTTTTTGAAATGAAATAAATGATTAATATTCATACTTCGTAAGCAATTCGTTATTGCTTATAATAGCTCGAAACCTTCTTGATATTGATTCTATCAATTCTTTTGTTAAAAATCTGAATAAATTTTTACCACTTTCTCTCAAAACAATGGGTCAAAATTGAAATTTGCTCGAAATTTTTTATATTTTTTATATTAAAAGATTACTTCAAATTCGTGTCGGGTTGAGCATCAATCATTGGGTAGGTAATTGAAGCCTTCGAGAAACCTTAAATAATTAATAATATTCTTGGGTTGTTCTCTTAACTTATCTATGGAGTCGTGTCTAGATGGAACCAGAAAAATTACTTTTATTAAAATGATCTCCAATATTGCTAGTATTTTCTAGCATCATGAATTCCATCAACTATTTACATTTTACTATTTTACACTCGAAGACGCGTTGTTTCAAATAAAAACACTAACATTTCGCAATTGGAATCATTACATTTGGTTACAAAACTGTTTCTTATTTCCTAATCAAACTGCATTTTAACCTTTGGAGCCAAGCATCAGAATGTACTGTCGTTAGTTAACACTAACTTCTTGAAAAGAAATTTCATCTAAAAATTCTTTTGAAAACTTCAAAAAGTCATTTTAAATATTTTTGGGAGGGAGTGAAGGAGGGAAGGATATTTTTTATTTTCTTAGTTAATATGTTTTCTTCCAGAATTTTTCTCTTTATAGTATAATAATATGTATAGGAAAATTTTTGGGATGTGTGATTCGATTACCTGCAAGCACGAAATAATACCTACAATTCACTGTACACTGCAAGAAAAAAATTTGAATTGACCTTCGGATTTTTTGTTTTAATTACTTCTTGAAAGAGATTAAGGTCACCCAGTTTTTTTTTTTTTTTTTTATCTTTCTAATGGATTCAATTTTTAACTTTGCGTGAAACGTAGAAACATTAAGTATTTTTTAAAAAAGAATTTATAATTTAAAACAAGGAACATTCTGTTCTTAAATTAAAACTTTCTTTGCACTTTATCACAGATCATTCATTTTTCTTTTTAGGCATAATATAGTTTATAAAATATTTAGAAGCAATTGAGAGATTCAAGGCAACAAATGCACAAAATAAAATTCAGAAATTTTTATCATCCTTCTTTTCAACCCCTCAGGGGGCTCACCTTCTTTAGGTGAGTACGGGTGTCACAATCCCGAGGTGCCCTAGTGATCTTTTCCTTTTCCCACGGGGTTTACTGTCTTTGGTAAACATGGGCTTCACGAAACCGGGGTACCCTAGTGATCCTTCTCTATTTTCGACCCTCTTTCTTGTCATTCAATTCATTCTTTCTTTCTCTTCCCGTCTAGACCACAGATATTAAAACAAATGTTTGGCGCAGTATAGCCGAAATCGGCTCTTGCGCCAATAAACCCCAAAATCACTCACTCACTCACTCATCCTTCTTTTCAGCATCTAAAAATTACTAAATACAAACCATTTAAATATGCATTTATCTACAAAATTTGCACGATTTGAATTTTAAAACTCGCCATTAACTATTCATATTTTTCACAGCTTGAATTAAAAAGGAAATATATTTATTCAATGGGAATTCGCACTTTCAAGTTTAGAATACATAAAAAAATTGGGAAAAAGTATGTCTTGATTAAATACTTGTTTTTCGTCACTATATGTATACACATAGATACACAAAACTTATTTATCTCATAATACTTAAGTTCAACATAATTCTGGAATTTCTATATGTTTATTAACAGAATACATAAAAAACTTTTCACGTATTGCATTAATTGTATTATAATTAGTAAGAAGGGTGAAAAAACTATATAGAAAAAGAAAAAACGCGTGAAACAATGTTTCGTAAAAAATCTCAGACTCTCTGGTTTGAAATGTACTCAACCTAGAATACAATGCAAATTATTAGACAAGAACATTATACATAATAATGAAGAAAATTGATTATTTATTGATATTTTTCAAAAATTCTCATTTTTTCCATTGAATTGAGCCTTTTGAGTTTTATAGTTCTGTTAATTATGATACACCCACGTTTTTATCATTAAGTTTCAATTCATTATTGTAAGTAATATGTCTCCTATTTTTTTATTTTAAAAATTAATAAGTAATTGCTGCCTGGAAATAATTAAATTATCCTTTCAAATGCATCGAACATAAATTATCATTTATTATTTCAGGGAGGTCAAAGGAAGTTCAAATTCAGTGCATATAATATCTGAAAATATAACAGAACAGTACAACTCAAAATGACCCCAAATTAAGTTTTAAATATTTCATCTCACTGCGACAACTGACCGCAATAGTCGAGTGGTCATGGTCATGAACTTATGACCAGAGTGGCTTCTGTCGAATCGTTCTGGTTCAATCATGTAGAGTGGTCGATGAACGTCAAATCTTTCGAGGCGCAAAAACCCTCACGTTTAAGTAATATGGAAGTTTGGAGAGTTGAGTGTCTGCTCTGGTGTCATTCCTATCATTTGACGGCAGTTCAAGAGTATGATATCCGCCACCAAACTAAATCCCGCAATTATTTCTCGCAATCAAAACATTTTTTAGTGTTTTTCTGATTTACAGTGTACCATCTTTGTGTTGAAGAAACAAGATAATATGTATGTGATTATCTAATTGATTAAGTATAACTCCGGTTGCTTTTAATTATGGTTCGTGCATAGATAAACAATCAATCTCAAAAGGACTCAATCAAAATTTTCAATTTTTTACTACTTGTAACACATATTTATTTCTCTTTCTCCGTCCTTCATTTTGCTAACAATCTCCTTTAAGTTCATTTATATCGAATTTTTTGTTGGTTTTTCAGCTATTAATCTCTTGTAAAAATATTTTAATCGAATTACATTTTACTCATTTCATTGAAAATGCCTTACTACATAAAATTACACATTTTAACTTATTCAAATGAGTGAGTGTGTAATTTTAATAACGTCTTAAAATAAAGCAACACATGTGTTATTGGCAATGGAACTCGTAATTTTGAACCTCGGCCAAGTGACAAAGATGACCCCTGAGTTGGCACCCCCTCCAAACTACTACACCATGTCAATAGGAGGACTTTGAACCTCAACAGATTTAACATGCATCAGCCCCTCTACAAGTTGAGCCTTTAGCTCATGAATCTTTTTCAAAAGCTCAGTTCAAACGAAAAAATTAAATTTCCTCATATATCAAATATTGATTCTTGATAGAATTATTAGTTTAATTAGTAATTTGAAAAAATCTTCTAAAGTTTATTGAACAACTCAAACTTTCGAGAGAAAAAATAAATAATGAAAAAGATAGAAGTTTTAATTTCAGAATGACCTCTGAGATAACCAGAATACAGTTAAGACAACAAAAAAAAAAAAAAAATCTTAAAATTCCAAAGTAGAGTTTGTAACATAATAAACAACAGATAAGCGAGCTTCGCATTTTTTTCTTTGAAAAAAGCCTCGACAAATACAGAAGTAAAACATCTAAGACACTGTTGGAGCTATTTCAGTCTCAGCGACCTCTATTCGTAAAAGTAATTTGTGACGACATTCCATCAAAACAAAGTAAGTATTGGGGAGCTGACTTATTATTACACCACTTCCGGGTAAAAGAATTCCTTAAAATAAAGTATTTTAACGTAATACAGTTATATCTATATATTTTAACATCTTTTTGTATAAAATCTCCGAATTACTTTAAGAAAAAACTATTACTTTTTAGTAGGATCAAAATTATTTGTATTGAATATTTCGTAAGACAATTCCTGAATTTCTTTACTTAAATAACACTATCCCCAAAACAAAAAAATCCTATTTGATCATATATGCATTTATTTCTCTTTCATTTTTATCTAAAAGGAATATATATAATCCTTGTTTGGCACTTATTTCTTAGTCTTCAATTCTAAAAAACATGCTTCTGAACATATATACTCTCTCTCTCAGTGGCGCAACAGCCCATGAGGACCAAAGCCTACTGTGCCCATCTCAGGTTTCATGACCTTTGGCACTGAGGTGCATGAGCAGATGTTCCAGTCAGGTGGTCAGTCTGACGCGAAACCCCTAGTGTTTACTTCTCAAGCAAGCTTGGTACTCATTTATCTACCCACTGAAGGGTCGAAAGACTGAGTCGACATTGCCTATACCCGGGTATGAACTTCGGACCTGTGGCGTGGAAGTGCGATTCGTTACCACTCAGACACTAGACTAGACATATATAGAAAAGTTTTTATAAGATTTATACAATACATCTCTCATTGAAATTAGCGGTGTATTCACTTGTATGTGTTAACAAAATATAGGTATAGACAATTTTATATATTTCACAAAGCAGTTTTTCATTCCTTTTTTTTTTTGAAAAAACAAACAAACAACAAAAAACAGAAAATTTAAATGAATACTCCAAACCATGCTCATCATATTCTTCGATAGCAAGGGTACGTTCACAAGAATTTATCCCAACTCATCCAACAGATACTGGTAATTATTATTTAAATGTATTAAAGTGTTTGAGACAGTCAGATTTCATCGCATTCGTTCAGAATATGCATATGAAAACAATGTATGTGATGATATACCCAGTCACAACTCATTAAAGACGTCGTGATTTTTGGTAAAAAATAGCGTCGGCGTTTTAAATCATCCAACGTGTTCGCCTGATTTAGCATCCTGCCACTTCTCTTTATTCAAAAAACTTTAAATTAAGTTAAAAGAGTGTTATTTTGATGACATTGTGACTATACAAATAGCTTCGATGTGAGATTTGGAAACAATCCTACAAAGTGAATTCGAACAGACATTCGAGATGTTTTTAAGCCGTTATAACAAACATATTATAGCCGAAGGTTCTTATTTTAAATAAAAATCCTAGAATATTTGTATAATTACTTGTTTTTATCTAATTTTATAGGCCCAGCATTAAAAATTCTTGACACACTCTGTGTATATTTTTATTTCATTACAATACGGTATTACAGCGTACTAAAATAAGGGGTACTAATTTCACTAAAAGTCAATTATTATTTCTCCTTCTCCCGAAATCCTTTTCAGCAGTATATATATATATATATATATATATATATATATATATATATATATATATATATATTTAAAGGGTAATCCAAGTAGTATGTGTGTCGAATATTCCTAAATTTTAGGCACAATGCCATAAATGGGTATATGTGTCATAATCTCATATGGACTTATATCAATATCAAGGAATTTTCTATCATAAAAAATTTCCAGAATTTTGCTATCACGACAGCCTTAAAAAAGTTACGTGTCTGGCGTGTCACAAGTTCAAGCCCTTGTACCAATGAAGACTCTCTGTGCAGAGGAGCTGTTGCATGTTAAATCTAAGGCTAATCCAAAGCTCTAAATCCTCCCGTTGGCATGGTATGAAAGTTTAGAGAGGGGGTGCTAGATCAGGTGTCATCCTCTTCGCTTGACCATGGCTCAAAATTATAATGTCCGTCCCAATAGCCCTCGTGCTGCTTTATAATGCGATGTAATTAAAAATACTCACTCGAAGAACAATATAAACGGATGAGTACACTAGAACAACACATATTTGTATTAGTTGTGTGTGTGTGTGTGTGTTTGTGTGTGTGTTGGGATTTTTTTTATACATTAAGAAGTTCTACAAGTTTGGGCAATATTTTTAATATAATCAGATAATATTAATATACTCTAAATTGTAGGCACAAAATAAAAAATGATTTCTTCCTTTGATAAATAAAAATTAAAATTGAAATTAAACTTATCTTTGCCTGTCGGATCAAGATTCTGGAACATTTTTTAGGCAAAAATATATCATTTTGATATAGTTTTGTTCGGTTGCAGCACACCTGCGTATATTCTTTTAATATACTGTATCCTTAAAATTTACAAACACACTCAATATACTCAGTTTCTGTTTTATGTACAAAGTAAAAAAAGCTGTTTGAAATTAAAGTATTGAAGATGAAACGTGAAATATATAATACAGAGCAGTAGTTTTCAAATTGTGTTTCACGGAACCGTGAGGCTCCACGATGCATATACAGAGGGGTTCCATGAGTCAGAATAAGAAATCGAAAAAAAACATTATGAATGTGGTGCAAAAATGGATTCACATTTTCTATAGACCGGATTAAAAATCCATTTCAATATTTCAATTACCGCCTAACCGGTATAGTGGTTACTGACGCTGACTGCTGTGACGTAGGGTCTGGATTCTAATCCCAGTGAAGGCATGGATGTTTGTGTTGTAATCCTTTCTTCTTTCCTTTGTGATGTAAGCCGCCGTGTGATACTTTGTGGTGCACGGGGCTTATAAATGTTCTCAATAAAAAAAATTATTTCAGTTAAAATCGCAATTTGTTACTGATGAAACAAGAACGAGTGTGATTGAACTATCAATAGATTCTATGCTAAAATACAGTTATGAAAGAGAAGATCTTGATTTTGGGTTAAAAATATCCCCAGAATGTCCTCAGATTTCGACAGTTTGTGTAAGAAAAATGCAAGCACGTATCTAAGTGACTAATGATAATATATGCGTAGGAGGTGACATTTTGATCACAAATTAATATTATTATGAGTAAATTTTATTAACATTATATAAATTTTTAACAACAAATACAATACTTTTTATTAACTATCTTTACATGAACATCGATCGACTTTACATATATATTATTTTAAAATATATTCTTTTAACTGTGTGTGTGTGGAAAAGGGTTCCTCTAAAACATTTTATAATTCTAAGAGTGCTAAGTTTGAAGACCATTGGTATAGATTGAAAATAATAGGTTGAAACAAAACAATACAAAAGCGAGAGTATTAAAACTACTTTTCTGTGTAAATTAGTGAAATCAGAATACGACACTAATATAATAATGTACTTTCTGTCGTAAAAATAAGTGTTTTGAGTTTTAGCTTTACTCTTTTGCAATTTGAGGAAAACAGTTTTAGGAATGAAGAGGAAAACATCAAGTGAGACTTAATCGTTCAAAACCAGACACACAATGCATTACAAAGCTTCAAAATTTCAAATACAATTATTTTTTATTAGGAAATATCATTATTATATGAATCTCATTTTTTCAGGTCTGCTAAAGTTTAATAAATTTGGTCTTCTATTTCACATGTGGTGCCCCTTTATAGGTTACAGTTTCCCAATTATTTCACATCTGCGCAAGAGTAAGAAAAAAAGGAACTGTGACCATAAAAGGTCACGGTCATCTTGATTTCAAGTTAGGCGTGGAAAGGTGAGGGGCATCCAATGTCAAGGATGATGATGTTCCTCCAAAATGGGTATGGTTAACTTTTTTTTGGTGTTGTTGTTGTTTGTTTTTTGCGGGCATATTTCTTTCGTACAATTTAAACAATTTTGCGTATCTTTATTTTGAAAATTATTTTTACATGCACAACTATAAAAAGGAATACGAATTTATTTATCTTCGATGTTTTCGCTTAATTGTACTTCAATTTTAAGTATTATTTGTGTTTTTATCATACTTTTTAAGGAAATATGGGAGGTTTTTGTTTATAATATAGATCATGGTTAGAGGTTTGGGTAGTGGGTGCGAATTTTGAGTGGACCCTAATAAACACAAAAGTAATTTTCATAATTAAATAAAGAAAATTTCAAGAAATTGTCAATACAAATATTTTTTTAAATAAAAAGACGCATCAACCAATAACAGTTTGATACTGATCCAAAAGAAAAAGAAAATTGAAGCAACTTTAATTTCCTGGTTTTAATTTTAAGGAAGAAACTCCTATTGATTATTCTGCTTACTGTGAAATTTTTCTAAAAATTAGGAGACATTAGGAGCTTTACTACTTTCAATGATAATTTTTCTATAAACATTAGCAAATGTATTTCTGATAGAATATAACATTCCCTATATTCTATTAGAAACACACACCCATATATATATATATGCAATTGGAACCTCATTTTACGAACCTCTTTTTTGCGAATTTCTCTATTTACCGAACTTTTTTCTGGAACCAATAAGAGAAGCATATTGACAGATGAATCTCTAACGAATTTTCTACACAGCGAACTTTTTTTTCGAGATTTAGTGACTTCGTTAAATAGAGGTCCGACTATATCCAAAGTTCGGGGACAAGGTGTAGAAAACCTTACCCTAAATAGTTCAAAGAACCAAAGCACTTCCCCTTCAAATTAGTTCTCTTGGGCAACGATACGCTTGCCAACGTTTGTATAACTTCTGGAAGCACAGCTGTAGACCATTTTTTGAAATCTCCCGTAAGGCCTCCTGCGATGCTACTTTCACTTCATCTGATGACACAAAACGACGTCCCTATAAATGTTTTTTCATAGAGGGGGAAAGGCAAATGTCACACGGGCTATGTCTGGTGAATAGGGGGATGTGGAAGCCCGTTAGTACGAGTTTTAGCGAGGAACTCTTTTACCATTTGGGATCGATGTATTGGTGCGTTGTCATGCAGAAGATACCAGTAGTTACTCTGCCAGAACTGAGGCCGTTTACGACGAATTGATTCCCTCAAACGACGTTTTCGAGAAGTGTGCAGCATCAGAGATTTGTTCTAGTGTTTGGCGACGATCTTTTCGAGCATATTCAGACACTAACGCAATATTTTCCTCGTTCCGTGAAGTCGAAGGTCGTCCAACGCATTCATTGTATTCGATGGATTCTCGACCCTCTTTAAAACGCCGATGCTATTCGTAAACCTTGGATCTCACCATGGTAGATTCACCATACACCTCACTTAGTATTTCCGAAGTCTGCATTGGTCTACCTACGAAGTCTACCTAAGCGTCGACTGAATTTATTGTACAACGCTGTTCAAGAAAAGCCATCTTTCTTAGATCGCGAAACAAAGATAACTAGCTTCGGAAGATAACAGCTGCGCATGAGGTTTGGTCAAATGGCATGGACTAAACCAACCTGACCAGGTAGGGTTGGGTTGGGAGAATCCATTTCAAATGGTTTAACTTTAGGTATACTTGCTTTCGATATAGAATATAATATATTCTATATCGAATATAGAATGTAGAATTCTATACTTCGATATGGAATATATGTAGAATATAACGATATATTCTATATATATATTTATTTTGCTTTTAAGAAGATATCATTTGTAAGTTATGTCTTTAATTGAAATAATTTTTCACACACTTAAAAGAATTTGTATGAATTAAATCTTACTCTCTTCAAAATGAGGGGCATAATATTTTTGTATAATCATATGTTCCGCAAAAAATTCGCATCATATTTCACATATGCTCTTGCGGGGTCTGTCACTTTTATTGATAATATTTAAACACACAAATACAGTTCTCTTTTTATTTTAAAAAATTGTCAGTAAAAATTTTAAATAATTTTATTAAATATTTTAAAATTTCATCACTCTAACTACACAGAAAAAAAGGATTCTCAATAACTTTATAACAGAAGTTTCTTTTATACTGAATACTAGGTTTGATTAGTTAAATCACTCTGAAGAAAAAAATGAAAAGGACAAATGGTAATTACTTATTTCTGTAAATGGAGCTAACACCCATCTTAATGAAAAAAAATAAGGTGTCTTAGAAAATAGGTGTAATGACACTAAGTGTTCCTCCCAACCTAGTCACAAAACCTTTTTACTGCAACAGAAGTACAGGAGAGGGTAATTATTGATTTTACGGTTGACGCAGCTAATGAGACGAGTTTATAAAGATGATATTTTACGTTAGATAAATATGCATGTTTTATCCAATTTTTAAGCCCGAGATATAATAAAAATATGAAACAAAAGTTTGTGTGTGTTGTAAACCTATATTATGCAACACAGTACATTATGAAATTTTAAGATTACTAACGAATTAATGCATTCCTGAAGACGAAGACATAATAGACAAAATTTTATTGTGTATATTTAAAATTGATTGTGGAGTACTTTTCTGTACTAATTGCTACTTTTTAAAAGTTAGCTCAAAAGATTTTAAAATCTAGTCTTTTCTAAAAATTAAGTAAGATGTCTGTAAAGAAGCTATAAGACCATCTGAGAACATAAGCATATTATACATCTCATGCATCTCTTTATAGAATCATGCTAAAACGCAAGCGTTATAGCATTTCCTAAAAGCATTACTTAAGAAACAAACATGAAGTTTTTTATTGCGTTACTTATCCACGATTTATTTGATGAAATTTGCAGACAAAAGAGTTATCCGAATGAGAAGTGAGAAAATTTTTATTTTAAATGAAGCTGAAAGAGAGAAATAGACGAATGACTCACTACTAACAATTAACGACTAGCTACTCATAATTCACGATTAACTTTAACACACCCCTTGCCACGGTTTAAATAGCATTTATATTAGCATAAAATTAAGTCATCTCTACGGAAGGGGTTTTAAACTCAAACCATAGTTAAAGAATAATTTCCTCAAGAGAATTAATTGAAGGACCGTAGATAGAAGCCGTCACAACTTGATTAAAGGAACCTAAAGAATGTTTCAATTGACAAAAGGGAGGAAGATCATCAAATTTTTAGGGGGCCTTTGTTCTTGACTCATTATGCGATTTACAGCTTATTTCGGGACCTATGGACACTGCTCAATACCAAGCTATGATACATCCCTTTAAGACCCGAATTATTTTTATCTTTAAATATTAAATTCTTCTGGTTATGAATACTATATTGACCCCAATGACACTGGAACGTAGACGGTACCCTCACGATCGTGCGGGTTGAGTGTTTCCTGTGAAATCGGCACCTGTGAAATTTTACATTTTTGGCTCTAAGTTGATGGAAGAAACACACTTAGTTCAACTAAAATTGTAACAAATAAGGAAATTATTGATGTAAAATTAAATATTTTTTGACTCATTATTTATTTGCTGTGGAAATCTATAAAACATGTTTTTGCTTTTGATATGCATAAATATACATTGCATTTTTCACAACATGTTTTCGAACTACTTTGTAGTTTTCAAAGTTGCACTTGCGAGGCTTTGAAATGTCATCAACACATCGAAAAGGGCTATACGTGTCAAGCCTTTTAATCCTGGAATGGTGAGGATAAAAAGTATGGTATGTATAGAAGGTGGATCATAGCACTTCGATCTTTTTGCGAGTGGAATCTCACACACTCGCACACACACAACACTGTTATCTTCATCATCAGTTAAAATATTTTTGTTAATAGGTGGAGAAGCTGTTTCGCTTCAACTATATCTTAACTTAAATTTTAAGTGATCCATTTTGATTTTTGGAGGAATTTTATTTGATATTGTGCATCTTGTTCGCATAGAAACCAAGAATTTGCAACAGCTAAACCAATGAAATTGAATGGGTTCAAGAGACTTTGATGATAAAGAATGATCCAAAATTGTCTTTCCATTTCAAATATTTCCATGTTTTTCTTCATCGCTCTCCTATGAACTTGTTTCTACATTCAATATACGTATATCATTTGTTTTGTTCGCGGTATTGTCATCATCAGAGAGTTCTGATCTAAGTTCAATCTGATTTATGCATCAATTGCAAGATTTCTTCTTGTGTGACAATTATTCTCCTTTTAGGCACCTGAAAAAGTTTTGGGTTAAAAGTTAGCATAGTATTCCATGAAAAACAATAAAATGTATCAGAAAATTTTATTATTTAAAAAAAATATTTAAACCACACTATACTAACTCCCACTGGAAAACCTGGATTTTTTTTGCGGGGGGATTAAGACACATGGATGCAGATATTTGTGTAAAGAATGAAAATGCCATACCAATCATCAAATGCGCGAAAGAGAAAATTAATTGCAAAAATGAGTCAGAGAAAGAAAAAAAGGACCCGCGTCCATGGCAACCCCAAGGGGAAATATGATTTTAATTATGTATAACAATATATGTATTTCGTTTTTAATTTTAGGCTTCTATCAACGTTATTGAAACAGAAAAGAAAACTCATATGGCAACATTTACTTACTCATATGAAAACATATGGCAGCATTTTTACTCATACGGCAACATATTAGCTGCAGTGACTCAAGTAATGTCCAACCCGCACGATCGTGCGGGTAACGAAATCCCGACTCCTACAAGCAACATTTTTTTTAATAGAGTATACTAATATTTTTTCTATTTTTTTACAATTATTTAAACGTTTTTTATTGAGAACATTTATAACCCCGTGCCCCAAAAAGTATCACACGAGAGCTTACAGCGGTAAGCGTGAAGCACACATCACAAAGGAAAGAAGGATTATAACACAAACATCCATGCTTTCTCCGGGACTCAAACCAAGGCCCTACGGTACCGTAAACAGCGTCACTAACCACTATACCGGATGGGTGGCATTATTTAAACATTAATACAAAAATTTGTATTCAAGTAATTATCAATATATTGATGAATACCTTTTTACGACAGATTAAAAGAAGACGTGTTTTCGTTGTATTTGAAAACAAAGCTAGATTTGCCAGCTGAAAGTAAAACATGGACTACAACCACCGTCTGGTGATAAAAAGTGATACTTAACATTTTCAGCAAACACGCTGAATCATTGGATTTGGGATTTTCTTACATACGACTATTCCAGAAGCAAAAACGTATAAGAATGTCTAACCCGCACTGGGTCTTAAGGGAATATGATAACCCTGATACTTAACCGCCTTTTATTAGGAGATACTAAGTGGGTATTTCAGCAAGACATCTAAGACATCTTATCCTACATCTAAATCCATCCAAATTTAGTTCAATATTTTTGTCATATCTAAATTGAACATTTGTGCCCCATAAGAAAACTTTGGGGTATATTATGCCGCATTTGCTTAAAATATATACTTATCATCCGTGAATGAACTGAAAGTTGCCATTGTAAGAGAATGGGGCAATAGTTCTAAAAGTGAACTCACCATCATTTTATTTTAAGGAAAAATAGAATGTTTGAGATTATCAGGAAAAATGAAAGACCAAGATCGTATTAAATGTTCATACTTTTTTGTTTTTTAAAAGGTGGTCTTATAATTTGTTAACAATGTATTTCCATTTACTTCTAATATTCTAATTAACTTAATATTTCATTGCATTATTCAAAAGCATTGAAATTTAATTTTAATAAATATGTTTTAATATCACATTTCATGTATTTAAGTTATAATTAGAACCTTTATTTATTTCATAATATCCAAAATTAAAATAGTCTTATAGTTTCCAAGCAAAATGTAATTTCATTCCTTATAGGAAATTAATATTACATTGACGCAGTTATTTTAACACGTACTTATAAAGCTCAGCTATTTTTAAATAAAAATACCTAAATTTAAAAAGAAAGTTTTAATAAAAAAATACAGTTTTGTTTCGAAATAACGTCACATTTGAAGCTACATGAAGGTTATATGTCCATCCTTTAACTTCTACCTCCCTCTCTTGAAGTACTTTGAAGCTTATGTCAATTTAATGGGAAGTCCGAGACAGCTGTCTGCAAGCTGGGACATGATGTTAACCACATTATTCAGAAGCTGTTGGAACAGGTTTCCTCATTCCTCTTCCAGCACATGGAAGAGGATGTCCTTGTTTGTTGAAGGCTGATGTCGAGCAGTAGGACGTTGTCCTAAAGCAGGAGGTTCCAGAAATTTAAGATAAAAGAGTCAAGTTATCAATGAAACAAGATAACGAAGTTAGAGAGATATTTAACTGCACGCACGTACGCACTCGGGGGGGGGGCACTCACCTCCCTCTTCCGGTAACGGTCGCGATGAAGACTGTCGCACTCAAATTAATATTTTTCTAATATTTAAATAAAATTCTATTCAACACAGCAGCATATATATTCCTTCAAAGACTAAGATATTAATAAGATAAAAAAAAATCTGTGGATCAATGTGCAAGGACTACCAAAGTCAAAAAATCATAAAACTGGTAATTAAACTTTCAAACTTTTCGTGAAAATTTTCAGTACCAGCAATACTTAAAGTATTTTTTCTGGAATTTCATGTTAACACTGTAATAATTAAAACTGACTTTGCTTATCTTTGCATATAAAAGTTAGGATGTTTAATAGACGAATGCGTAACCTGTATTTTACATTTTCTTATAAAATTGACATGGTCATTATAAAAAAGTCACCCATTTTTAAGTAATCCTAGTTTAAAGCATCTGGTCAAAATGCTCAATACGTCCATGTATGTATTTTAAATATAAATGGATTTTTAACGAGAAAAAACCGTGATAGGCGAAATATATTTAGTTGGCACACTGATCTCACTTTCGAAAGTCTTGTGCGTTTAGTTAATTGTTTTCAATTTTAGGTAGAGTGTTGTAGGGTATCATTTGATAAGTTGCCAATTAACTTATTTTCCAATTTTTTTTCTTTTTATCTTTTATTTGATTCGGGGAAAATAATATTGTTTCGCATGAATATTTTGAATCAAATATTGTAAGTACAGCAAACACTAGTTTTTTTTATTGCGTCATATGTTTCAGTTAAATTATTCCATGTATCACATATTACTGTTCCTGTTTTAGGCAAGTGGCAGCTTCATAGCTGCCCACTTGTGCCGAAAAATTAAATCGGATTTCTCAGGTAAAATACAGACTTTAATAGATTTTTAAAAAGGAAAAAGAGAAAGGTAAATCTTAATTTTTAGTAGACATATAATTCTTTTTTAATAATACTTAACGGTAGAAGTTTGAAGAGCTGGGAAAATCTTTGCGAAGAGCCGAGATCTGCCGATTCTTATTCAATAGCGTTCCAAATATTTTCACAAAAACAGCTCATAGCATTACGCTAAAAGAACCATATCAGTATCTTTCATGAATATAATGATGTCGGTACACAATGCTACTCTGAAACCAGATCACCTCAAGTCTACAATCAAATGAAAGACTAAATCTACTCTTACCTTAGATAAACATACACACACTCAATTGTTCTCAGTCTAATGTCCATGTTACGTATAACATTATAAACGAGAGTTGCGCTGCTGTCCGTGAGACTCACAACAAATTTTTAGATGTGTAATTTTGCTTACCGCACGCGTCTGGAAACAATTTTTCGCGATACCTGATACCTCTCAACATGAAGTTCATTTGTCTTTTGACCAATTGTGGCACGACGATTCTTCTTTGCAGTTGCGATATACCTGTTTCCGTAGTACTGCAAGAACGACCTCGCAACTTGTACAGCCTACACATTCCTCTTGTTTGAAATAATGCTCAAAATCGGGAGACAGCACTGTGGGTGATCTCGAATTCCCTGGCAAAATCTGTTGTTTGTCACCTTTTTTTTCAGTTTTTTGATAATCCTTCCGAGTGAAAAATCATCAAAATGATATCTTTTGGACACCTTCAAAATTTCGCACACAACCACCAGTTTATTCCTTTATATTCAGATTCACTACAGCCAACGCCATCTACACGTAGTGATAATCATCAATTTTTTTATCGGCAATGTAGCCTAGCCACTCCCATACACATCAAAAATTTGCCCATGCGATATAGTGGTTGGCAATGCACACTGCTGTGCCGTAGAACCTGGGTTCGAATATCGGAGAAGGCATGGATGTTTATAAGTGTGTAGTGCCTTTGCGGCATGGGGGTACTCTAAATAGCCGTCGAGCCACAAGTGCTCTCGTGAGGTTGGTAGAAAGGAAGAGAGGTGGGAAGCAACTGACCCCCCCCCCACCAAGGTGTTCTCCTTCAAAATTGGAGAGGGATCGAGTTAAATAGTACTGTCACCATCATGGTGCTCAAGGCTACGACCAACGACAGGCTTACATCTAGCCCCTTGCCATGAGGAATTTCATGGACCTGGATCTGAAGCAGTCGGGATCAGATGACATAAGAAACAACACCAACAAAAATTTGCATACATTTCATGCTTCCCTCTGTCTCATGCTATTATGCTTATTCATATTAATTGGCTTAGTTTTGGGGTTGTCTCTAGTGAAAATAAAATGCGGCTCTTGGGTTTTGTCTATTAGCATATTTCTTGTATGTGTTATATAAATTCAAATAGAAAGAATGTGTGTGTGTGAAATTCACACTCAGTGCTGCTTGAATGAAGTTAATATTTTGCGTTTACAAATAAATAGGACTGAATAAATGAGTGATACTTTTCCTTAATGTCAGAAGTTTAGTTGTTAGTTTAATGTTGTTATATAGTTTAATTTTTATTAACTTACTTATTTGAAATATGTATCGCAGTATGGAATACTTATATTTAGATCTATTTCATTGTTACTTAAAATATTTTTTTAAACAGGAATAAAAGCAAATGAAAATTTTTATCTTATGCAGATCGTTACGCAAATCATATACACATACCTTTTTTTCCAACACACACAAAGAATTTAAAAACGTTTTAATGCAGAGAAACCTTTGTGAATCTGAAATGATTGATGCAAGCCGTAAGTTTGAAACATAGGAAACTAAAGACATCATGTTTAGCTCATGAATCACGAACAATCACTTGATCAAACCATGTTTTGATAAACACTTCTATTTGATAAACGTTTTAACAATCAACATGTGACCTACATTTCTTTTGCCAAGTTTAAAACAATAGGGTTGCAATGTTAAAACGTCTCGTTTAGTAGGTCATACCCCTATGCCTATACTTATCTTTAATAATACAACTGTTTACACCTATTTCTTTTTCAGTATATTAAAATTAAATGCTGGCGAATAACGCCTTTTGCATTATGATTTTTTTAAGGAAAATTGGAAGAAAATATAAAGGTAAAAATACATCAGTAGAAAATGTATGCAAATAGTAACCATATTGAAAATCAAAAATAATTTCATACAATAACAGTACTAATAAATAGAAGGAAAGAAATAGTAAAAAGTCAATGATCCATAATTTTAATACGTTTTGAAAAATATATATCGTACGTATATTATGCTATAAATTATAATATTTTCAATTTCAAGGAAACTTAACATTTTTTGACAGGGAATTATTTTTTTCTATGAGCTTTAGTTTATTCAAATGTTAAAATGCTTTTAGCAATCTGTGAATTACAAACAATGCATTATTAGAGATTTATTTGAATTATAGTGTTCCAGGACATTCTTGTATCCTATTTTCTCTTGTATCCTATTCTTGTATCCTATTCTTGTATCCTAAGACACCCTATTTTCACTTGTATCAAGATTTTAGTCAGAAACTTTTATATTTTACATGTTTACATATGATGGGTTTACATTTTTTTTAATTGGGAGAGGAGAGGGAATTGCTTCAAAATTATTTCTGTAGATTTCAGAATACCATGTAGTTCAGGAATTTCCTGAAATTTGAAGGAAAACTTTTTCACAAAGATAACATACTCGCAAAAGTGGAAATAAATAGAAACTAATCATATTTTGAATGTTCAAATTAAATTCTTTATAAGTTTCTCTCCGAGGAAAAAAATTATTAATACTGTAAACCCTTATTTGTTACTAGCTAAGTATACCCGTCTTTCACAGGGGGGAATTGAAAAAAATATAACAAAATCGAGATAGAGAAGGATAAAAAAATTATGAGGGTAATTTTTTAAATTATAATTTTAAATAATTTTAAGTAAACTGTAAAACTATCAGACAGGAAAGGCAGCAGCATACCGATACCATATTAGTGTTTGTAAAACTTATAGATCAAATCAATTATTTGCTTTTAAATAGGTTTTAAACACATAAACCAAAACAATTTATTTCAGGATAGTCTTGCTTCGGCAAAATATTGCAGGGTAAGCAGGAATCTCCAAACAAAAATCTTGTTGCCAAATGTGCAAAACTAAAATTCAGTTACTGAAAGAATAATTGTTTCTTAGAATTATTTATTCGAATAACGATTATGATTCTATCTTAAAAAACAAAATAATGGGGAAATAAAAAAAATATAATAACAGTAAAAATATCTCACAATCCTCAGAGAAAAGGACATGGAATATATTTTCGCCTTTTGAGAGAGGCGTGACGTCATATTGCCTGAACTATGAAAAAGAGCTTAAAAATTTAATTTTAAAAAAATTAACATGAATTTCAAAAAGTCTTTTCGAAGTGCCCACCATCATGATCCAAAGTTTCAACACATCTGAGTTGTTCGTTTTGCGTTGATTCGCCAACATACGAACTTTCCTTTTATTAGTATAGATGGTAGGTACTTAATTTTTAAGAAAATTTAAACGTTACAGAATTATATATTGTCTTCAAATGCAGTTGTTTTCTAAACATGAAAAGGAATGGCATTTCTTTAGGGTAAATGGTTCCAAAATGGGGACTTTTTTTGTCTACAACGCCCCGCAATTTCTCACCGGAGCCAATTTCTAAACTACTGTTTGTAAGAAATGCAATACCATGAAGGAATCATCAGAATTAAATGTACTTAGCAGCAAATATCAATTATAGGATGTTACGTAAAATAGTTAAATTTCAGAGCCACCGTGCATGCGTGGCGTGAGCAGCGCCCTCTGAACTGATGCTGAAAGCGTATAAGTAGAAGGCTGTAGCGGGACGTTGAAAATAGTTACTGATTATTTGTTAGTGGCGAA
Source organism: Trichonephila clavata (assembly GCA_019973975.1). Taxonomy (NCBI): domain Eukaryota; kingdom Metazoa; phylum Arthropoda; class Arachnida; order Araneae; family Nephilidae; genus Trichonephila; species Trichonephila clavata. Next base: position 204,043 of record BMAO01039590.1, read on the forward strand.
CGTTTAGTTAGACCTTAGTATGCCTCCACGACGAAATAAGGAGAAATTCAAACAACTTATGGAGTTTGAACAGGGGGGAATCATCGGCTTTCGTGAAGGAGTATTTTACTGTCGCACAATAGCAGCTCATGTGCAGTGAACAATATCACAGTTATGCGAATTTGGAAGCAATAGACCGACGAGCACCGGACAACTCGACAGACTGGGAGGGGATGACGGAAGATGACATCAGCGCGTGATAATAGAGACCTGGTCCGCATGGCTGTGAATGACCATGCAGATTTCTGCAAGGAGTTGGAAACTCGTTGGTCTGCCGCTTCAGGTGTATTAATGCAGGCTTTGTCAATTCGTCGACGTCTGTTGCACCGTGGAAGTGCGTGCAAGGATTCCTTTTTGCTGGATCCTCCTCATTGCAAACCATCAATGGCTGCTCTGCAATGGGCTCATGAACACAGAGCCTGGTGGGCTGATTAGCAACAATTTGCCTTTTCTGAAGAATCTCGCTTTAATTCGGTGAACTATGATGACCGCATTCGTGTTAGCCGCCGAGCCGGTGAACTTTGCCTTCTAGAGTGCATTATCGAACGTCATAGTTGCCGAACACCCGGAGTTATGGTCTGGGGTGCGATTTCGTATCATGGGCGATCTCAGCTGCTACGAATTGAGGGTAATCTGAATAGCAACAAGAAAGTTCTTGAAGTGCTAGAGCCAGAAGTCGTTCTCTTCCTTCAAAACATCCATGGGACTATCTTTCAACAGGATAATGTATGCCCACATGTTACAAGGAATGATCCAGGCTACTTTTCAGTTCAACACTTGCAAATTTTCCCTTGGCCTGCTTATTCGCCAAATATGTCACCTATTGAGCATGTGTGGGATTTGGTTGGTCGGCGTCTCGCTCGTGATCTACGTCCTACAGCTTCAAAAGATAAACTTTAGGTGCCCATATAATTAATATGGAATTCTCTTCCGCAAGCAGACATTCAAAATCTGTTTGACTCCATGCCACGTCGTATAGCAACACTCATTGCAAAGCATGATGGCTACACCGAATACTGACTTCGGACATTTAATATTGTTTTTTGCTTTGAAAATTTCGTCAGTTATTTGTACTAATACAAGTCGTTTGTGCATTAAATTTCATTTAATTCTGATGATGCTACCATGGTGTCTCATTTTTTACAAACAGCAGTTTATTAAATAATTATAAACTGTTTTACGTTTATACCTTTTTGTGTATACATAAATCTTTCTTTAAATCTCTGACATTGGAGTAGGTCAACTTTCATTCTCTATGAGAAAGGTTTTCTTTATTCGACTCATTTTGCCTTTTTTCGGTTAGACGTCAGTAGGATTTGTCTTTCCCTTTTACACACAAGTAACAGTCCATTTTTCCGATACATATTACCTATGATCCTCTTTCTTGCTTTCAAACATCCAACAAAATTTAAAATATTTTGTATTATATGCTAGATTTCTATTGACTATTTTCTTTTATTTATTTATTTATTTGGAAAAAATCATGCCAAGTATATACTAAAACATACTTTTGGGGAAACATTAACATGGCACAATGTCGTCTTTTCAGACGAGTCTCGGTTCTGTGTGATATATCCTGGCCATATTCGTGTCCAGAGGCAGGCTCCGAGGGAGCATATCGGCATACGAGCCTTGCACCTTGTGTGAGGGTTTGAACAACCATTGGGTAAACGACACACACATCTCTAGTTCGTGTCAACAGTTATTTGAACGCAGATCGGTACATTTGTGACATTTTTCGTTCAGTGGTTGTACCCTACCATCGAGATCTGCCAAACACCCTCTACCGACAAGATAACGCGAGATCTCATGTTGCATGTCGTTTTATGATCTTCCTTGATACACAGAATATTCGGCTGTTACCTTGGCCTGCACAATCTCCAGATCTGTTCCCCATTGAAAACATCTGGTCTTGGATTGCAGAAAAAATGGCCCCACCACCCTTCTCCATCTAATACAGTTTATGAAGTGCAGCATAGATTTGAGCAACATGGAATGAGAGTCGCCCATTTCTGTCATCCAAGCCCAATTTGATTGCATGCCTAACCGGGTAAGGGCAGTTTTAGCTGCAAGTGGCGGTAGCTGTTACTACTCCTTTCGCACCCCTGTAAATCCCCAAATTGCTTGCAAATTTAATCATTTTGTCTTCATGCCATGCTGTTTACGTACAATAAATATCTTTTTTTTGTATTTGCTTTCTTTCATGCTTTTGCAATTTTAATGTCTAACACTGCATTTCAAACACATCTAAGCAATAAGTTATTAGGACACATCTCTAAATTTATACTTATAACATATCTTCAACTATCAAAACTATATATTTGTAGTTTTTCAGATGCTTTTAAAAATATTTTATGATTATATATATATATATATAATAATCCCCATTAATTATTCTTAATAACTTTTAATTACCTTTGGTCCATCCCCTCAGGACCAACGTTTTAGTAATAAGTTAACCAGCCGTCTGACGAGAGGATTTTAAAACTACATCCATCCACCCACACAGATCACGTGATTTAAGCTGCCTATATATACCGAGACTCCTGGAGACCACGCTCTCTTTCGCTTCTTCTCTTCTTGTCACCATGTAGTCGGCTGCAGCTAGTGTTTGTGTATGTATGTTGTGTATGTTTCGTTGTGATTCCGTCTATCTGTGTGTCTTCATGTTCAGTGTTTAATAAAGAAGAATAGCTTTTCCACGAGACTGCCTCTTCCATAGTAATGAAAATGCAACATCAACCATATAAGGAAATACCAACACCGGCCACGCTATCAAGATCTTCGCCAAAAGTCGTCCTCCTTTACTAAATCCATCATTACAACATCGTCGTATAACATTATATATATATATATATATATAATATATATATATATATATATAAATTTCAGATTAGGTATCGCTACTATAAAGCTTCATAAAGAAATTTATTGCAAATATCTGTGCAGTGACTTGCTACCTTCAAAATATGATCCTCCTGCAAGCAATATACGGCTGACAGTTTAATTTTCCAGTCTTCATACGCAGCTTGGAAGTTGATAACCATAAGGCTGTTCATGCATCCCGGCAAAGCCACTTGAATCGCATCAGTGGTCTTGAAACGATGATTTTTCAGGTTCTTTGCACCGACACCGATGGAGGAAGATCTGAAATGCATAGTGATTTGGACAACCCCACGTTCGTTTTTCATGATTTCCTTTTTAACTTTGAATATTTTAGAGTCAGTCAAAAACACGCATTCTGGACACGGTTTTGTCCTTGTAAGCCCTTACAAATCGTATTGAAATTATTCGTAATCGATTTGCTTAGCTTGCAGCAAAATATGAAAAAACTGCTCAAAGATTCGCTGGATTTTCTCTCAATACATATGTACTTAATACACTGTTACTTTGGGCTATACACTCAAACAGTTCGGATGCAACCGGGGTGGTTCTCTGAGCTTAAGTCATATTCTCTGTGCCACCCATTAAACCCACAGAACTCCGCTCTTTCCCGTTAATAAGAAAAAAATCAATCCTAACATTTATTGGATAAACCTGTATTATTTAAACACTTTTCTGTTACTTATATATTTCAGCATAAATCTATTTGCCTTGAATTCTTTATTTTCATTGATTTACTTAAGCAAAGCATTTGAAATCGTTGTATTTGCTTGAGAGACTCGCAAATTTCTTATTACTACCGATACGGTAAAATAGTCAGAAAAGGGAAAGAAAACTTTAAGGTTAATGTTTCCAAAAAAAGTATGTTTTAATATATAACTTGGCATGATTTTTTCCAAAATAAATAAGAAATAAAAGAAAATAGTCAATAGAAATCTAGAAGTTATTACAAAATATTTTTAATTTTGATGGATGTTTGAAAGCAAGAAAGAGGATCATAGGTAATATGTAAATATGTATCGGAAAAATGGACTGTTACTTGTGTTTAAAAGGGAAAGACAAATCCTGTTGACGTATAACCAAAAAAAGGCAAAATGAGTTGAATAGAGAAAACCTTTCTCATAGAGAATGAAAGTTAACCTAACTTCAATCTTAGAGATTTAAAGAAAGATTTATGTATACACAAAACGGTATAAACGTAAAACAGTTTATAATTATTTAATAAACTGCTGTTTGTAAAAAATGAGACACTATGAAGGAATAATCAGAATTAAATGAAATTTAATGCACAAATGACTTGTATTAATACAAATAAATGACGAAATTTTCAAAGAAAAAAAAACAAAAATATCCGAAATCAGTATTTGGTGTAGCCCCCACGCGCTGCAATAAGTGCTGCTAAGCGATGTGGCATGGAGTTAAACAGATTTTTAATGTCTGCTTATGAAACAGAATTCCATATTGCTAATATGCGCAGCAAAAGTTCGTCTTTTGAAGCTGCAGCACGCGGATCACGAGCGAGACGCCGACCAATCAAATCCCACACGTACTCAATAGGCGACATATCCGGCGAATAAGAATGTCAAGGAAGCAGTTGCATGTGTTGGGCTGAACAGAAGTCTCGAACTGCCTTTGCAACATGTGGGCGTGCATTATCCTGCTGAAAGATTGCTCCAGCGATTCCTTGAAGGAAGGGAACGACTTCGGGCAGTAGTACTTCACGGACGTACCTGTTGCTATTGGACCATCCATGATACGAAATTGCACCCCAAACCATAATCCCGGGTGTTAGGCCACTATGTCGTTCAATAATGCACTCTGGAAGACAGCGTTCACCGGCATAGCGTCTAACACGAATGCGGCCCGCAAAATGAAGCGTGTGATTCATCTGAAAATATGACTTGGTGCCAATCAGCTTGCCAGGCTCTGTGCTCATGAGCCCATTGCAGACGCAGCCGTCGATGGTTTGCGTAAGGGGGATCCTGTATAAAGGCACCCTTGCACGCAATCTACGGTGCTGCAAACATCGACGAATTGACGAAGCCGACATTAGTACACCTGTATCAGAAAACCAACGTGCTTCCAACTGCCTGGAGGAAGCTGTACGGCCATTCACCGCCATGCGGAGCAGTGGTTGATCGTTGCGCGCTGACGTCACCTTCCATCGTCCATTGCCAGCTTTTTGAGTTGTTCGGTGCTCGTCGAGCCACTGCTTCCAAACTCGCATCACTGTGGAACTGTTCCTTTGCACACGAGCTCCTATTGCGCGATAGGAAAATCCTCCTTCTCGAAGGCCGATAATCCTCCCCTGTTCAAACTCCGTAAGTTGTTAGAATTTCTCCTTTTTCGTCGTGGAGGCATACTTAGGTCTCACTAAAAGTTCGCCACTAACAAATAATCATTAACTATTTTCAACGTCCCGCTACAACCCTCTTTTTATAGACCCCTCTTTTTGAGAATCAGTTCAAATGGCCCTGCTCATGCCACGCATGCGCGGTGGCTCTGAAACTTTACTACTTTACGTAACATCCTATAATTGATATTTGCTGAAAAGTACATTTAATTCTAATGATTCCTTCATGGTGTTGCATTTTTTACAAACAGCAGTGTACAATAGTGAAAATTCACTGCTGACTATCCAAAATGCAACCCTAGAAAAGGATAAGGCATATAAAAACCAAATTTCTAAGAGGGATTACACATACTACAAATCTGAAATGATTGAAAATGCAGCCTTCTCTGAGCTGAGTAAGATGAGGAAATCAAAAAAGGCTTCTGCCACTGCTGGCAATAACCGCTGCCACACGCCTCAGCATTGAGTGAAAGATGTTTTGGGTGTCTTGTAAGGGTATGGGGAACCATGATGCCCTTATCCGTATGCTCATACATTCCCAAATTTAAAGTGATATTGATGCGGATGGTGTGTCGGGTCATTTGCTTTCCAATTCGATCAGACGTGTTCGATAGGCTATAGATTGGGAGAACATGTAAGCCAAAGCAGCAATACAACTGTTGAGCGAACAAGAAATTTAGAGTATAGTGCGTCGCTCGTGATTCCGCATAATACTGTTGGGATGGAGCCTCAGTCAAGTTTTGAAGGTGAAAACGGGCAACATGTTTCAAAACCTCAGATGTATAACTCTGGTTGCATTGCAATGGCAATGCGTACGACTGGGTGAGGGAATGGAATCCAATACAACCCACAAACCATAATACTGGGTGCATTAGGCAACACAGTTAAGCACCTTTCTCCACGGTTTTTAGATTCTAATTCAATTAAAATATGTTATATATATATATATATATATATATATATCTTTTGGTACACCTAAAAAACTCTGTTAAAAGGATTAATTAATCAACAAAGTAGAACCAAAGAATCATCTAAAAAGTTTAAAAATACTTTTTACTGTTATGGAAATGTGAATGTACAAGAAACGATAATGATCATTAATAAGTACAATCTATAAAGCTTCCTGACATATTGAATTACATACCGATTGATTTTTACGACAAACGCATCTGTTTGTGGAATATTTCGAATGACAATTACATTTAGTGAAATCATCTTCTAAATTTAGATTTTGTGTGTAAATATTTTTAAATATTCAGTGTAGTTTTAACTAAGCACTTTGATTTTTATGGACACATTAATGTGCACGTAACGTAGTTAAAGTGTTGTAAACTCTTATTCCGTAAATGATTTCAACCATAAACTGCTTAAATCAAATAATCTGCAGATTAATTTAGTAACAGATTTCGCTCTGAAAAGGTAACTCATATATTGAAGACAGTGTTTGTTTCGAAAACTATATTTTCAGACTTTTTCTATATTTGAAAGTAGTCTCTTGTTCTATCGTACAAAAGGATTCTGCGTGATTGATTGAGAATCGATTGATACATGCTCTTCATACCAAGCATTATTGTCTGCAGAATTTTTACTGAAGTCATATTTCGAATATTCACATTCGATGTAGCGTTTGCACCTTATCTCAAAATCTGTAACAAATCCTGTTAAAATGCCAAACACACAACCCACATGTATTTGTGATAAATACTCGCAGGTTTAGCAAGTTCCGTCAGAAGTAACATGTACTTCATTACTAGCATTGTCAATTTAACAGACAATTTTCACTCAACTTCGAACGCATCCAAGTTTTATTCGGTAAATTTAACCTGGCTTACAATATATTTTTTCTCATTAGGATTAAATGTTCTACTTGTGGGTAAATCCATGTTACAAGACTAAATATTTTAATAAAATAGATGATGAATCATTTGAAAAAGCACCAGTTTCGATTCAACAGTTGTTGATGCACCATCGCTTAGAAATTTTCATTAGGAAGAGTGGAATTTTTTTTTTTCAAATTGGAAATATATTAGATATTTTATAAGATATACAGTAGTAATACAATGACACGGCTTTTAAAAAAACCGCGATTGATTACACTAATAAATTTGCTCAGAATATCAACAAAAAAATTCAATAATAAGAACATATTTTGTACACTTATTTAGAAAAGCCATACAATAAAATAAGGCAATAAAAAATTCGGTGTTTGATTACTTTTAGGATATTGTGATTCCAGTGGAGTTCGCATAAGTAGATTATTTTATCGAAAAGTACTGAATTATAAAAGTAAAACGCATGATTCCAAACAAAGAGACAAATTCTTAGTAGAGTTTCTGAATGGAAATGGGGCATGTAAAGATGAGCGGTTGCATATTGTGATGAGCTGATTTTGGAGTTTCGAAGTATATTTTGTGTTTGGGGGTGTTCTATACCTACACTGAAAGTAGTTTTTTTCTTGTGTGTGTGTTTTAATTTATACTCTTACAAAGACTTAATAAGCATATATTTTTTCTTTTTACTAAAGCAAGTAGACTCAAGTTGAGTCTTGTAATGATTGATACATCTAATATCAAAGGACACATAACATTAGCGATGAAAAACATGTTGGAAACTGGGAATATAAAGTATGTCCGGAAAGGAACTCGTATATTACGAGCAGGCCAAAGGAAAATAACAGAGATAAATATATTTTTAGAAAATAAACAAAAGCCGTCATCTATCCCCAACTGAGTGAGTATTAACGTCACACTGTTCAGCTACACGAGGGCTTTGAGTGACGGACCGCGTAATTTTGAACCATGGTCAAGTGACGCAGACGACACCTGAGCTGGCACCCCCTTTCCTAAATACCACACCACACCAATGGGAGGACGTTTGAGATCTCGACAGATTCAACGTGCATCGCTCCCCTATACGGAGGGTCTTCAGTGGTACTGGGCTCGAACACCTGACACGCTAGCCATGATCCGATACCTTGACCACTTGGCTTCCGCGGCCCACCATCTATCCCCAAAACAAACCCACAACTAATATATATGGAGATTAGAGTAAAATTCCCAGATATGATCAGATCTCACAAGTATGTCATTTACTAGAAATGGAAAATTACGATTCGCCACTTCGGATCTAATTTGTGCCAAACAAATTGTATCTTTAGATCAGTTATTAAACCTTTCAGTTAGTGCAAGTGTTATATGGGCATTCCGCTTCTTATCATACGAAATTCCTACTAATGTATCTTTGGAAGAGCTATCTGTGGAAATTCAAGATAGCAATAATTTTGAAATAGTCGAAATTCTCAGTTTTATAAAATTAGATGCATGTCTAGAAGTATCTCCCATTCTGATAACCATACTTAGAACCGTTTTACCAGATAACGTTAAAAAGCTCTGGTTTATAAATCATAAAATCCTACTATTCATTGACAGACCTAGATAATGCACTAATTGTTTCAGTTTTTCGCATCCATCTCAATTTTTTCAAAGTCCAGGTGTATTTTGTAATTATGGTTCTTCTCATCTAGGGGGCGCGCACTGTAAATGCGAGTTGCATTAACTGAAAGGGCAATCATCCGGCAAACTTTTCTCTTTGCTCTTCATTCATAACAAAAAAAAATCCAAATCATAGAATTGAAGTGTAGACAATACATAACAGTGAGCGAGGCGCGACGACGACTTCGTGCAACCACTTTTGAAAAATATGCGACAGTACTTAAAAACAACATACAAGAAATCTTGTATAAGAAATTTGAAAAAATGAGGACCACTTTCCAAACAGTTTTAGAAAAAAAAATGGCATTCCTGATGGAAACTTTACAAAAATCAATGGAAACAATGTTTTCTCATGTATGTAGCATAACAGATTCGGTGACACGTTTTTCTACCCCCCCCCCCGGCAGGAAAAAAAGAGCATCTGACACATTAAGTACCTCCATAAATCCAATTCAGGGTTCTGGCAATAGTGGAAAACTAAACACTGAACTTGTATAAAGAAAGAAAAATCTGTATATATGTTCTCATTCAGCATTTTAATATAATTTTTTTTCCTCAAAGGGGAGGAAACTTTTAAAAATTCGGTGAATTATTTTGTTTTTCTTTCTTTTCTTTATTTTTGAATTTTTTTCAATGGAACTGTAGAAGCTTGAAAAATAAAACCATTTGGTTAAATATCCCTCCCTTTTCATAAGCAGATATATTGATTTTCCAAGAAACCGTTTTATCAAGCGGAGACAGATTGAATATACCAAGGGAAAATGTTTTCAGAAAAGACAGACATAATAGCTCAGGAGGTGGATTAATAATAGCTGTACCTTCTAATGATTCTGTTCAACAAATTCCTCTTCAGATAGCACTAATAGAAGATTTAGAAACACTCTTGTTGTCAAAATAAATATCAAAGACATTTTTTTTTTGTGTTATAAATATCTACGCACCACGTGGACTAAATATTACCTTAATAAATCCTTCCTTGATTCATTAACAGGTCCATTTTTCATTTTTGGCGATCCATGAAAAAAAAGGATCCACATTGGACCATGATTTACAAAGAGTTATTGGAAAAAGCTATGTCAAATAGATCCACATATAGACTTTTTGTTCAGAAAATGAATTATTTTTTGATATATACTAATTTGTAAATTCTTCTTCAGTCTTTTAGGGGATAATAGACTTTGTTGCTCCATATCCCACAAAAACTGTAACTGTAAAATTCTTTATATCAACTAAGTAAGAACGCGCCAAATGACACTTTTGTTGATTTCGAACTCTTCAGCTACATTGGTCAAACGACGCCCCTTCTCCGGCTTTCTGATCATTCTTCCACATGTAAAGTCGTCCATGTGATTTCTTTTAGCCATATTTTACGAAAAAACTCATTTGCTCTTGTAGCGAATGTCTTTAACTGTGCCTCAGTTCTTCCTTTTAATGTAGCCTTCAGTTGCATGTGCCAACTGCACGGGTTTTGCATACACTCACATCGCCTATGACGTTTTTTCCTGATATTTGCATACACATCACCTTTGTACTGAATTGCGTGTTCATTGAACTGATTACAATAACCCCTTTTCTACAATTTGACGGCTATCTGCTGAAAATTTACATTGTTACTAAAGTTTTGCACACCATGTATCATTTGAAAGAGTGACTAAACTCCCACTTCTTTTGCCCACATTTCCCTTTATAATATTTATAACTGATATACGATCCCAATTAGACTAAAATTATATCATAGAATTTAAATTCTATCTTTTCCAAATGAGGCAAAAATACCTTTCAGCCATAATGAGGTACTGCCATATATCATGACTAAAAGACACATATTACTCATTTTATTGCGCCTTTAAATATTTCAAAATTCCTATTAATTTTTAATCCAGGAATCTGTGTATAACGGTTAAAATCCTTTTCAAATGCATATACTCTCGGATGTACGCGTAGCCAAGATAGCTGAGTGGTTATGGTCGCTAACTCGTGGGCGTTGCTGTCTAGCGGTGCGTTTGAGTCCTGTACCACTGAAGTTAGAGGGGTGCATCAAATTTGTCGAGGCTTAAAATCCTCACGCTAGCGTCATAAGGAAAAATTAGAGAATGGGTTGACAACTGAGTGTCATCCTCGTCACTTGATCGAGATTCAGAATTGCGAGGTTTACCACCAACAACTCTTTTCCCCGGGGGACCATTTTAAAGTTCTAAGCCCCATTCGGGTGAGTTCGGTGCCCTTGGGCATTCTGCCAACAGCCATTGTGTAGCTTCGAAATGCAACATAAATAAATAATCAATTACTCTCATACGTATATATATACACTGGTGTGTGCAAAAATTAAGGACGAAGTCGAAAAATTAGCATATCAGCTGAACGAAGAGGCAGAGCGGACAGAAAGACCAATCAGGAGATTAAGTGAGGTGATGTACGGTAGCACATGTGCAGATATGCAGGTAGACGTAATGGGGGAGTGTCTGAGTAGTAAAGCATGTTGTCGGTGTAAGATTAGTATTTCTGGCAAAGAGATTGCACACCGTATAGCAGTTAAAATCACACCGAGTTGCTGCCTCAGCGAGAAATGGCGAATAATCAATCTGTTAGACGACATCTGGATGCTTTTACCCGAGGTCGAATCATTGGGAAGTTGGAGGAAGGTCGCAGTGTGACAAGTGTGGGTGCAGAGTTCGGAATTGCTCACAGCATCGTTTCACGACTTTGGAGACAATTTCAAACTACAGGAACAGCTATCCGGGGGTTCAGTAGTTGTCGTCCACGAGGAACCACACCCGTAGATGACCGGTATATTGCCTTACAGGCCAGAAGAAACAGGCGGCAGACAGCGGGAGAAATCGCTAGACACACGACACAGGCGACTGGACGACCGATATCGCGTTTTACCGTGGCCAGAAGACTGCACGGTGGTGGTCTGTTTGCACGACGCCCTGTACGGTGTGTACCTCTAACGCCTGCCCATCGGAGAAGGCGTTCTCTGTGGTGCCGGGAACATCGGAATTGGAGAGACAATGAATGGGGACGAGTACTCTTTACAGATGAGAGCAGATTCAGTCTGAGTAGCGATTCTCATCGCATACTCATCTGGAGAGAGCGGGGAAGCCGCAATCATCCCTCGAACATCATTGAAAGGGACAGGTATGGAGGTGGCGGTGTTCTCGTTTGGGGAGGCATCATGCTTGGTAGCCGTACAGACCTTCACATCTTCGACGCAGGTTCAGTCAACGGGACCCGTTATTGTAACGAGATTCTTCTTCCATATGTGCGTCTTTTTAGAGGCGCTATGGGTCCGCAGTTCCTTTTCATGGACGACAATGCACCATGTCATCGCACAGTAGCTGCCGAACAGCTCTTAGAGAGTGAGGATATTGAACGTATGGATTGGCCGGCACGATCTCCGGATCTCAATCCCATCGAGCATGTATGGGATTTTCTAGGCAGACGCTTGGCAGCTCGTACCTTACCTCCAGTAACGATTCCGGAGCTTCGATTGGCGCTGCAAGACGAATGGGCAGCAATGCCTCAACAACTCATTGACACCCTCATTCTCAGCATGGGCAGACGCTGTGAAACCTGCCTAGCAGTCAGGGGAGATCATATCCCCTACTAAAGACCGGATATTTCTTGCTGGACACCCATCACAGGGATGTTTCGGCCTTCAGTCGCATTGCGCTCCATGCTACTTTTTCAATAAAGCTTCTTTTTATCCCTCTGATTTCTCTTTTAGTAAGTGTTGCTTACATTACTCATGTCCTTACGTATTGGGGATCTTACGGTATTAAATGTGTTGATTTGGAATGCTTTTGTACAAAGTTATATTGAAAAAACCGTCTCGTCCTTAATTTTTGCACACCAGTGTATATGTTGAGTACGTACATTTAATACACTGCTGGCCATCGTAAATGCAACACCAAGAAAGAAAAGAGATAGCACAACAAAATTTACTTTGTAGATAACATGTTGACCAAGTATCAAATGATTAAATTTATAGACTTCTGTTAAGTGTGGTTCCTGCCAGAATCAGTAGTCAGAGAGTAGCCGCCATTGTTGGAGATCACCGCTGCTACACGCCTCGGCCTTGATTCAAAGAGACTTTGGATGTGTTCTTGGGGTACAGCAGACCAAGCAGCTTCCACGCGCTGCCAAAGTTGATCTGGTGTGGCAGCTGGGGGTGTAATCTGGGTCAATCGTTGAGCATGGACCTCATGTTTTCTATCGGTGAAAGATCCGGAGAGCGAACCGGACAGGGAAGCAATTCAATCTGGTGATTGGCGAAGAACCTTTGGACAATGCGTGCCACGTGTGGTCGCGCATTATCCTGTTGAAATATGGCTGTGGCCAAGTCCTGAAGGTAAGGAAGGACAACTGGCTCCAACACCTCGGAGATGTAGCGCTGGCTGTTTAAAGTACCGGCAATGCGTACTAGAGGAGTGCGAGAGTGATTTCCAATACCGCCCCATACCATAATACCCGGTGCAGGACCAGTGTGGTGGTGCATAACACAGCTGTTCAGCATCCTCTCTCCACGGTGTCTCCAGACTCGAATCCGACCATCGTGGTGTTGCAGACAGATACGTGACTCGACAGTAAAGACAACTTCATTCCATTCTGCCGCCCACATCCTTCTTTCATCGCACCATTGGCGGCGGAGACGTCTGTGGTTCTGCGTTGAGGGTAGACCAAGCAATGGACGTCTCGCGGTCAGACCACTCTGCTGTAAACGGCGTCGAATGGTGCGCGCAGACACTGAATGATGCGTTACAGACTCAATGTGCTGTGCTATGGTTCGTGATGTGACTGAGCGATCCGTCACTGCCATGCGCACAATTTGCCTTCCCTCACGTGAAGCGGTGTACTGAAGTAGATGCGATCGACCACGTCGGTCGGTCGTACCTTCCTGCATCCAACGGTCACATATCCGCATTACAGTTGTTTGGTTTCGTCCAACACGACTACCGATTTCCCTGAAAGATAATCCACAATCTTGGTAGGTCACTATCCTTCCTCTGCCGAACTAGGATACTTGATCAAAAGCTGATCGCTGTTTTCTACGAGACATAACTGATCGTTTTTTGAAGAAACCACACGAAAAACACAGTTACCGAACTTGAAATCTTCGAAATCTCCAAGCTTAATATAGCACTTTGAGGTGGCGCCACAGGCGTGCGTGATGTGTGTCTGCGCTGAAATTCTAATCATTTGCATATCTCACCTCCGCTAATGATGTTGTAAATTTCATGTTATTTGCGTGCTTCCTTCAGGGTGTTGCATTTACGGTGGCCAGCAATGTAGTAAATTATTCTTAGCCATCAACTCTTTATTCTCCAACGATATTTTAAAGAACTTTTTACATCATATTGCTATTAGAAATATTCTATTCATCCATTACCAATGGCACGTTTCACGGTTACTGCTTGAGGGACCTTTTAAGGGTGCTATAAAAATTTGTTGAATAAAAAATGTGCCCACAAAAATTGTTACGATTAATTATTGTGTTCAAATGAAATATTAGACTCTTAATTTGGAGAGAAAAAAGTGTTTACTTATGACCACACGATAGAAGTGAAAACTTCTAGTTTTGTAATGTTATTTCAGGCACACATTAGTTCAGTGAATAAAATACTAAGGGATATTAGTATTGTCATATAAAATTATTTATTCATATATCTGAATAAAGTATAATAATTTTTTCAAAATATACAACCATATTTGTGAATTAATTGTATTCTAAGAAGGAAATAATAGGTTTATGGTAGCTGAAATAGGTTGTAAATACTTTATAGATTCAAAATTATTTAAATATCTAAAAAAAAACGTCAAGCGTTGTTCCATTTTTCGTCGGGCTTTCACTTGAATCATTTGACATTATTAAATTGAATTTTGATTTTAAAAAGTAAACTAATGTTTTTGATTAGTCTTTTGAAAAAAAATCTACATTAAAAAAAAAAAAAAAATCCCCCACTTAAAATCATAGGTAATTTGTTCAGAGCCGATCCGGCTTCAGTGTAGGCAACTAAATATTTGTGAATGAATTCGATAATTTTCTCTGCTCTTTGATTTAATGAAATATAAATAGCAACCATTATAATTATCTGTCCCTTTTCTGCTCTACATTTCGCTGCATAAATTTTTCCGATAAATAAATGATTAAATTCAAATGATTCTATAATGTTTGTGTGATGCTACATCCATTCTCTACATAGTATTAAAAATGAATTATAAGAGAAAGTGCGTGCACACACTGAATAAAATACGAATCGATAATTGAATATTTAAATAAATAAAACAGGAAAATATAAAACGCAAACATTTATTTAATTGGCTTTAAATTTCTTCATTTTTCGATTATCCTTTGCCGTTAAAATTTCTTAACTGCGCTATTTCGAATAATTATTTATGTATATATTCCCAAATGTAATGATTATTTTTTCAAAAATATGAAAATGCAGGTGTATTATAGTTTATAGAAGATGAATGAAACGAATGCCAGACATTCCACAATTCATGTAATTCTAGGTAATCCATATAATTCTGTTATGCTTGTAAAGCAAGATAATTGGCAATCTCTCAACTTTAAGATATTTTGACTCGAATCTTTTCGATATTAACAAATTAAAAATAAAATGTACATTGAAATTCTTTTCATAACAACATCTGTGTGGGCATTTTTAAACCTCCTCTATCCAGAAGGCTCAAATATTTTGTCTTTTCGACATTTTCTGAGTCGAAATTGATTTTTTTTTATTTACAACAAATATATATCTGCAATCAGATCATTCAAAATTTATATTATGTACGCAATAATCCGCTATGTACAATAAAACTTTATACTCTTCTACATAAATATATCATCTGATTTATTTTTTAATTCTCTGGAGATTGTCTTTTTCGAAGTTTGTATCAACTGTTCATCTTTTGGGAAACAAAAAACTAACTATATAAGCACACAAGAGGGAAGACTGAGTATTACTCAAAAACCGGGGGAAACACCCCACCTTTGGTCACATGATTTCTTTTTAGGGGTGTGTATGTCGTGGACTATTGAATTTTGACCGACCTTGTCCAAACGCGATTTCTGACGAAAGACGAAAAAAGCCGAATGAGCGTTACATTTCCGAACGTGACGCGTCATTCAAGTTCACTCTTCAGCAAAACGTGCCTAAAGAAGTTATCACTTCAACAAAAAAAAAAAAAGAACGTGGAAACCCACGCAATAGAAGTGAAACTTCTTTGGCGACGTCGGCTGTAAATGCAGGAATATATCTAATTATATTAAACTGCTGAAAGAACTTTAATCAAATAAAATTCGAACTTCATTTATTGTATGAAAATATTTTTATTCAATTTTCTGCATTATCATTTTCCAAGTAAGACACAATAAGTGTGTGTTAACTAAAGTAGGATATAAAAATCCCCGATTGTAGTTAATCAAGAAAATGTGAAAAAACTGCATCAATCGTGGCTCCGTATATTGTTTTTCCTTCTCTAGAATCATTATTCATTGTCAAATTCAGTGTCCGTTTCAAGAATTCAATGAGTGGCTTTGCTTCTTCTGAAGCAAAGTTAACATTAAAGTCTCCAGTTAAGATAATCAACTTTTAATCATCATCGGATCCAATGTGTGATTGCAGCAACCTCTGATGTGTACAGCACTAAAACTTTATGGATAAAGATGATAAAAGCTGCGACAGAACTACCTGATGATATATAGACTTTCGCCGGGACTTGCTGTTAGTTTTGCTTTTTTTTTCTTTCACGAAACTATTTTCCTCTTTTTGCATTTGTTCTAGGCATTCTGACCAGAATTAATTTTGATTCAATGGAAATAAAATTAATAATATAAACTTAAGGCATCACTAACAGAAGTCACTGTGTATGTTTACAAGACGCTATCCGTAGCGATTCTGGCGCGACGTTAGTGACATATACACAATGCCCCAGACACTCCCGTAACGGGAAGAGCTATATAATGGTAATATTTTGGGTGGGTTTATTCGTTGAAAACGGCACGTTCTCATTACATAAAAACTACGAAAATACGCCCCGCGTGTAGCAAGGGTACCCACTTAATGTCACCAATACCTAAGCGCCTTTCGTCCATAGCAGCAAGATATACTTTTGATGCACAATTCCCCCTTAGCAATCGTCCAACTTTTTCACGGATATGACGCAAGTCACGTGGTATACCCCCCCCCAGCTATCTCCTCACCATGGCGACGTTTCGGGGGGGAGATGGGGGGGAATCACTACTTCCGTTCGCTTTTTCACTGTTACGCAAAACTAGGTAAATTTCCCATTCACTCCAGTCAGCAAAGAAGTTTCACTTCAACAAAAAAAAAAGAAAGTGCCATAAAAGATAAAAAAAAGTTAATTTTTTTATTGAATTACTCATGTATAAAATTCATACACAGATAGTCGAATTCAAAACCTTAGCACCCATCAATGGCAAGCAATTCCACATTGAACCTGAAATTATTAATAGTTGAGTCCCTTCTCAGCGATGATGTATGCTTGTATTCGTCCCCCCAATGTAAGGAATAATAACTATTCCGAATTTTCTCTTATGATGCATTCTGCCTGGTATTCACCGATTGTTGCTCCACATGTGTGACATTTTGGGGTGCTCGAATTTGGTGGCCTACTATGCCTCATTTATGTTCTATTGGCTGAAAGTCTGATGATCTTGCTGACCAAGGAAAAATATCGACAATACGAAAGATATGCGAGCCTTGTGGAACCTGACATACACTACGAAAAATAATGAAATCAGTCGCTGGATTCTTGCAGCATATCGTTCAACTGTTAAAGTTATACTCACAACGACTAGAGACAATTCGCTGTTGCAAGATATAGTACCCTTCATCACACCAGAAGTAATAACTGAAAGCCTCTGTTAAACAAAGACTGATTGGAACTGCCTCTCCTTATACGAATCTTATGCTCATCTGCTCTAAGATTGAGGTGGTACATCTCGCTCATCACTACGATATTCCAGTCTGCTGGCAGCCATGATGATCGATTTCGACTATAATTACTTTCCTGGTGGTTTGGGATTCAAGACATTCAAGCGTAACTCATAACACTTACTAAGTTAGTAGATAAAAATCCAGTATTCACTTAAGGTGTGCTGTTTGTATTGTGCTCGTTACGATTTGGGATTCAGTATAGATATTCAATCCATTTTCATAATTTGTTCAATGAAAGTGTAACAAATTGTAAATGTTTTATTCACTTAAGTTCGACCACATATTCGACACCTGTTAAAAAGTGTCGATTTTATATGAATTCTAAGAGCATTCATTCTATACTCGGCATTCCTTTTGAAGGTAACATATAACTAATCTCCCCTTTCGAACTAGAAGTGCACGTCTGTGTGTAAGAGAGAGATAGAAACACAGTAAAAGCACGTTTTGTTACTGATATTTGCATGCTTTTTCGACTCAAAATTTCCAATTTAGTACTACTTATTGAAGTAATAGACTCATTAATTTAAATTAAAGAGACATAATTAATTGCACTTTAAAATTTTGTTCGTGGCTGATATTCTGTGAATACAAATGTAACCATTTATTATTATATAGAATAATAAGTATACATTATCCATCGTTAAAGCTAATGCTTTCAATTTCACTTAAGAATAGCTCATAAATTTGTATTTTCTAGTTTTTGCATACATTTTTCTCTCTCGACAGATACAAAAAGATACTGTTAGCTTTCAAGATATGTAACAGTTCCACAAGTATGAAAGATTCCAAGGTGGTGGTCAATAAATTTTAATGCTCTAGAGCTTTTAAAATATCTTCACTATAAAAAAAAATATTATTTTTATGGTTGTGTTATAATGGAAATCCAAGTCCATTACTGGTTCAAGGTTACTGATACCACTTGAGATTTCTTCAAAACAAAGATGGTGAGACAGAAACATTTTCTAGGACACACAATTCATCCTTTAAAAGGAAGCACTTCAGGTGCAGATAAAATATGTTATACCTGAAATTATACGAATGAATTTCTTTGTACTATAAATTAAGAATCCTTGACAAATAACTAAGTAACGAAATGTTCTCAGGGTTTCTTAAGAAAGTTCCGGATAAAAAAGTGTCGCAATATAAAATACATAGCATCTTTAGATGTCCCATTTAGAAGAGAAAGATAAATAAAAAGAGCTCTGGATTTTATTTTTCCTGAAATAAAATCTGACTAAAACATTTTCTAATCTAACGATGTACTCATGGATGACAACATGAGTCCCTTTTGTGATAAAAATCCAATGTATGTGAATTAAGTTTTCTCTATCTTGAATGAGTCAAAAAATATTTTGGAAGTGATTTTGACAGATATTATTTATTTCCTTTCGAAGCACAGAATGTGGCCGCAGTAGCTTTGTGGTAAAGGACACGGACTCGTGTCATGAGTTCGAGTCTAATACCGCTCAACACCCGTCAAGTGGAGAAGGCCGATACACGTCAAATACGTCTAATGTCTTCCCATTGGTGTGGTGTGGAAATTAGGAGAGGGGTGTGCCAGTTCAAGTATCATCCTCGTCCCTTGACCATGGTTCGAAATCGTGAGGTCCGTCGCCAATAGCCATCATGTGACGCTAATATAATTCTCATTCACTCTAAGCAGAATAATATATGATGTATAAAAATATTTCATCTATGGGAAAAACTTAAGTATAATTCAAAAGCTTTCCAATTGGAAATTTCTTGCGTTTAATCTCACTTTGGTTTTAGAAATGCTCTATTTTAAATAGCGTTTCTTAACATATCTCATCCCCCCATATAATCATTCTTATAATCTTAGGTAAGATTTCCCACCTAAAAGAGCCTTTACAATATTTATTTGAAGGACTTTTGTAAACAACTGCAAAAATTATGCAGCTTAAAATTTAAAATCAAAGCTATCTTCAACACAATTTCTGAATAAAAAGAATTATTAGTAAATTTGTGTTTATAGGCATTCTAAACAAATGGCTGGGTAAAATATAACTAAAAAATTATCATTATAAACTTTCAAAAAAAAAAATGCGTAGTAAAATATAGTTAAAATATCAAATATTTAAGTGATAAACATTATTTCGAACAAAGGCGTATTAAACTTGTAAAATAATGACTATATGATTTTTGATTAGTGTGTATTATATTGATAATACTTTAGCTATAAACTGTAAGTTTTGCGACAGACTGATAATTGATGAATTTCAGTGGAGCAGCATAAAAATGAAGAAAAATTTAAATCTTTCATAAGAACAGAAGAAAAATAGTGTTTAAAGATTTTGAGACATACATTTATTTTAAAAAGTTACATGGAAAATTTGATTCTACAAGACAATTTTATTGCAGGTCAATCAATAACAAGTAATTTTGAAAAATTAAGTCAATTCCTAATTAGCTCAACAAAGAAACATTTTATTTTAGTTAATTTTTATTAAACAATTACAATTAATATAAATATGCAATGACATATTCACAATATTAAGTGGCAAGATATAAAGCGATTTTCCTTTCTGTATATGGTATTGGACTATTATTTTAGTTTGTTACTATTTATTCATAAAGAAATTTAATTATTCCAATAAAATAGCATAGTAGAAAGAAATCACATTCTCAGAAATTAGGCCAACTTAGTTGAGATTTGAACCCACGACCTTTGGATTAGAAGTCCAACGCGATATCCAATGCGCTACTGCGAAATGCGAGCGACAGACTATTTTATATATGGTGTTGAACTATTATTTTTTTTTGGTTTAATTAATAAATTAATATTTGAAAAAAAACTGTATTAACATAAAGTGACATCCCCTACAGGTTTAAAAAAATGTATTTGAACTTGGGTGGATGAATAAAAAGTATTTTATTAACGATTGAAAATTGTAACAATATATATATATAATGGAGAGTGTAAACTAGTAGTATAGGAATTGAAAAACATAATTAGTTTTTCAACAACTTAAAAAATCTGCGGAAATAAAAAACCCGATCTAAATAAAATTTTAAAAAATTAATTGCATTTAATATTTAGTCTCAACTGCACTGATCAAGTTTTAACTAGTCTACTAGTGAAAGCTTAAAATTCCACGACTTGTAATCGAATCGTGAATTTCGGTCCTGGATTTACTGTGCGAAATGATATGAAGACTTAAACCAGTTTCAAAGCCATCTCATGGAGTGGCCTCGTCATCGTCATTGAACTCTGGCTCTGAAGTACAGGTCCGTCACCAATCATCCTGTTGTATATCTCGAACAACGTTCTAGACATAACGTAATTCTATAGATAAAGCAAATATTTTGATTAAAGCGTGGACAGAAATTCAACGAATTCAGAATCGAATCGGGGAAGAAAAAAAATTAATCTTGTTTCTGCCAAATTTTGAATTAAAGGAAACAACATTTTTTTTTTTTTTTGAAAGACCCTTGAACAGAAAAATCAACTCTTTAGAGAAAAACAGACTCCCAATTGTGCAAAATTTGACAGAAAGATTAAGTAAACAAAATAAATGATTGATAAGGATCTCTTAAGGGAAGGGAATAATGATTGTAGTAAACTTTTACATCCAAAACATCTCTGATGAATAGATACGAAGGAATCCATCAACGTCACATAGTTGAAAGATTTCACCTTAGTTTGATAGGGACAGATTTCTACGCTGAAAGAGGTGCGCGAGAGAGAGAAATCTGTTTATATAGTATATTCTATCTTTTATTTCATTTATCATTCTTGCGTGAAAGATAAAATAACTGACGATATGCTTGGTATATCCGTAAGCAAATCAGGTATTGAAAAAGAAACATTTAGAACTGTAATTCAGTAACAGAGCCAGATTCACTTTTCCAAATATTCCAAAAACAATAAATAAATATCTTTTATTTCAACTTTTCTATTTCAGAAAGTTTCTTCTAATGTTGTTTCTGTCTGTGTCTGACAGAATTTGATACATTGCTCATAATATTATTTATTATGATTTATCATTTGTTACGGCGAATGCGAGAACGTTGTGTGGATTGTTTATAATTCAGATTGTGTTGCATAGTTCCCTCGGTCGCTAAATTTTTTTTTTATGTATTCACTATTTGTGAATTGGATCGTATGTTGATACAATCCGTTTTGAATAAGTTTAAACAATTTTATCTCCTTACAACATCGATTGCTCCGTTATAAATAAAAGGAAAGAGGATAAATTTTTAAAAAAAAGAAAATCGAATCCAAGAATGTCAGGTAAAAAATAAAAATCGCTACCAACGTAATAAATTAAACGGATAATGTATACCATTTGAAAACATGATAATTATTCAGTACATCAGGGCTTCTCAAACTTTTAATGTCTGCTACCCAATTTTTAATAATAATTTCCATCGCCCATTCCCTTCCATACGCAATAGTAATGTATTGAATTCGATAATAATGTACTTGGACGCTAAAGCTTCAATACGGCTTAGGCCGCGGTAGCCAAGTGGTCTAGGCATCGAATCGTGACTAGCATCTCATGAGTTCGAGCCCAGTACCACAGAAGACCCGCCGTGTAGGGGCGATGCACGTTAAATCTGTCGAGAGCTCAAAAGTCCCCCCCCGTTGGTGTGGTGGGGTAGTTAGGAGAGGGGGAGTGCCAGCTCAGGTGTCGTCCGCGTCACTTGACCATGGTTCAAAATTACACGGACCGTCGCCAAAAAACCCTCGTGTTGCTAATCAGTGCGACGTTAATATGCTCTCGCTCAATACGGCTTGAATTGCAAACTGAGCAAATTATCAAGATAAGTATTAAATTTTCTATATAATTTTCCATATGACAATCCCATGGGGTCACAAGTATAATTATTAAAGTTGTTCTTAACTTAGTATTAGAAAATTAATTATCAAATGCAAGTGCAGTACATGATACATTTATAAATATTAGCGTGTGTATTTTATTTTTTATTTTGTCAGAATTGATTTGGTTTTGCTTCCTATCAATAAATTAATATTTTAAAATTTTTTTTTGACTTTTCCATATACTCGAGCACCCCACGTAAATTTATGAAACCCCCTTAGGGGTGTACCCCACAGTTTGAGAAACGCTGCAGCACATTCTTCCTTATAAGTAAAGTATCTGTTGTGCGTTTCCACACATGTTGCAATTGTAAGTTATACTGTAGAATTGTTTAAAAGCATAGAATTACAGATCTAATAGTTCGCAGATCCATACTCACACAGACCTACACATTTCGTACAGAACTGCAATCTCTGATTTATCTCTACATAGCATCAGAGATCATTAAAGATTGAACTAGGCCAAAAAGGGAGCATACCATAAAAGGTCATAATTGTAATAATTTTCTAATCCATTTACATTTTTAAGAACTTTTTTAATATTTCACTGCTTAGAGATTTTCAGAAAGGGTCTCTATTCTCACCTTTTTCTGACTTAATAAATCCGATACATAATTAGGGACATTTCTATGAATTCGAAGACCATGGAGTATTGTGATAAATACTTCTTAGAAAATAACGATTACTTTCCATGTAAAATTGTTACTCGCAAAGGGAAAATTCCGATTATCCTAACAAAAATTCTAACTTTAAAGAAACTTTTGACTGAAGAGAAGTTAAATACATGAAAATCTGCGTAAATAACAACTCTTTCGATTTTTTTAAAGCTATTGATTGGTCACATTTTGAAGCTACACGAGAGCTGTTGTCAACGGATCTCATAATTTCGAGACCCAATCAAGTGATGAAGACAACATTTGAGCTGGCCAAATTCACCAAATTTTCAAGCCAAAAGAACGTGAGGACGTCAAGTCTCAACAAATTCAACATGTACCAGCCCCTGTTTGGCATGCTTGCAGTCGTACTAGGACTTGAACCCACGAAAAAAGCAACAGAGGGAGCGAGTTCGAGATCTGATCACTCCTCTAAGATGACCATTCGAAAAATAAACAATCAAGATTTGCTATGAAATTTCTAAAATTCCTTTACTTTATTAAAATGTGGGGAAAATAAATATGTTTTGTAATGAAATATTCAGCATTTCCCGTAAAAAAAATTGTCAAGGAGCTGGTGAATGAACATCAATTTTCAAAAGCGTATGATAGAAGAAAATTGACAGAAAATTATTGTATCTATTATCCATTGCACACAGGCCTCTTTCTGCACGCTCTTTGATAGTTGCGAGGACATGGATGTTGACCACATTCGCCGTTGCCCAGCACTTTGTGCCATCTTTATTGGCAAGATAGGGACTTTTTTTGGGTTCATAGCCTTTCTCGCCACGTTTTTATTTGTTTGTTTTGTCTTTGTTTTTGTTCCTATCCCCTTGTGGCGTTGTAGTCTTTTGTAACCCTGGTCATTGAAAATAAAAAAAAAACTATCCATTTTTTAATTTACATTAAAATTATTGCAGTAATTAAAGTAATTGGCCTCTATTAATGAATACACATATTTACTTATTTTTAAACTATTTTAATCAATCTACGCAACTTATAATTGTATACATTTAATAAAAAGAATGAAGTTCATATTATTAGATTCATATGAAAACAGCGTGTTTTAATAGATTAGATTACTTGACTAATATTATGAATATAAGAAATTGATTGGTGGAATTAATTCTTTTAAAATAAATTAATTATATTGGTGTAATACTTTGATAATATTGCCAGAAATTATTGGGACATAACTTTGTTATATTAAAAAGAAAGCTGGGAGGTGGAAATTTGTTTTCGTTATTGTTCATACAAACTCACTGGTTTCTCACGCCTGCTTTAACCAGTAAACTGTTAACCCTTTGTAGCGTAGTATAAATAATAGGCAATACATATATACCCTTCAATTGTCATCCAAATTCATAGAATTGATTTTATAATGTAATAAATCATGCACTGTAACCCGTGGTCTACACTCTGAGCAAATGAACTCGTTTTTAAGAAAACTAGACGACGCTAGTCGCAAATTAGAATTGGCTGTTTGTCTATCAGTATATACGAAAAGTACCGGCCGACAGGGATTTCAAAAAAATTATAAAATATTGTTTAGAATTGCTTCAATACTGCTTCGTAAATTTCCATCTTTCGTCACATGTGCCGCCGTACTATAAATTTTGACTCCTTAACTCAGTGTTGTCTCAAGGCAACCCTCCCTGATTTTATAAATTGCTTCAATAAATAATAAAAAGAATTTGAAAGTACAGAAATGCCTGTATTATATTTATTTATATTTTGTTATTATATCGAATTCAAAAAATAATTAAATAAACCCGAGTTTATGAGTGACAGAGCTTTAAATTTTTATTCAGTAATATATATTATAACAATAGAGTAAATTTCTCTTAAAGTTCTTATTGGATTGAATTGAAAACTAAAACGCAAAAACTGAAACCCCTTTTTGACTCAGTAACTCGTATTCATTGTAAGTCACAAAAATGGATACACTTGGAAAAAAATAGACTGATTGTAATGAAATTTCGTACACAAAGACATTTTGAATGCAAACAATTAAAACCTGATATCTAATAAATGAATAGATGGAGCTCTCAGAGCATCGAAACCGAGTATCCAGCAGTAGATAAGGAGTGATTTTCCATCTGAAACAAAAGTCTGGTTCATGTCGATAGCAGATATTTACTGGAATTGTAGCGATGCCTCTCCAAATTCGTGCTCAGTACGATTTTATATAAGAGAAAAACACACATTTTGTAATCGGATTGAAAGAGAATAAATATGTGCTGGTAACTTGAAAAATATACTCCCCTTTGCATCAAAGAGATAATGGTGGTCAGACGCTGCGGACAAAAGTGGGAACAACAGCAGTAGCAGTCATAACAAAAGATTTCAGTATCGAGGCGGTAGCAGTCGACCTTAGGCAGGGGTAGCCAAACCAAATTTCTTTCCATAGATGTTTTCGGCTCTTCAAACATTTGCCTCTTGTATTATTTAAAAAATAATTAAGTCTACTAAAATTATTGATTCTCTTTCACTTTTTCCTTTACCATTATCTATTGAAAAACTTACAAATAGCGTTTATGCATTTGACTGACTTAAAGTAGTTACTTCTGTATTAAGTTTCTTTTTAAAAAAAATTATTGGAATCCGAAATTATAAGAACTAGTTCTAAAAAGTATAATAAGTCCAATTTATTTGTAAGAAATGTAGCCATGTGGGAAAACATTCCTCAAAGTGATTTCCAACAATGATTATTTATTTTTATACATGACTTCGGTATCAATCACGAGCAAGAGTTACACTGAAACCCTCAACAGAATTGACAAAAATGCATTTCGAATTTTATGACACGCTTAAAAGTTAGTAAAAAGAAAGTTGAAATCACACTTTTATATGCAAGAGAAACCAAAATCAATTTTAATTATTGGTGTAAACTATGAAATTTTATAATAAAGCAATTACGATATTACTGGTTTATAAATTTTTTTCTCTCGTAGCTCAAAGGTTTCATTGTAAACAATATAATAGCTCTTGCACTTAGCCACAGAAATAAAAAAAAATATCTTCTTAATTCTTGAAGGAATGAAAATGCTTTGAGTAAAATTTTATTTGGATATTGCAAAAAATGTTAATTGGATCACGACTATCTTGATCTTGGGACCTCTGCCACAGTTTACCGATACTTAAAGACGTCCCTGAGTATGAGAATTTAGAAAGTTAGACAATTTAAGAGAGAAATTTCTTTTAATGATAAATTTTGAATTATTTCTTTTCGCATTTGCCCATCCTAAAAGATGAAAGAAAGCTTCTCCGATTTCAATTATGTTATTTTTAAAGATGCAATAACAAGAAATCACTTACGCGGAAAATTCAATTGGAATGAAAGGAAAATATTCTTTTTAAATCCGTTACAAAAAAGTTTTTTAAAAATTTACGTGTGTGAGTGAGTGAATGAATGGCAATTTTAGGGACATACTATTCTGTGAGCGTGAATGCTAATTTTTTGCTAACGAATTCTAATTTTAGATATACTTATATTTCGTACTTTTTACCTCGTTTTGGATTGGATTCGCAATAATTTTAATTTTACTCTTTTACGTGCATATAAAAAATTTGGTGTTCAATGTCGAATGGTTATATTTTTCCTCATTTTATTACACACAACTAATACATCATTTCAGAAAATTATTTCAGGGAATTTTAAATTTTGATTCATAGAATCAACTGTTAAAATTAGAAAAATGTAGAAGAAGCAAATTTAATTGCAAAAATATAACTAATAAACTATTTAAGTATAGTACCGTACACTAGTAACTTTAATTAAAAGTTTTTAAATTTAATGAAAACATTTTTCATAGTTGTATAGAAGACTCAAAGAAGGTTCTCTCCAGTATTAGGAATCTTTGGTAATGCTAATTTATTCAATAGAATATGATTTTCTGTCTCTAAATCTTGAGAAAAACCTGGACCTCCAGTACTGGTAATAGAGTTCAACAACTTAACAATAAACTCATCTAGATGTTATATACAGGGTGTCCCAAACTCCAACGTCAAGCGGGCACGAGGTTAAAAGTTGGGCTCATATCAGTTATGGGAAGAATAAAAAAAATTTCATATCACTTTGTTACGTGACTCTTAGCATGCTTTAAAAATGTGGAAAATTGACACCCATATCACATTTTTAAATACTGTGACCTGAAATTTCACAATTTTACAATGATCTTACATAATCGTACTATAAATCACAGTCACAAGTCAGACACAAAACTTAGCTGGTTTAGTTAAAATTAACGTAATTTGTGTGAATCGGGGTTTGAGAAAAAGATGTCTCCTAACTTTGACTCTCCGTAAAAAGAAAACTATTGGATACAACCACAGGCAAGTTTCTCAAAAGTCGGTGCATTTTGTTAAGATTCCAAAATGGTACGACAAGTGTTCTTCCCTATACATAACAATCATAGAGATTTTTTTTTTTTTTTTTTTTTTTTTTTTTTTGCAGAACATCTTAATTTTAAAAACACCTCTGTTGATACCTTCCATCCCATTATTAGGTACTGTGACAGCAAATTACACAATTTCACCGTCATTTTTTTCTCTAACGCGATCTTTCATAGCCTTGCTATTAATCACAGTCACAAATGGAGCAAAATCCTTTACTGGTTTATAGTTAAAATTAACTTAGTTTAAGCCGGTTTGAGAAAATAATGTCATCTAAATTTGACGCTTCATAAAAAAAAATATCGCATACTACTACTCTAAGTAAGTTATTTTAAAAGATGCCCTTTTTAGTGACAAATCTAAAATAGCGCAACATTTTTATCCATATCAAACATTGCCATTTTGTCTTCTTTTACAAAATGACTTCTTTTTGTGAAAAACTGAATCTTAAGTATGTAACACAAACTAAGCAAAACGTAAACAAAATTTTGTAACACATTAATAAAGTAAATACACGTTTACATTCTACGCGAATGCAGGCTCTACATCTTTTTAAAAGAGATCGCATGATGAGTCGTGAGTAACTGACTAAACTTATTTCTTCCACTGCTTCAGCAATACTTTATCGTAGTTCCGCTGCATTTTCGATTTGTTTAAAAGAAGCTAGAAGGCAAACACTTTGAATATGTAAATCATTTAAGTATGATGAAAATGTTTTCCGATTATTTTTAAATTTATTTTTAATTTGAATTACATACTTAAGATTGAGTTTCTTAAATAAAGTCATTTCGTAAAATAATAGTCAAGTATTGTCATGGATAGAGAAGTAGCAAGTTGTGTACCATTTGGGTAGTATATAATATTTTTGTTTATCTGAAGTGTCCAAGTTAGGTGACATTATTTTTGTTAAACCGACTCTTACAAATTAAGTTACTTTTAACTTAACCAGGTAAGTATTTTGTTGCTTTGTGACAGTGATCACAATAGCACGAAATATGTAAGATCAACGTTGATTAAAAAACCACTGTAACACTGTACAATGTGTGGTCACATTATCTAATGATGTGATGGTAGGGTGCTTTTAAAATAATTTTTTACAAATAAAAAAATAGTATGATAGTTATGGATAAAAAAGAACAAGTGCTGTACTATTTTGAAATCTTAACTAAATGGGTCATCTTTTGAGAAATTTGTTTGGGAAGGTATGCAATATTTTTCTTTTTAAGAAGAGTCAAAGTTTGGTGACATCATTTTTCTCAAACTGACTCAAGTAAACTAGGTTAATTTTAACTAAACCACAGCAAAGGCTTTTGCTCCACTTGTGACTTTGATAAATAGCATGTCTATCTAACATCACGTTAGTGAAAAAATCACTGTAAAATTATGAGATTTTTGGACAGAGTACCTAATGACGAATGATGTTAGATGGAGAGTGTCAATTCTCCACATTTTGAAAAATTTGGTAGTCATCACTTAACCAAGTGAAATTTAATGCTTTTTTATTTTTCCATTCTGGGAAAAATAAAAAAATTAATTTTTTACCCCACCCTCTTTTATCCCATGCCCGCTCGACGTTGTGTGAGTTTCGGTCCATCCTATATTTTTATATAAGCGTGCGTTTCTTTTCTGTCTGTCTCTCTTATGAGAGATAAAAAACAAATAAAACTAAAGAAAATCTATGTGATCTAAGATATTTCCAACTGATTTCATAATTTAATATCATTCTTTTTTTAAGCTTTCTTCAAGTCCATCAAAATACCTTTGTTTAAATTATTAAATTTTACTTTTACTTATAACTGCATGCGTGAAAGGCAATTTCTTTGAAGATATGGCAGCATAATTTCATACATCACTATTACTAAAAGATTGTTTATTACTAACTAAAGATTAAATGCTAAAAGACGATATGTTTAAGTGTAACAAACGTAATAAATTATCTAACTGTACATAAGACATATGTGGCAATAAAAATAATTTTTTATATCTTCGGTCTGATTTGAATTGGTGTCACTTGGCGATGGATATCATAAGAAACCACAATCAGTGGCGGAAGCGACATCCGAGTGTGATTCCTCGCTCTCGTAATTTCCGCGTAAAATCGTATGAATACTTTGAGGCTCTATCTTGAATATGTTGTGTATAATGCTTGTATAAAATTAATTATGTAGTAGAAAGAGAAATGCTCAAAAATTGCGTAAAACTTTACATACGTAATAATGAAATTTGTGCTGGGAAAAAGGTACATGTTACATTGAATTAAAGTTTTTAGAAAGAAAGAAATAAGTTGTCTCTGTTCTCAATTCCAAGTCGTTTTTTTTTAATAAAAGTGACTGTTTTCGCTTTTATTTTCATTTCAACATTTTTTTTTATTCAATGAATAAATACCGTATACTTACAATTTTAAACTACATAATTGACTCCAGTTGAAAGAAAGCCTTTTTCTTTCAAATTATTTATAAAATAGGAGAAGATAAAAGACATATAAATAGCCGAAAGAATAGTCTTTTATCTTCTGCCATTTTATATAAATAATTAACAATGATTTTACACACACACACACATATATATATATATATATAATCCGATTTCATTATTCAAAAATAGCGATTTTATTACCCGAAAATACTACATAACTGGTTAAATCTGACTAATATTTAAATATATATATATATATAGTTAATAAAAGTTATTTTAATTATAAAAATTATTTAATATATAATATAGTTAATTTAATATATTACTAATTTTTAAAATTTTAAACAAAATTATTTCTACTTTTTTTTTTTTTTGCAATTTTTTCGTCTATTAAAATATAAACATCAAAGGGAAAAGTTACGAGTAGATAGTTTATGAGAAGAAGCAAATAATGTTCATACTTTAAATATTTTTATGTTTATCTATATATCAGATGATCCTAAAAAAATTCAACTTCCCTACCATAATAACTAATTATAACAAATATTGAAATATTTTTGCCTATTATCTGTATCTTTTAAATATATTTATCATCAATTGATATGTCCATCAAATGTAGGAAGGATCCAAGCCCCAACTCGGTATATTCAAGTTTAAATTATCCTGCAATCACTCCGTAAAATCAACATGAAAGACATCCAAATGCTGGCACAAGAAGTAAATCTTCCTATTTTGTTGGACTATATATATATATATATATATATATATATATATTCACCTTTACCTAGATTTCGTTTGAAAGGAACTTTCCCACCAAACCAAGTTTTATCTTTCTTGTTTTAATTCAGTTCAATTCATCACCTCATAATTGTAAATTGGGTTCATTGAATATTTTAAGCGATTTGTCCACTAAGCGATGTCGTCTTTGGATGTAATAAATGCATACTAATGAAGGATTCTGGTGCTATTTTTAGCCTCGGTTTTCAAAGAACTCTGGCATTGAGTAAGTCTAAAAAAAAAAAAAAAAATGGTTACGACAGATACTTCTGAGCTCCATTAAACTTCTGTACACAGCAGCAAGCGATTGTAATCTTCATCATTTTCTCTGCAAAGTTGGTCAAGGAATCTGCTTTGAAAACAATTGTTTCTAATCTTATTGACTGTTATAATACCGCAATGTGTGTAGAAAGACGCATGTAGGTATCTATTCAGATTTTTTTTCACAACCAAATGCTACCCATCAATAACACAATATACAACTAGTACAATTGGTATTGCTTGTTTCAAACTTTTATGAACTTCATCATTTTCCGAAGCTGCTGACAAAATATTAAGAATAGGAATTTCTTTCTACTGAAAAAACTTGTTCATGGTGCTAAATATCAATTCTTCCTTTGTATTGGTTTCCAAATGTTTAGCAAATAATTCTTGACAGAAGTTTTTTCTTCTGTTATGGGGGGAATCAAATGTATAACAATAGAAGTGATTTGTTATTTGATAGAGATGATTCATCGAGTTGAAAGGAAAGTTTGTAAGTCTTTATAATCGCGCAATGCTATTTCAACATCTTTATGTATAGTCATTTCATCTATTCTTCATTGCATTAAATTGTAAATCAGGGGAATTTTTTGTTGGTATTTAATGGTGTCTTGTGATAAAAAACAGTTTTTATTATTTCTTTGTGATTGCCGTCAAGATTAATTTCTCAGTTGCAGTGGTGTACACAAGAGCGGGATTTAGGGATTCAACCTCTTCTCTCCCCATACGTTAAGACATTTTTCATTTTTAGCATAAATATTAAGCCATGGTGCTTTCATTTACGAGGGTTTTTTTTTTAAATGTAAATTCCTCCCATAAAAGCAATCTGCTTACACCACTGGTCAGTTGTATTTGGCTTTCCCGCCTTCGCATTTCATAATGAAATATTATATAAGGTTCGTATAGTCAGACATATTTTTGAGTTGAAGACGGCCCCCAAAGGTTTGATAATGATTAAATATTTCTTTTCTGGTCCTTGAAAGCAGCATACATTTTTATCCTTTTCATAAGCATGCGTTTTATTCAAATTCTCTTGTAACCTAGATGGCTTCATTTGAAACTTAATCCCATGAGTAATGATTGGTTTGCTAGGAGTCCATTATATTATATTCAATGCTATATATACTTCAGGCATTTTTTCTTAGATTCAGAAATTTTGGAATACAAAATTTTCCATGCTTTAAATAAACTATTCAATAGATTTATACATAAGTATAGAAATAATGGTTATAAGGATTTCAATATTACTTACGAATATGTATTATTTGTGTTGAAAAATCATACGTAAAATTAAAAGATTATTTGAGGGGGGAGCCAGACTGTTGTAGTTTATTTGGATCTCTCAGCAAAAATTGCAAGCCTCAGAAAAATATGCTGTCGGCTTTTTTTCTAAAGACCGGGAGGGTGAAGAGATTTTTATTTATTTTGTACAATTGTGGCGGTGTAGATAAGATGAATCCTCCTTCAATAGAAAACAAAGCGTGGGAACCGTACTGGCGGCTGGTCACTAATTGGAAACCACCTCGCTAACTGAGAAAGTCAAGACTACTAAAGAAGCGAAGATTATTTTGGTGTGGACATCACCAACATGGCTCATTTATCGCTCACGGCGATGTTGCTTGTTCATATTTTAACTGAAGTAACTTCATATTTATATATGACAGTAGTTTTTTTGGATTGGGAAAGTTGAACTTGATTTCTATATCTCGGAAAGCTCTTTCTCGGCCTGTGCATGATTTAGTTTTGGATTATCAAACAGCACTATCGGATTATTATTGAATTTGAGCTTGGACCTTATACGGCTTGACTTCTTTCTCGATGTGTGTGTCCTTGGAAGCTATCTAAAAATTCATAATTAATTATTCTTATCATTTTATCCAGAGTCCACTTTCTTTTATTGTGGTTTTGTTTTTTTTTATTGATGAAACAAAAATATTTAATAAGACATTAGTACTCTAGAACCTGAATTTTCTTTCCCCAAAAGTTTCATCGATAATTTATACAGACTTCACTTGACTGAGCGTTGCCAAGCAGACGAGAACGCGATTGGTAGAAAGCTGGAGTAACCCATCAAATTTTTTTTATGATAAAAAATTATGTAATCATGGAATATTTCAAAATTAAAATAAAGTTAGTAATATATTGTTTCTTAAACTAACTGCTTTTTTATTTGAATGCTCATCTAAACTATCTGAGTGAGAGTTATATTAACGTCGCAATATAAAGTTGCACGAGGGCTACTGGTGACGGACCTTCTAACTTGCACACCACACCCACGTGAAGACGTTTGAGCCTCAGAAAATTTAATGTGCAGTGGCCTCCTCTACACGGCGGGTCTTCAGCGGCGCTAGGCTCGGACTCATGATACGCAACCACGAATCCGTGACCTTGGTTACTAGGTTACAGCGACCCCACACAAACACAAATGATCGGAGATTTTAGGAACTAGAAAGAGGATGCAAGCTATCTTGTTCATGAACCAAAAGAGAGTTGTGTTTTACTTTATTTAGATTTGCTACCTTTTAATTGTTGAAGCCTCAAAAAAATTAGACACTCAAAGAGCTATCCTTGACTTCATACATTTTATTTCATGCACGCACCGACTTGCTTGTGATGCCAATACTTTTGCTTTGTATACAATTGCAAGCTCCCATTTTTTGTTTGTCTAGTGGTCAAAGTCACGGGCTCGTGGCAAGCGTGTCATGAGTTGGAGCTTTGTGCAGCTTAAAACCTGCCGTGTAGAGAAGGCCACTGAGTGTTAAATCTGTCGAAGCTCAAACGTTCTCATGTTGGTGTGGTGTGGAAGTTATTAGAGGGGGGGGGACAGCTCAGATGCTCCCCTCGTCACTTGACCATACCATGGTTCAAAATTACGAGGTCCGTCACCAATAGCTTCGTGTAACTTTATAGTGCGACGTTAATATGCACTCACTCACTCACCTATATTTTTGTAGAAACATGCTTGACAGCATAATTCGCGTCATCACTTACCATTTTTCAACTACTTGTCGCCGACAACACTAAACCGAGCCTATACTTAAACCTAGCGTCAATTTAAATTTTTATAGTTTATTTACACGTTAAAAAATAAGATAAAAATGTTAGGTGACTGCATAAAATGTTTATTCATAAAAAAAATAGAAATTTTCAAAGTATTTTAAAAAACAATTTTCTAAATAAGTATGACCCCTACAGCCACCCACCCCTCTTGACTCAGGACCCATTACCCTCCTCAGGACCCTGGAAAACTTTAGTTCCCTCTGAAGAGCAGTACCACTCCGTTGAAAACCTATGATCCATATGTTAATCGTTCATTACCAAGCAACTAAAATGCATTTTATTTGATTCATTTGCAAAGACCAATTGAATTTTTTTTTCAAAATAATTTCGTGATGAACATTTCTCTCTTTTTAAAACAAGTCGCCTTTTACCAACTTTTGCACTCTTTCGTGTTCTGAACCAGAAATAAATGTTGTGAATGAAATAAATAAGATTCGTTTTATAATGAAATTGGGGGAAAGAAATTTTTGTTTCTTTCAATCACTTTTCGCAGAAGAAATATTTCACTCTTCAATCAGAACAGATTTTTCTTCGAAGGAATTAAAATACCAACACAAGATAAATAATCGTATCTTCATGGAAAAGAATTCTAATAAATGAGCTTCATGACTGATAGCAGCTTAAGCGCATTTAAAATAACTTGATTGAAAAAAAAAAACGAAGCTGCTACTTTAAACAAAAAATTTCGCTATACCGTACGAGTTGTAAAACGAATTATAAGCAACTGATTAATGAAAAAAATTATAATATTTAATAAATTGCGCACTATCGAAGCTAAATTCTATGAAAAATAGATGAATTTATCTGTTTTTTACCTTATAATTTTTAAGTGGTTGTAAAAAAAGCGATTTGCATAGCTAAAGTTTTTTTTTCTTACAGGTTCTCAAAATTATTCCTTCAGGATTTCAACTTTTACGGGATATAACGATGCATTGAAATGCTATTATACATACTTATAGTGAAGTACGTTATGTAGGCAATGAGAACTGAAAACTCCTCACTCTGTGCTATAAAAATTGGGTCTCCAGCTTATACATACAGCTCCAAAACAAATATTTGTGAGTATTTTTTCTTCAAAATAAAATGTAAATAAATATAAATTTTCTAATTTTTAAAAAAATTCTAAGATGAAACTTGTGCTCACATATAATTGAGTTTTTAGAATGTTAATTGATATCACATTTTTAAAAATTTATTTCAAAGGGTTAACACGAATTTCAAAAATTCGCTTTACGGTGGATGACTCGACTCAATTATTTTACTCACAAAAATTTGACTCTAGCGGGATTGATTGATTGTTCACTAACGCCACACTATGAGTCGGAATGCCCAATAGAACCGAGCTAGGCCGAATGGGCTTAGAGCTGCAAATCGGCCCAAGAAACAACCGCCCCCATACTCTACCTTTATTGAGTGAAAATATTTCTACGGTTGCTTACAAACAAGTTTTAACATAACTTGTTTAAACAGGAATTACATAGTTTTTCACATTAATTTTCATGTTTTATAATGTACAAAGATGCGTAAAGATTCTAGGCAAATACCTATGAAGAAAAAACTACATAGTAAGAAGAAAACTGCATTTGTGAATTTGCTGTCTCCAATACAAGAAAAAAGTTAGTACAAAAATAATAAAATCAAATGAAAGCAAGCAAATGTGTCACAAAATACGATTTGAAATATTATTCCTTTGTTAAAATGATATGCCGTTATAGTTCCCGTTATTCCTTTTTTCTTAATATTTTAAATGAAGGAATCAAGGTTCCCTAAAAGGGAAAAGATTCATCTAAAGGATTAAAGACTCTATTAAAGATATACCCCTTTTGCGCTTATTATTTTACAGGTACAAACAACAAGCACAAAAGTTCTATAAAAGAACAATAAGCGAAAGTATAAATGAATATGCAAATAAAACTTGCGATACAAATGAATTTATACTGAACCGAGTCAGCATACTAGTGAAAAGGAGCAATAGATCTCAAAAGCAATTGTTCCCTCCAAAAAAAAGGAAACAGATTTTTAAATAAAGGAAAAGCCCCTCTCCCTCTAAAAAAGGAAATGTAAAAAATTAAGAATAAAATCTTCAATAATCAGAAAATTAAAGTCTAAACAAAAAGAGAATTCTAAGTGCTGAAATTTTAAAAAAAAAAGGGGGGGGGGGTAAAAGAGCGAAAAGAAAAAAAAATCTATTGGATCTCGGTGAAAATATCTTTTGCTATTTTAAAATAAGAAATTATCTTGACACAAGTATTTGAATTATTAACTAAATCATAATTTACGAGAAGTATCAGAGGGCCTAGAGTAAGGTGATAAATTTTTGTGACAGTGCTGTGTAACACATAGTGATCCGTGTACTCAACCAATCCAGAAAAACAAATAGGATTATTTTAAAATTTAAATCTATGTGAATAGTATGGGAATGAGCCATGGTTTTTTAAAAACTGAACAATGTGCCAAGAGAGTGAGGGAATGTGTATTACAAAAATTGACGAATCCCATCAAATTGCTTCAAAGAACAGGAAGCTCGGTTGGTTCAATGATGAACTGATTATTTATTAATATCGTACGGAAAGCAAACGCTAAGGCTATTGGTGACAGATCTCATAATTTTGAGCTACAGTCAAGTGGAGAAGATGACACCTAAGCTAGCACCCCCCCCCCTTCTCCAAACTAACACCCATGCCAATGGGAGGAATTTGAGTCACGATAGACTTAACATGCATCATCTTCTCTATACGGTACGTCAAACAATATGCTTAAGATCAGCGTATATGACGGATTAATACATGTATTTTAATAACTTAGTTTTCATTCGAATATTTTTATCAAAATTGAGAACATTGTTTTGTAAGTTTTAAAATCATATTTATTAAGATGAAACGATATCTTATGTAACTTTTTTGCTTTGTCAGATTGACAATAAGTCTTAATGTTTACATTCGAAGATTCTGATGGTTTTTTCTTTAGAAACAGTAGCTAGGCCTAAGGGAAATAAAATGATCTGATTTTGATACTGTAATTGGACTCCTATTAAAGCCAAACTGAACCCAACAGGTTGATGTAACCGCGATAGCCGAATGATCATGGATGCGAATTTGGGGCCGACATAGTCGAGTCTTGGAACCGAATCCTGGTGCCACTAAAAACCCGCCGTGTGAAGGGGTTGATGCATGTTTAAATTAAGGAGGCTTTTAGTAAAGTGGTATGGAAGTTTGGAGAGTAGGGTGCCCATTCAAGTGTCATTCTCGTTCCTTGACCGAGGGTCAAAATTACGGGATCCCTTGACAATAGCCCTTGTGTTGTGACGTGGTCCTCATTAACCGTTTAGTTTTGATATTGATTGTAAGTATTTTTCAATCGGGTAAACCAGTATTAGAATAAGTCCAAAAACTTTCTTCCAACCATTGAGAAGTTTCTTTTTTAAAAATTTGTATGATATAGGAGTGAGGGCCAGGCACATCCAGCTCTTCACCATCAGAAGGCGCAATTTAGCACAGTTATCTTTACAATGTTATAATACTTTTCATTATGTGTTTTAAACTTGAAAATATTATTAAAATGTCTCGGTATTCAGAGAGTTTATTTTTAACTAAATTTAAATAGTATAATGCGTTTGTTAAGGTATCCGACTACTTGCGACAACTTTTTTTTTTAAAAAAATGGAGGTATGGGGATTTTTTTTTTTTTTTTTTTTGTGGTTTTTAGATTTGTTTAGTACATTTTAAGAAAAATATGCCAAAATTAAGAAAAGAAATTATTTTTTCTTTAAAATGGGGAAAAATTGTTAAAAATTTACAAAATATAACATAAACGGGGCCTATTCTGTACCAAAAGTTTAGAAACAAATTTTCAATCTCTCAATTCTGATGTGTGTTGCTATGTAATTCATTTTTGAAATAACCTTCAGGATAAGAGATATTTTAATTTTTACAAAAACTAGAGCACTTTATCTCAGTTATTATATGATATTGTTTTAAAGAACAGTGATTATATTCACATAAGGAACTGTAAATTTTGTAATAAAACAGTGATTGGTAAATCTCAAAATTAAAACACCTATATTATACAGAACATACACAAAAAGTTTCAGTTAATTATCTTCAAAACTTTTTGAGCAATCGCTGTCCCCGT
The DNA here is from genome assembly GCA_019973975.1 of Trichonephila clavata. Lineage (NCBI taxonomy): Eukaryota > Metazoa > Arthropoda > Arachnida > Araneae > Nephilidae > Trichonephila > Trichonephila clavata. The sequence continues at coordinate 242,307 of BMAO01039590.1, forward strand.
TTGATCCTTTTCGAAAAAACACATTTCGAGTCAAACGCATTTTAAAGTATGACATATCTTCCTTAAAGTAATGGCATCTACTTTTACTAAAACACTTGTAGTTTTTGTTCTAGCGTACAGTAAATAATAAACTTGGTATTTTTATAAAGATAATAAGATGGCATATAAAATAAAATCATAAAAACAATTTGTAAGTTTTTTGGCAAAATTCATAATTTTAGGGTAGTCGGATACCTTAAATAATGAAGGACAGATTTTGAAGATATAGAAATACAACTGCTGGTATAAATATGAATCTGACAGTATTAGATACTTCCCCACAGAGAATCCAATGCTTGATTAGATGTTTTCAAAGTAAATTATATCGCGTTGATCCAGAATCTGATATTTTTGACGAACCTGTTAATTTTGAACTAGAGTCAATTGACGGGAGTGATTTCTGATTTGTACCTCTGTATCCAAACTTCCACAACATGAGGGTTTTGAGCTTCGATAAATTTAAAGTGAATTATGCCCTCTCTACATTGTGGGGGACTCGAACTTACGATTCTACAAATACAATGCCGACCACTGATTCGCAGCCATTGTCGTACAGCTATCGTAACAGGGCAATGGAGTAAGATGCTATTTTGTTCCATCAGTAATACTTAGCTCATTAATTGCCTTTCTTATTTTTGAAAATTTTTTTTGGCATACATATAAGGAGTGGCGTAACGGAGAATATGAGGGCCTTAGTCATATTTGGCGTCAGCCAGGCTTAAGACCCCTTAAATCATGTCCACCCCCTTCGATGTGGGAGTGTACGTTACGCCACTATATATAAGCTTATACCCAGCCATCAGTGTACGAGAGTTAGAAGGAACACTAGCCACACATAATCAAAACAACACATTTTATTTACAATTCTCAACAACGACACAAATTCAAGAACCCTAGTTAAGAAATGCACCAATTGATAAATATGGGAGCAATAGCGAAGTAGGTGAAATAATTGGATATAATAATAAATCGGATCACTTACACTTAGCAGGTCCAGGAAATACACCTTCTTATATTTAAACATAATTTCTAAAGTAATCTAAACCAAACCAACTGAATCCAATTTATCAACAATTGATCAAGTATTAATATTAATCAAATAGTCTACGAAGGGCTCTCGCCTAACTTTACGTTATCTTACGTTAATCTTCACTGCTATCCTTTAGCTTCTAAGCTCTCTCTTTTTCGAACCCGAAAGCTAATACTTAAATACACGACATAATTTACATCTATCGCGTCTTTCGGGAGGAAGTTTTCAATTAAATAATATTTACAGAAAGTAATTTCCCAAGAGGATTATCAGGAAAAAGCGGATAGACGCATTACAAGCTCAAAAAGTTCATAACAGTATAATTATATTCAAATTATGTTTTTTTTTTAAAAAATATTTCATGTTTTTAAAAATGGATATCGTTAAAAAAATGATCAATAAAATTTCCGTAAAATTTTATAAATCACATATTTGTATGTGTGTACGGTACTTCATTATTATAAAACCAAACCCAAAACACAATGCTTCAAATATGACAATTCTATTCCGTTTGTTCCACAGACGAATTTCAAATTTGTGCGCTCGTTATAAAAAAAAAAATGAAGCACTTTTTTTTCTACTACACACAATATTCACTGATATATATAGAATGAAACTAAACTGTGATCGGCGTACCAAATATATTTTTAGTGCCATGATACGTAAAATTCCAAAATTCTCAAATGTGGGGATTGTGTGGTAGCTAATGGATTAATACATATAAATAATAAAGGCTGAAAAAAAACTGGTTTGGGTCGTGCGTAGCAGCGCATCGCTCAGGGGGGAAATCTCTATTTCACACAAGCAAATAAAGTATAAAAAATTAATACTTACAGCTTTTTCGAAAAACAAAAAGAAATTCTAAAATGAAACAACTTTTTTTCAATGAAACTTTTTATATTTGATAGAATTTGAAATTAGCTTCTAAGAGCTTCCCAAAATCTGATTTCAGTTTTTTATGAACATTGGATGCTATAATGTGAGTTTTGAAAATTCGTCTTTAAAAAGACGTGGTGTAATTTTTTTTATTTATATATAAAAAAAAAATTTTTTAAAAAAAACTTGAAAAATTTGATTAACTATAAGGAATAATTTTTTCCTCGAAATTTACATTGTACGTAAGGAAGTTGGAAATATCAATTAGAAAAATAAGGAAATCTTGAAATTAAATACGCGTGTGTGTCAGAGACAGAGAACATATATGAGGGAAATTAAAATGTTTGAACCAGAAAAAGAAGTTTATCAATAAAATATTGCAGTATAATTAAGTTCTTAACTTTTTGATCAAAAATCATTGGATTTAGGTCTGTTGGGAGGAGCTTAACCTCAATAGCCCCCTTTACCCATGATAACGCCACTGCTGTAGCCTTCCGACTAACCCAAGTACACATCTATTAATTAATTGATAGTAACTTTTCTCTACCAATAGCGGCAAGCGTTTGGCGGTAAATTTAAGTACTTGATCCCGCCCCTGCCAAGTTAACAACTTCACACCCTCTAAGTCCATTGTACGCCACTGGAAGTTCCTTCTAAAAGTTTGGCGACTCTAACTTGGCGAGAACTAGAAGCAACCCTACTACCGCTACTTCGCTTCGCCGGTCTCGCTTGGTACACTTGCCGCGATGTCCGAGTCTCTCGCGGTGTACGATACGCGGTGTCTATTTAGTCCTGCCAAAAAAGAAGCAACAAGAAACCGTTCTCGCGAAACTAGTTTTTAAATTTTCTTTTCTCTGAAAGGCAAGGTCGGCAAAATAACGTTTTGCTCCAAGACGTAGGCGTGTCCAGGGGAGAAGCTAGCTGCTCTTATTTTTACTCTTACATAAGAATCTCGTCATTTAGTTTTCTCGGAGCCCGCGAACCTCTCGCTTACCTGCGCGAAACCAAAACTTCTGCTGAGGATTTTCGCCCACCTCTTCATGTGACGTTCCGGTAAGTTGCTGTTTACGATTTACTCGGACGCGCTCAATTATATATACAAAAGTAACGGAGATGGTAAACATTACTTTGAGTGGAGGGAGGAGTTATTTACTCTAGACATCTTTTTCCGCTTTTTCGAGAACGAAATCAGTTTTCTTTTTGGCGGGAAAGAGTTAGGGGGAAAAAGAGAATTTTTATTTTATTATTATTATTATTTTTTGCGCGCTCTCGTTCTTTTTCGTGAATGGGCAGCGAAGTTTGTTTGTTTTTACCCCATCTCGGAAAACTTTTTTGTTTGAAATTGATAAATTTAACATAAGTTAAAAATAAATTTTTTTTAAAGAAAATCGTTTTCTCAAAAACTATTTTAAATATACAGTCCAGTTTTTTTATTGAGTTAGTAAATTCTAAGAAATTGAAAACGTTTGAAAAATTATAACTTAAAAATGTCCGAAAACCAAAAAAATTCTAATTCTTCATTGAATTTCACTAAATATTTTTATTCAGTATATTAATTTAATTTATTTAATATTTGATGATTATAAAAAAAAGCTAAAAGGGAACTGTAAAAAAGACAGTATTTCTTTATCGTCAGAAGTATTTAATTAAAACGACTCATATTAAGAATATAAAGTTATATTTTATAAATTAATGATGATGTAAGAAAAAAATTAAATCATGATAATGTTAAACATGCCATGATATATTTTTTTTCAAAATGTGTCAATGTTTTTTTGTGTGTGTTTTGTAGTTTAGATTGAATGTGATTCAAAAAGTGAAGACAGTCAGAGGAAAAATAGAATCATCAAAACGTTGAGTTTTATTTATTTTTTAAATTGAAAAAAAATAAAAGAATTTACTGAAAGAAACTTATGTTATAAGATACTTATTATTATATTTCCATGTAATTCAAGAGTTCCCCCACTCACTTCTAGTAGTTTAAAAACGGTCAATGAAATGTCTTATTGAGTCATGCGTTTATTTTCGCATATTTATGTTTTGTTTTGTTTTTCCAGATATGATTTGATGTTCAATAAACAAGACAATGCTTCAACTGTAAATAAGAAACTGATATATATATAATCAGTTAATTCAATTCGCTTATGTAATTGACTCATTTATTTTCCACAAGACTGTGTTAGAGTTTTTGCCGAATTTTGCATACATGAAGAAGAATATTTAAACCAATTACGTAATACATTCTTCTGAAAAGTGCATTAATTATAAAAATAATGGAATATATTCAATATATGTAAGGTATTGTGTGTGTATTACATTATTTCTTTCAATTTACTCAATTATCTTTGATTAGGTCAAAGATTCTTTTATATTCTTTATTTTAAGTTCTGCTTTCAGCAGTTTACTGGGAAAGAGATGGTGGGATAAATCAATTTCTTTTCCTCTCTAAGTATAAATCAGTTTCTTCAAATATATCTTCTTATATTACAATATCCCATCGACTAAATTTATTTAAAATATAAAAAGCATTGAGTTTTTTTACAAGAAAATTTATGTATCAGAATCATTTATTACGATTCAAACTTGGTTTTAGCAAATTGAGAGTAGATAATCAGATTGTACAAAAATTTGATTACTTTCCAAAATATTTTTGGGCTTCGAAAGTTAGGAAAGTTAGGCTTGAAAAGTTTGGTTTTGCAGAAAAGTTAGGTTTTTGGAAGTACTATCAAACACATAATAATAAGCAATTTTTTCTCGCAGTTTAAATTCTAATGATTTAAATGAAAAAAATAAATCTTCAATAACTTGGATGCTTAAATTTTGTTTAGTTCTTCGTGTATATTAATAATGTGGCTTTTAGATGTACCTGAAGAGGAGGGAAAATCCATCAGAGATTTCCATATTTTATATCGATGGATAATTTTTTTCCCGAATAAAGTTCCTGTTGCAAACTTTCATTACTTTATTTTTAAAAAAAATCAAAATAATTTTTTAAAAAAATACATTTGAGAAATAAATGTATTTATGTATTACCCAAGAAGATTGAGCTCACCCAGCGAAAGCTTAAAACTTTAAGCAGATCTCTTAGAAAGACTGAGGAATAAATTCAAAATTATTCTCTCATTTAATAAGTTAATCTTTTTTCACTGTGAAATAATTACCCAGAATTATAACTATGTTTATTTATTTTTAATTACATTTTCTCTTTTTAAAACATCTGAAATCAACTGTCACTGAAATTTGGAGAAATATGAAGCAAAAATACGGAATGTGCTTTAAAATACAAAATCTTACACATTAATGTTATTGCAAGTGGCATTATTTACACGCAGGGCAGTCTTAAGGCGTAGGCCTCAGACCTCGGCTTTGAGGAGGCCTCGTCTCCTTCTCGACTCGGCCTCAATAAGACTATAATCTGAATTAGTTTTAATCGCCAAATGTTATTGCGCTACATATTTATTCTGTGGAAGAACTGAAAGTTTCGATCCATGTGCAAACTGAAAACAATGGCAAGACAGTATTATTATGTCAAGTACTAAACCTACCACCATTCATCATCATCACTCATTCAGTCGAATGGTGGCAATCCGATCGATTGATGCCTATGTTTGTGAGAGTGTAAGTGACGCACTTTTATTTGTTATAGGTTACCGTTTACGCGAGTGTTTGACAACATAGGGTATAACTATCTCCTGAAAATCTATAAGGAAGAAAACTGTTCGTTTTGAAGGCAAAATTGATGACTTTACGAATTTAAAACGTCGAAAACTAATTTTTTAATAAAACTTCATTTTCTAGTGATTGCTGTTAATGAACTTTACACATACAGAATATGCACCCAATTCGATAAAGCATACAAGGTAGGAATTACTTTTACACAAGGGCCAATGGTCTTAAGACTTCCCTGTCTCCACGTGCAACTCACACTTTTCTTATATCTACTCACCTGCAACACATCCATTGGAAGTCTCATACACTATCTCTGAATGTACAAGGGCAATGTGAACAATAGTACTACAGGAAGCATATAGTTATGCAGTTAGTAACAACTATTTTTGAATAAAATATTTTTAAGAGATGCATTTAAAACATATATATATATATATATATATATATATATAACCAAAATTTCTCTACGAGAGAAAGATGAATAAATATGATCAAAACTGAAAAGAATTGAAATTGCAAGATAACCAGACAATAGAATTTAAAAGGATATATGAAAAATTAAAATAATAGAATTATATATATATATATATATATATATATATATATATATAATTTTTCTAAGAAATATATTAAAGAGGTTAATAATATTAAAGGAAAAACTATAACAATGTTCAAGTAATATTTTTATAAGACTTTGTTTGAAGAATATATTGTTAATACTAAATGAAAAATATCCGGAATATTTAATATCATGGTTCTCTTTAAAAATATTTGGTTGTTATTTTATTTTCGTTTTACAGGAAAAGTTTGAAATAGATATTTTTTTTATCTTAGTGACGAGAGAAGAATCTCTATTCTATTTAAGAAATTTGCCGTTTTCAATCAAACATGTAAAGCAGATTGTTTGATGAGAAACTGTAAATCCTACCTAGGTCATAAACCTTATACATCTTTGTTCTAGATCGTTATATATAGAATGTTTTTCAATGACTTACTTTAATTCTTGACAAACGTGACTTGTGCAAATCTGTCTATTGAAATGGATTCTTCTATAGATTGTTTTAAATAGATTCTAAGAAGTACTGAGAATTAGAGTTCTTCCATAAAAATTTATAGCTGGTATAGACTAAAATATTTGACGCAAAAAAAAAAGAATTCAATTATAACTATTGCTTGTGAATACATATCGCAAACTGGCTACGCACCACTGATGACATTCACAGTTTCCATCTGTTTAATAACGGTTGTCTCCAACTGGGGAGAGCCACAGTGTTCCCCCTGCAACACCACGTTGGAGCTGTACTCAGAATACAAGAGTGTAACCAAACTTTTTCAAAGAAACTCTATCAAAAGGCTCTATTGAAAGAGAAAAAAACTATGGAGCATCAACTCCGTTAAAAAGTTCATTAATGGAGAATCTCTCGATATTATTTATCACAAATTCTCAATCTTTGTAAGATCACAACATGATATGTAAATTATTTTTCTAAAAGTAAGAGGAGAGCTCGATGCTAATAAATTTATTCATAAATATTCTTCATCGTCAGCCCGATTCTAACCTGTAATCTCATGAGAGAAATACTACTCTGTACCAGTAACTTTTCGGAATGATTATAAAAAAATATATCAGGACTTCTTAAACATGATTATTAGAGAACATCAAGGTCAGTAGTTAGAACTTAAATGAAGGTTTTGTTAAAAAAAAAAAAAACGGGAAAAAAATCCTACCCAGTTGTCTAGTTTATAATTTTAAAAAAAAACACCCTCGCTAGAGGTACCGAAAGAGTAGACTGGTTTTGATTTCTCTATTTATCAAAGAATGGTTCCAACTAGTTTTCGTTTTTATGCCTAAATCAAGTGTTTCATTGTCAAAACTGTCGATGAGTACAATATTTAAACTAACCCCTTTTTTTATGATTTGGTATTGTGTGGATAAAATATGCCTGTAATAAGATACTCCCTTCGATCCAGAAACCATTAAAATAAAAATTCTGAAAATTTGATACATCATAGATTAAGCACTCTAAAAATTAAATTTGATAGCTAGTTAAACAAAGATTTTGCAATAAATAAGTAGGTAAAAATACAGTATATGACTAAAAAATAATATCTGTTGAGTAAAAAAGTTCGAAATGCAGACAAAAACATCAAACAAAATAGAAATGATTTGATTGTTTCTTAATTACCTTTTTGTTCAGTCTAAGTCAATATTATCTCCATTTTCCCTTAAATACCTAGTTAATTTTTTATAAAATCTTATTCTTTCTTTATTTCTATGAAACACCGCCTTTCATGTATGAAAATAGAAAAATCGCTTTGTATATAGAGTGATACTCTTTCGGCTAAAATATGTGCGTTCCCTTTTTCAATTAGACTCCGTTCTTAATTTTCTACTTAAATTATACACCAACGTATTTTTTGAAGAAACATTTTAAAATAATGTTTGATTTCTTATTTCTTACATATAATGCATACCTGATTTCCATAGAGGACTTTTAAAATGCCTAGTTTTCTTTTCCTACTTTAATTAGTAATTTTAATTTTCCTTTTTCTCACTCGAACACGTACATATTATAGCAAAGTTTGTTAACTAAGAATGTTTATGCTTTGTGCTAACTCTACTATAATTAAGTTGAGATAAAAATTTTAAAAATTGATACTTTGAGTTTTTATACCAAAGATGAGGCTTTTTGTAAAAATAAGCATGGTACTGATATTTACACTTTAAACTGATGCCATCAAAATCCGAAATAGTATAAGAGTCTATATTAATCTGTGTTCATAACTTTATTACTTGTTACATGAGTTAAATGTCAATTTATTTTGCGTTTATAAAAAATAAAATTTGTATGAGTATTCAGATAAAAAACTTAATTTCTGTGAGAAAACTGAATAGTAAGGTCACAGTTTAGTAGTCGAAAGATTTTGTTTGCCTACACCGGATACTATCAAGTGTGTTATGGAGTCTGTTGAACATTGCGTACTATAGGGTCTGGAAGCCTTCACATGATTTGGTACTATAGCTTTAAAGGTGAAGGATTACTATTCATATATTACTTTAATTTTTAAAACTGCATGCGATCACAAATGAACCTTTGTATAGATATAATTAACGTGAATTTAACGGATGTAACATGTTAATGTACAAACATGTATCTTAATCCATGAGCCTTTTTAAGACACCTTTCAAGTCATTTATTTATTTATTTATTTTCGTTTCGGAAATTTGCCTTCAGAACAATTCGAATACACACACTGTTCCTCACTGTCGTTAAGAACTTATAAAGCATGCAAGACAAAAAAAAAAAAAAAATGAATATTTTGAAATAGTCTTGCAAATTAAGTTAACAAAATTAATTAATATAACAGAAACACATTGCAAAAAAATAATATAAATTTTTCTGTCTAATTTCGATTGAAATTTGAGTGAGTAAGAAATTTAATCAGATATGCATTTATTTGTTCATGGGTACATTATGCGCAATCCAAAGTTTGAAAAAATATTCACAGCCCTAGTTATATATATATATATATATATATATATGTATCCAAGTCACTGATTTTCAAATTGCAGTACACGTACCTTTGGTGGTACATTTATAATTCAATAAGAGTGTGAGAGTAAATTTGAAAAGCAATGATAAGAATTCCGTCATTATTGAAGGTGATTTTAAAATTGGGACAATTTTCTAACAAATGGGATAGATTTCAAGTGTATTTAATATAAAAATAATAAAAGGAATTATAGCTTTCCTCTTGCAAAAACAGTCACTGATTTTTTTAACTCCTTGGCGGATATAATCGGAGAAACATATATTAAAAAACAGTAAACTTGCCTTGTTTTTACGTATATATAAATATACTAGCCGTTACCCACCCGCTTCGCTTCGTTACCCACCCGCTTCGCCGTTTATATATATATATATATATATATATATATATATATATATATATATATATATATATATATATATAAACTTTTAAAAATTTGATTGTATTGAAAAATATACCTATACCTGTAACTGTCGCCTCTTGATAAAAAAAGCGGGCAGAACTAATCAAATTTGTATTTTCTAAAATTTGAAGTATAGAATGATGTTTGCACTTTCGTAACCCTATAATCAAGTGGATTCCTGCAATACCAATTTTCGGTGGATCTCTACTCCGTAAAATGAACTTGCAAGCCAAACTTCAAGTCTTAATCTAACAGGGGGAAAAACGAAATATTTACTATCAATACCCACCGTAATTCCGTTGAGAGTCGAGTTCCATTATAACTGTTCTTAGTGGATTTAAATTTAACAAAAGGAAAATGCAAACCAAATTCCATTATTATAGTCCTTGTTGTTCGAAAAAAGGAGTTTTTTTTTGCCAGTACGCCCCAGTAAACCCCTGGAGTTGATTTCCGTAAAATACATCCTTAGTAGATCCCTATTCAACAAAAGAAACATGCTTAACAAATTTCAAGTACGTGGGTCTAACAATTCAAAAACAGGAAATTTTTTCTGTAACTCCTCTTGACCCCTCGCAACCCTCCTTGGGGGTTGATTTTCGTTTTACTCTTTGTTAGAGGAACTCTATTCCATGAAAGGAATATGCCTACCAATTTTCAGGCAGATAGATCTAATAGTTTACAAACGGAAACATTTATCGATTACGCCCCTTTATCTCCCGAAATGAAACTTAGTGGTTGATATTCGCGAAACCCATTTTGTAGCGGTTCTCTACTCTAGGAAAGGAATCTGCTTACCTAGATTGAAGACTGTATGTCTAATAGTTTAGACATGGGGATAATTATCTATAACGCCCCTTGAGCCCCGGCAACGCCACTTCGGGGTTTGTTTTTCCAAAACACATTTTGTAGGGAAACTGTACTCTATGAAAGGAATCTGCTTACCAAATTTGAAGACTGTGCGTCTAATAAATTAAAAATGGACAAAATTATCTCTAACGCCCCTTGAGCTCCCACAACGCCAGATCGATTTTCACAAAACACATTACATAGGGGATCTTTAATCCATGAAAGGATTCTGATTATCATATTTCAAGACTGTACGTCCAGTAGTTTAAAAATGGAAATAATTCTCTACAACGCTCCTTAAGCCCCGCAACATCACTTGGGGGTCTATTTTCATGAAACTCATTTTGTAGTGTATCTCTACCCTATGAGAGGAATCTGCTTACCAAATTTCAAGAGTGTGCGTCTAATAGTTTAAAAATCGGAATAATTATTTATATCTTCCCTTAACCCCCTCGCAATACCCCCTGGGGTCAATTTTCCCTAAACCCATTTTGTAGCGGATATTTACTCCATGAAAGAAATATGTCTATCAATTTTCAAGTAGGTAGATCAAGTAGTTTAAAAACGAAAATATTATCTATTACGCCCCTTAATCCCCCGAAACGCCACTTGGGGGGGGATATTTTCCCCAAACCCATCTTGTAGCTTATCTCTACTCTATGAAATAAATCTTTTTATCAAATATAAAGACTGTGCGTTTAATAGTTTAAAAATAGAAATAAGTATCTATAAAGCCCCCTAAGCCTCCGCAACGCCACTTGGGGTCGATTTTCACCAAACTCATTTTGTAGCGAATCTCTACTCTATGAAAGGAATCTTCTTACCCAATTTCAAGATTGTACGTCGAGTTGTTTAAAAATGAAAACAATTATTTATAACGCCCCTTAACCCCCCGTAACGCTCCTTGCGGCTCGAATTTTGCAAAATCCGTTCTTAGCGGATCTCTACTCCATGAAAGGAATATGTCTACCAAATTTCAAGTACGTAGGCTGAATAGTTCCGGAGATATCGTGATTAGTCAGTGAGTCGCTTTTCTCCTTTATACAGGGTGTCCAGCCTTAATGTGACCCAATAGCTAATTTCCGAACCGTTCGGTTTAGATATGCACTTCCAATTTGAAAAATGTTTTAAAAAAGATGAAGCATATTTTTACGTGCTTTTCAAACCCAAAAACTCATTTACAAAAAATTACGAAAATTAAATTTTTATACGCTCCCTAGGTCCTATCACTTGTATTTAGGAAAAGATGCAGTAGACAAAAACAAAGTAAGCACAAAAAGTTTCATTTCATTACGATAAAAACTGACCGAGTTATGCCTACCTAAAGTTGAAGCATCTGAATTTCTCAGAAAAGGGGGTCGTATATAAATTGAGTTTAGAGTACAGTAATTCACTATCTACAGAAAGAGCAAAAGAAAAACATAATAGTCATATTAAAACATCGTAGTAAACATCATAGATTGACAATTTGTAGGGCCGCGGTGGCCGAGTGGTCTAGGCATCGGATCATGGCTAGCGTGTCATGAGTTCGATCCTAGTACCACTAAAGACCCGCCGTGTAGGGGAGAGAGGCACGTTAAATCTGTCGAGAGCTCAAAAGTCCTCCCGTTGGTGTGGTGTGGTAGTTAGGAGAGGGGGTGCCAGCTCAGGTGTCGTCCGCGTCACTTGACCATGGTTCAAAATTACGCGGACCGTCGCCAAAAGCCCTCGTGTTGCTAAACAGTACGACGTTAATATTCTCTCTCTCTTTGACAATTTGTATTGCAGTATGGCAAACAATAAAAATTAAATTAAAGAAATACAACTTGTACCGAAAATATTAAGACAGCTTTTTTTTAAAAAAATAGCCGCAAAATAATACAGGATTTTCCGTTCAAATTATAGCATAATGTGCGCCAATCAGGGGCTTTACTATATCTGAATGACCAAATTAACTTAAAAAATGGTGAAGGCACGAGACAAGGGAAACTCCCAATTTTATACAAGCGTTGAACAACACGGGCAATTGTACAATAAGATGGATGTCTTCGAGTGGGAAATTTAATAGCATAAAGTCCGGCCGCCTCTCTCTTATTTCGATTACACTGCCCACATAAAACAGTACCATTTCGCAGTTTCTTCATTTGTAATTCGTTCTCCCGTACTAGAATTCGTAATATTAGAATACGACTGTATGCAATTGCAAGCTACTACACAACAGATTTTTAACTTCCATCATGATCAGCAAAAACGCAGCAAATCAGACTGAAGCCGCAGCATATAAGTTCATTTTTTTGGAACTGCTTTTGAAATGTTTTCTTCGTCCAAAATATTTTATTTTTTCTACGTTTTACACGTACACAGAATAAATTTTATTTCTTAAGTACTCAATTATTGTATTATTAACGTATGCTTTTAAATTTAAAAACTATTTACATAAAAGTGACATGCAAGAGCGAAAGTTTCCTGGCAGAGTTCCAACTAATTTCACTTTGGAGACGGACCCTTACTAGCTTCTTGAAACTAGAGGAGAAAATGGATAAAATATGTGATTTTCAAAGCTACATAACTCGGCCAGTTTTTATCGTAATAAAATGAAACTTTTTGTGTTTACTTTGTTTTTGTGTACTGCATCTTTTTCTAAATTTAAGTAATAGGACCTGGGGACCGTATAGAAAATTAATTTTTGTAATTTTTTTGTAAATGAGTTTTTTGGTTCGAAAAGCTCGTAAAAACATGCTTTACCTTTTTTAAAACATTTTTCAAATTGGAAGTGCATATCTAAACCGAACAATTCGGGAATTAGCTATTGGGTCACATTAAGGCTGGACACCCTGTATATAGAGATAAGACTACACTAGGCATCAAACTACATCCCACAACGAGCATTTTTGCGGCCCGGGCAGTATACTGGCACAGAATATTATATAATAAAATATCAAAATTTCTTCCGAAATTTGAAGGTAGTAGCAGTGAAGAGATGTCAAGTATCAGGACGTAAAAATTAATTTTTCTTGTTCTATTTTATGTGTTTATTATAGTACATTATTCGAAATAAACCCGCGTTTCTATGAATATTGATTTCCTTAAGTTAAACCTTGTATTCTTGGCCCAAGTCACCTTTGAGTTTGACACTCTTTCTCTACACTGTTTTTATTTCCTACGTACATAGGAAATTAGCTTTAATTACTATTAATAAATAATAAAAAAATCTTCATGATAGCACTTTTGATAAATGTTTTGTTGCAATTTTTTTAGAATATTGTTATAGTTTTGATTATAATAGTAGAGTAACAAACTTACACTTCCGAAATAAAAATAATTATTTTCATATTTTTCTATGATACTAAGATAAAAGAAAAATACAAGAAACTGTAGAAAAATGGTCGGTTCCGGAACATCTAGGTCAGAATGCAAAACTAGAGCCCACTATAGATAGCTATCTTGACGTCAATCAATAGTTTTGATGAAATTATTTTAATTACATAAAAGCTTTCAATGAATCAAAAACCAGAAGAAAGAAACAAAATATTACTAATTAAAATAATATTATCCTTTTCAGAGGTGATCGTATACTTTTTAAGTTCAAAGAATATATTAAACTTTTAAGGTAAGGAGTATGTTGAAAAAAATTTGAATCATCTATTCTAAACGTTTATCTTATTTCAAAGAAAAATCAGAAAGAAGAATTTAAATATTGTGTGAAATTAAAACTGTAACATTTAAGGAGAGAACTTTCGTTTGAGTGGTATTGTTTTTTTAAAATTTTTTTTAACAACCTGAACGAACCTGATTTTTGTAAAGGAAGCAAAAAAGTCTCCAAATGACAAAATTTGTTTAAAAATTTTATTTTGAAAAGTAGACTCAATCCGCGGGATAATTTGTATACATCGAAATAAGCAACATACTTGTCCTCCTGTCTCAAATGTGTTTCTATATTCAAAGTATAACAAATTTTGAATTTTAGCTAACCTCAAACCATTCTGCATTCATTTTTTATTTAAATTTCGGAGAAAAGTACTTCTAAAACTAATTCTCTTTTAGAGACAAAAAAAAGTTGCTTCTATTGAATGGTAAATGTGTGTGTGCTACACTTGTATTTATTGCATAGGGTTTTGAAATATCATTGATCGCTTGAATAATTTCAGCAGAAAAAATATGAGTAATACGTTATCGTCAGGAATATATAAGTCACTAAAATAAAAAAAAAAAATAGCATATTCTTTTAAGTATGTTGATGGAAAAACTGCGATCAACTTCCGAATGTTTGTATTAGTGGAACAGGAAAAAAAATCTGTTTTTATAAAATCGATTCGCTTAAAATTACCACACAAAAACGAAGATACCGTAGACGTAACACAGCTTTATTTGCATAAAGAACATCGGTACTTTTCGAAAACACAACAAATCTTTTTTGACATGCTGGAGAATGGGTTGAGATGATTATTATATGAAAGGATTCTAATATAAATGTGCAATCCACAATCTGTCTGTCCAGGTGGGAAAATAAATTCACCCCCGAAGTACATTAAAATACTTGGAATGCTGTCAGGTCTTCTTGCTGGAAAAGCTATAAAAAAAATTGTGCTGGAAGAATAAACTGTGTCCGCTAGAAAAATAGACTCCGGGCAAATTTAAACTGAGAAAAGTAATTTAAATTATTTGTAAAAAGTAAATTTTAAGACTTAAATTTTGTTATTGTTTTGAATCCCGTTGTCTTACTAAAATATAGCATATATTTTTTTTTCAAACAAATGGAAAAAGAAGAAAGGAATGAAAACCAATTTTTTCCACGTAGTAAATGATAGCGTGGCTTCCGAGTGCTGCAAGAGAACTTGCATTTGTTGTGGAAAGGCACAGTAACATCTCTTACCACAACAACGATTGAGTTATACTCCTTTGTTTCCTCAAAACGTAATACTTATAACCGTTTTCTTTCCTTTTGTTGTTGTTGTTGTCTCTATTTGGTTCTTTACTTTCTCCTTATTAGATTTGTGGCCCGATGTAGAATCGTTTTTTCAAGGCTATTCGTGAAGGAAAGGGAAATGTTCTTATCGTTTCTGGAGGCGGAGGTTCTTGACCTTAGAGCTTTTTCTCTTGCCCCATAAACCCACAAATAACTAATTCCATGTCAAAAAAAATAACTTATCTTTCAATACTACTGCAGGGAAACTACTTTCAATCTCCTATACAAAATTAATCGCGATAGACCCAGTTTTTGACAAAAAGCTTTTGTTCAAAACTTTTGCTGTTGAACATGGTGCTTCGAACGGCTTATGGGCTTAAAATCAAGCTCACTCTGTTTAACATTTACGAAAAAATAAACACACCTATGCATAGTATAAATTCGAGTATTAGGCGTTATTTAGAGGAATAAAGTTTTGCAAGAATTCAACTGATTTGTTTTCCCTTTTAATTAGCAAGATTATATTCATCTTAAGTTGAATGAACAATGTAACTATTAAGTCAAAAAAATACACACAAACTTTTAAATCTTTATGAATTATATGTGTGTTCTAAGTTAAACTAATTTCCGAGTTCTAATGAATTCTTTGAAGTCCAAAGATATCAATTTTTAATTTCTCCATTTTTCAATCCATCTCAAACTATGGAATGTATGCATATCCACTGAGTTTATACCTGTCGTGTTTTGGAAAACTATGGCTTGGTACATACTGCACCATAAAATAAATCTCATAATTTTGTTGTTGTTACGGTATAAGTATCCTTGAGACTTAATTGTCAGATGGCGAGTTCGTCCCTCGCTGATTCTTAAGACGTTTGACACCAATTCTCAATTTTCCTTTGAGCACATTTCAAACTCAAAATTTATATCCGTCTTCTTAGTTCTCGGACATCGAAAAAGATTGTAGTTTGTTTAACAGTATAATTTAATGTACTTAGATAGCTACAGGATTTTGCAGTTTTGTTACTTTGTCACAAGAAACAGTTTCTTTTTTTGAAAGCTCATTTAAAATGCTGAAAAATATGTGTAACGTGTCGTAAAAAACTTTGGGGTTTTCTTACCTCTTATAAATAAAAATTGTCGAACATTTTTTAAAAGTGATTTATATTTCCAGTAATTCGCGACTAAATTGATGTTTACGGAAAAGGGCACAAATTAATATATGACTGGAAAATTTGTTTTATACTTGAAATGTGTCTCTCGGCATCCTTTTTCAATCATATGAACAGGTTGTTTGAAGCTAATAAAACTTGTACTAGAATATTTCAATTTATAACATTTTTAATAAAGTCCTCAAATCAGGGGCGAGTTAGTTCGTCATTCGTTAATGAGTTGAATTTGTTTTATTTTTTTATTTTCATCAAAAAGAGTAAACTCTTTTCTGCTCCCAGTGTTTTACACTCATGTATAACCCATATTTCTTTTACAAGCTCTTTGATTTGAAATTATGTTATACTCCAAAAAAGATTCTCATAGAAAACACAACTTAAAAAAAAAAAATTGTGATTCAATTTTCACATTTAATTTACTGAAACAAGAGAAATAATCATGTAAGTCACCGGGCTGTTTTTATTTATTTTAAAAATAAAATGTGGTATTCATTCATGTGTAAGAACAAAATGTTCCCATATCTTTTCTCTGTAATCGATACAACATTAGGAAGTGAATCTGTCGTGAGAACCGTTCTTTCGTGTTTGAGTGTGGGACTCGCGCTCTGTGTGCGGATTTTTATTTTATCTGTGCATTTAACTGAGAAAGAAGTCTTTCTCTTTCCGGTAGTTTTTATTTTTTAAAAAATTTTTTTTGAGTGATTAAAGTGTCTGGTGCAGTTAAAACGTTTTTACATTACTTTCCAGGTCGGGTCGAGTCGTCTTGAAATTATTACAATTTTACAACGCCTATCTTTATTTATCCATTGATACCAAAGTCAGTACCGATTATAATTTACCACGAAAAAGAGCTCTCATTTCCTATAATTTTTGTAGTGACCAAATTCTTTGATATAATTTTATGAATTAAAATATCTTAATCACATTAGTGTTAAAAAAAGTTTTTTTTTAAATATTTGCTGAATATTCATTGTTAAATGTATTTTTCACTGTATCGATTATTAAACCGTTTTGTTTTAATCTTATAATAATACCCATTATTTCCTCTAAATATCAACGAAGTTAAGAGAAAGGAAGTATGAGATATTCACTAATTAAGCTTAAAACTAAAATTATTTAAAAGATTAAAAAAATTTAAATAACCACAGAATACAATTCATTTTATTTTCATTTATATTAAATTTATTCCGTGTATCACTAGTATGTTACAACACCCTCAAAAATGTGCGTATAATCATACAATAAATTCAACGCAAAATATCGGAAATTAATTGTATTCTTTCTTTATTTAGGCTACTTATGATTGCTTTTATATATTTAAAGTTTACCATAAAACTTGAAATGTAATAGCTGAAAATTAATAAGTTAAACCTTTTGTAACAAGTTCTATTCGGGTCTTCTGCTAATCCTCTTAGGGAAAATATTCTTTAACTTTGATTTTAGTTTAAAAACCGCTTTTTCCGTAGAGATGACTTGATTTATGCAAATGCAACTTCTATTTAAGTACTAATCGTTGAGTAGGCTATATAATGGTTACGAGTTAATTGTAAGTTTAAATCCAAGTGATAGAAAGAAGCGCGACTGACGTACCTTTAGATTAATAGTAGAAGGAGAATCTACCGGAATATTGGAAGGTATCAACCTTACAAATGAACGAGCTATTAGGCTGCGAGAAGGATCATTTAAAGAGCTTTAACAAAGGTAGTAGTTTAGATAATTTAGTTATCTTATTTCAGGTTAAGATTTCTTATTGCTCTCACAAGGTTTACTTATAAAAGTTCATTCGTAAAGTGTTAAAAATTGAATAAAATTAGTTATAGTAAGATCCTGCTGCTTCTTTCTCGAACCCTCCCACACCCGCGACCTCGGGTCGTGAAAACTTTTATAAGAAAAAAACTCTGTTTTTAAAAATATTAAGCTTTTGAATGTTTCTTTCCTTCTCGCGTACACAATTGAAAAAGTAATAAGATAAAATATAATAGTTGGCTTAAGGAATATACTCTTTTTAATACTTTATTTAAATTAGTGCATTTTTAAAATGTATGCCCAAAAAGTTTTCTGTAAGGTGTTCTATCTTTTGGTAAACTTTTACTACCCTCATTTTTTTAAAAATTATTTAACGCTATTAAAATTAAACAATTGGTATTTATTTAAACAAATAACGACTTTTCATATGAAGTCTCACATTATTGGAAATTTCTCTCTCTCTCTGGGAATTAAAACCACAATTTATTTTCTCAAAAGTTGAATAATTAGGTTCACTCAACCTATCTCATTCATTATCCCATAATTTTAAAGAATAAATTCAAAATCTATAATTTTTGAAAGAAATACGAACTAAACTTGATCTCAATAACTGGTATAAATTAAACAAAAAACTTTTTAAAGTAATAACTCATTTAAATTGTCATGTATTCAAAAAAAAATGTAACAATTTTCTAAATATATTGATAATTCAGTATCAGACTTCTACAAAAATTAAATATATTCTTTGAAGTTAAGAAAGAGTTAACCCGGTTTTAACATTCTCAAAATTACTGAACGCTCAACAGAAAAGCTGTTTTAAAATGTTCTATAAGATTTATCTTCTCAAACTATCAAGCACTCAGTAATGAATATATAGTTTGCTCTAACACGCTTATATAATAAGAAATTCCAGAACTTAAAGGATTATTAAAGTTAAAAAAAATCATAAAAAAAACAGAGTAACTCTGTAAAATAAATTCATTAGTAACTGAGTAAAAAAGAAATATTTTTGAGTGAAAAGGACTTTCACCGTAATTAACGCCCCCCCCCCCCCCTTCAAAAAAAGAGAGAAGTATTCAGCTTAAATTTAAATAATAGAAAATTCCCCCCGAAGTTATTTTTCATCATTGGAACGGAAAAAAAACTCGTTATAAAGGGAACATAAATTAAGCTCATTATATCGGATTTTTATGACTAAATCCTTCAAGTGATTTAAGGATAACTACCACATAATCCTTTTACAAGACTCCAAAGTCTCTAAGATGACTTGTAATCGCTTTAGGTCATTCTTAGGATGTATTTATTTAATATAATCAGATGTTAGTAAACTTGTTTGTCACCAGCATACCCGCACTGTATTATCAGATTTTTTTTTTGAACAAAATTTATAGTCATGATCATATCCTTTCTATGTATTGTTATACCTCGATTTATGTCAGCTAAGTGGTGGAAGATAGTTGGATGTGTACATACATTTTGAAATGCTTGATAAAATAGGTTAAAGGAAACCGTCTACTTCTACACAGAACAGGCAAAGAATAAGACGACTGATTCCAAGCATAATTCCTCTTCTGTGAATTACATTTTCTTTTGTATCAGAAAATTAGAGAAGACCCTGTTATTATTTTTTTAAATTTGTTTTATCCAATCGAATGCCTAAGTAGCTTAGGAAGCGGAGGACGTATATTAATTGCAAAAAGCTGCAATTATTTCTCTAGACAATTTATTAATACATTAATTAAATATCATTACTATCGACATCAAATGATTCATTATCTTGTGTAATAAAGAGGGAATGGCGCGCGGGTAACATAATAATTACTCTCCCTGTTCAGGTTTTGGGAATTCTTTGTTAGAATTCATGAATTTAATTAAGCAGAATTAAAATTCATGAGTTATTGTTTTCTTGGGAAGAGTTATATTTTGTTCCTTATGAATTTACTTTTTAAATTAGCCTAAAGTTTTAATAGTAAATGAGGTTTTTATTAATAATCTTTATTAGTCATAATTTTTTCTCTTATATTTCTTTTTCTATATCCCATAAATATTTTAGAAAAAAATCTCCATCAAAATTACAATCTACTTTGAAATAGAAATATTTGTTGCGATCGAGATTTTTAATTTGTTTTCTAAAGCAGGATAGTTTGGCTCTTTAAATATGAGTTAGATATATGAGTATAAAAAAGAAAGGCTGAATTGTCATAGGAAAGGATATCAAAGTGTGGAGGATCATTTTAATTTAGTTTACTCAAAACTATCAAATGCTTACGTATACTACTTAATAATACGCAACTACTTGAGTAATATTCCTCACTTAGATAAAGAAAAATGACATTATTTTCCATTTCTTCTTCTTCTCTATGAGATGAAATAAGTAACTTATACGAAGCAAGTTCCAAGAAAAAATAATTCACTTGTAAAATTATTTATAAAATTCGAACTGGGAGTGGTGTAGAAGTTTGGAGAGGAGGGTGCTGATTCAGGTGTCGTCCTTGTCATATGAACGTTGCACAAAATTACGAAGTACGTCGTCAGTATCCCGTGAGCTGCTTCCGAGTACGACGTAAATTAAAATGAAATCAAATCTAGTAATATATATATTGGGTAAAAAATTATTTTTCAGAATGGAGTATAGAAAAATATGTTTATTTTTGTTCCTGAACGAAAGAGTATTCAAACATATATCATCTTTTTTTATATGATGAATATAACATCAACCATAATGCGAAATTTTCGGAGAAAACACATGGGTATATGCTTTTTCCAAAGATAATATATTAGTTGTTTTTTTTTACATCCTGTACAAATTTACACTAATATTGTACGGAGATATAATTTTAAATTTTTTAAATATTATTTTTTATGAATTTTGCAACTGATACTTAGTTTTATTTCGATGTTAGTAATTAAGATTAAAAATTGTTTTATAGATTATTATTCGAGATCTAGTAACCTTATATATTCGCATCATAGCATTTTAGAATAAAAAAATGCATAGCGATACCGATAATATCGTTCTTACTGATTTCAGATAGTTTAGAGTTATCTTGAATTATTTACAGTCTTTGACACACACGCACCCACCAATTCTAAATCTCCTTTCATGTATCAATTCTAAGGAAGTGAAACCTTTTACAACTGAGAGACCCACTGATCGCATAAACTAAAAAAATGAGGAAAAGGAAAAACGAGTTGATCTCTTTTCTTCTCCAACTAGACAATCTGAAAAAGAATAAAACTTATCTGCCTCGTTTGCCCGCTCTTCTCATTAATGGAGAAAGCTGATTCGCACTGATGTGAAAGGAGAGAAGTACATTGGCAGAGTAGGATTTGCTTTTCGACGTTAGGAAAGTCCGAGGCTGCTTTTATACTTTTACTACTTTTACCTGTCGGGAGCAAATAAAAAATTGATGAGATACATCCAACCAAAGTCAGGATCCTAGCATTTGTCTTTTTATGAGTTAGTAGAACTGAAACACAAAATTGCCAAGTTGTTCTAAAGTAACTTTTTCTTTATAAAATCCAAAGAAAGTCGTGAAAATTTTTGTGGTGAGCTCGATCAAAAGAAGGATGAGATCTTCAGTCTATTGTGACCAACATAAGAGTTCAATGACTTTAGTTATGCCTGGAGGGGAGGGGCGTGCTGGTACCGCTATCACCGCAATTATCGTGCTTGTGATGATCTCTACCGGTGGAATTCCAGAATTATATTATAACTGATGCAATACATTTCCAATTACGTCACAGTCATCTTTTGGATTCTTAGTATTCGTCTAAAAATTAATGATGATATAATACAATAGGTTAAGATCGAAAATTCCACTGTAATATAATTAATGGTCTCTGTCACAACAGTATTTTGTAAGCTGTTCTGTAATATTGCCAGAGGAAGACATTAATGTAACGTAGAGGGTACCAAAGATTAGGATTTCAAGTTTCACTTGTGTAAATCTTAATATCCGAAGAAGATACGGTAATCACATTTTTAAATTTCATGAATTATAGAGAAAAAAAATTTTTTACAGTAATTTGTGTGTGTATGTGTGATTTATATAGGTGAAATGAAATTATACCAACTTTAAAAATTTTGTGCATATATAGCATCAAACTAATTTAATTAGTCATTTAAATTTCTGTATTTGCCATCCGCATCATTGAACTCCTGGTAAAACTAGTTTAAGTTTTATGAAATGCCTGTTTGCATATTAATAGTTTTGAAAATGTAAAAGGAACAACTTTAATGCTGTCGTAATATTAAAATCCTGCTAATATGATTAGCAAATAATTGTTGTACACACAAGTTTATACCAAATTATTTGTCTAATTCTTGTTCCTATTTCCATCCAATCAATACAAATTGTGTGTGATCTTAATATTCTTCACTTTCATCAACGAAATCCACACAAAACTTAAATTGTATGCGGTTAAAAATTAAATTACATAATAATAATTCAAAAAGGAACCTAAAAAATTAAACTTTTGATCGATTTTTAAAAAAGGGATTGAAAATAAATGAAAACGCTTGTAATGTTAAATTTTTTTTCAATTAGATATTTAATATCTCTGTGACTTTAATTAACTACAAAACAACAAAATTAGTAAATCTCAGCAACAATAAAGTTCTGCTGACTATTTCATAATAAAAGTAAATTGGCAATTGCATAGTTTTATCAAAATTCTTTTGATCAGTAAATTTTTCTTTTAAGCACCTGCATGGGAACACGACCTCTTCGAGCTCCTTTTGAAAAATAATCTTGACTTAAATCTCTTCTAAATCCCTCTTCAGTAAGAAAGAAGTAGAAAATGCAATAGAACAAAATATTTTATTTTGTTACTTTTGATAAAACATGAATCCTCTTTCCTTCGGATATTCGATTAAAATCAAAACACTAGAGAAATATTTCAAAGATAAACAATTTAGAAAGTAACATTATTTGCTGATACATTAAGGGATACATTTTTGTCGTTAAATGTACTGTCAATTTGAAAAAAATAATCACAAAAAAGGAAAAAATCTCTCAAAAAAGTGTCTAAAAGTTGAATACGATGTTACAATCATTAAATTAATAATGTTGTAATGATATGTGGATTTTAAATGTGTACAATCAATTTCAAATTTCGATTTTAAATTGAAAACTATGATTTAGATACTCATTCAATGGTTGCTTTATTATCGTGCTTGCTCTTATCTTATTTCACATTAGGCTTGCTCTTCAAAGTCTAAATGTGCTTGGGGAAGAGATCTGGCGATCACGCCAACTTGAGAAGTTTTTAAGAAGCACGAAAACAAGCAGTAGAAAGGCATGTCATGTGCTGCTGCCTTTTCAAAATATAAGCCCAGAAAGTGCTACACTATGGAGCGTAAAATCATGTCTTCGTACCACTGCGATGAATTGGTGTCACAGATAATAACCAAAAGGGCCCGGCTTTCAATTGAAATAGCACCTCATACCATTCCTAGTTGCCTGGCTGTGTGGTGGATGGCAGTTAAGTAACCCCGCCACATCTCTGGTTATCTCTAGACACGTCTTCGAGCTAGTTATCATGGCTCAGTTAGTCATGTTGGACTCATTGCTGAAAACAATTCTACTTCAATCCATCAGGTCGATTATGCCTGGTACCACTGGAAATGCTCTTGATGGTGTGCAGCAGTGAGATATAGCAGGCGTAATGACCTCATGGTCTCAATTAATGTTCGTTGAATCGCCTATCGAGAATCATTGCAGTCACTGGTTTTTAGTTTCACGTTGGATCGTTGATAAAGAACCATCAGGAGCTGTGTGCGCCGATCAGTCTTCGCGTTCTGCCATCGGTCTCGGTCGACCGCTGTCTTGACGCTCTAAACGGCTATGGTTCATCTTTCCCAGCCAATATCGACAAATAATTGCAACACTCCTCCTATATGTTAAGTAATCCTACTATCTGACCTCCTTTAGTCAAACTGTGCTTCTTTTCTCAGATGATGACATCTGCTCTTATTGTTAGCCAATCTATCTGCGAGGCATTGGTACATTCCACGTGTTCGATGGAAAGACATTCGCAAGGAAGTTATGCCTTAGCATTTTCCTCTGTTTTATATAGTATCCGGTTGCTTAGTTGCAATGCGCTGGAGCTCCAACTAATCAGTCCCTTGCCAAAAGTTTAATCAGTGGCATAATCCATCGTAAGATAAGTGCATATGCAATATGTCCTGTTCTGATGACTCTTTTTTATGTGTCTCTTTTTATGTTATAGAGTGTTTGTGTGTATATGCGTGAGGAGAAAAATATGAGAAACTGTCGTTATTAAAACTAACATTCAAATTGAATTAAGATAATGAAAATTGTTCAAAAACATCGCTTGTAATGAAGACATGGCACTAAATTTTTTACCTTTCAAATGTTGGAAAGGAATAAAAACGAACGTTCTTGATCTTTTTTTAACAGGATGCACACACAACAATATAAAATTGGGCAAACCTTCCGACTCGTTTGAACGTATTTCTTAAGAACCGAAAGATGTGAATTGCTTTTCTACCATTTGATTAGTTCTGGGTTGAAAATGTAATTTGGAAAAGTGTCACTTTTGTGAGTGTAATCGTATAGCGATAATAATTGGGATATAAGTGAAAAATACCCATCTGCAAAGTATGTTTAATTTAATTCAATCTATATACTGAGTCCTTTGACCACTGTTGCTTGTATTCGAAATTGTCACGTTTCATTACTTCAAATAGTTGTTAATAAAAGGAAATGCCATAACTATACTTATCATTGACGAGCGGAAATGCCATTAATGTCAATATTGCGGAAAAAGGGAAATGCTAAGAATACATCCGTTGCTGATACAAGAATACCGTTAGTTTAAACTTATCGGATAAAGGGTAAAAATGATAAAAGCTATTAGCCAATTTTGGGTTAGTTGGCCACCGTAGCCAAACTTCTCTTTGAAACTGATAAGTATTTTCAGATATGCATAGAATTGCTGCTATCTACGCTTAATATTCAAATACATGACCGGAACCGGGAAGCATACTTTTAGATATAAAACTGTTCCAGTATTAATATAAGTTTGTATGGCTATAACATATGCCACATCCGATTATCATCTAGAGTCCTTAAAATTTAGAAGTATTCTATCGGTACGAAAAATTTAAAGCTAAAATGTAAAATTAAAAATCCATTTAGCATTAGTGTAAAGGTGACAAAGGTATTTTATACAAAAAATTTACTGATTAAAACAGAAACGATTAGAGAAACACGAGAGAAATACACTATTTTTATACACTAACGAGATCAATAAATCTTTATCAAGCTGATGTGTGTTCTTGTATTTATCTATCTGAAAAGTCTGTCGAGAACATTTAGCGAAAGCAGCTTTAAATTCAATTAATCAATTATCTTTGTCTGATATGTTTATCTGTGTAAAATATCAGCTTTAACCAAATAACATCATAATTACATCATTTTTGTACAGTATTTTTAAGTAAGCTTATTGAAAAACTTGAAAATCTCGGAACAGATAATACTGGATAAATGCAGGGTATGCATTCACTGAATAAAAAGTTACTATTCTCATTCTTCTGTTCTACGGATTTCCACAAAAAATTATATAATATCAGTGGAGATTCATTTTCTGTATCTTATAAAAAATATCCCGTTAATTTGTAAAGATTTTGACAGAAGCGTTCATTTGAACAATGGGAGATGTCATAAACACTTTCTTTTAAAACTGAAGCTTATTTCTTCCTCGAAAAGTGCTATTCGTACGTGATCTCTTAGCTTGTTTACAGACTATTAAGTTCGAGTTGAACTTCTACGTTCAACCGATTTACAGGTCGGAAAAGAAAACAAGAGTGAAGGAGAGAGAGAAGCAGACATTTGTTGGTCGGCTAATAATTCCCGGAATGTCAATCATTTCCCCAGGCTCTAGTGCGGGACCGCATTTTTGGGTTTGAAAGTAGACTCTCTCTTTCACTCTTTCCCACCTAGGCGTTTATCTACTAGCCGAGTAACGGCCTCGCCTCATCTTTTTACTATGCACACTTGATATCCACTCGTAATCTGCACGGAAAGGACTTACTGGGTTGCTTGATGCAGAAGCAGTAGTGCGTGACTTTACCCGTATTAAAAGAGATCATTAGCGTACAAAAAGATTTCTACAAATAGTGTTTATAAATTAATAGATATATTTCAATATCTTTAAGGGAAATAAAACTGTGTAAGGAATAAGTGTATTATATATATATATATATATTATATCTATATCGTGGAAAATGTTACGCTTTAATTTAAGTTTGGAAAATACTGCTGCTGTGTGTGTGATTAATCATTGTTTGTGATATTGTTACTCAGTACAATAAAAAAGGTTTATTGTGTCGTTATGGAGTGTCGTTTATTGAAGAAGATGGTTTTTCAGAATAGCTTAATATTCATCAATTAATTAATTAGTCGAAACAAATTGTTCTTTTCGTGTTCATATGTGAGGATAAATGTTGCAAATATAAATAAAAGATCCCTGTTAAGAACTTGCTGCAACTTATCCTATGAACGTATGCAATAAAAGCGATATACAATCGGATTCAATATATATTTTTAAAAAGCTCTGATTCACTCTCTCTCTAAAGGTATAATTGCGTAACACAAGTAAGCATGTGTATATATATGGAAAAAAATTTATATATATGTATAAAAATAATTTTTGTTTCTGGCAAGTTAGTCATTCACAATGGTGAAGGTTTTAATGCATGTCTATTGTAACGTTTTGTTACAATAAACATGCATCTGCAGTATTTCTAAATATTTGTCAAAGTGTTCATTACTATGCACAGATACTAGATGATAATTTATCACGATCGGGTGAACTTCCAGTCGATTATCACATCGTCTTCACTTGACTATGATTCAAATTTATGAAGTCTGTCACAAATAGCTCTCCTGTTGCTTGCCATGTTGATAACAGTAAATCTGGCTGATTACTAGAGGGAGTTTCAACACAATAATTCGGTAAAAGACTCGCAAGGCAAACAAGTTGGCTTAATGCTTAAAGTATTAAAATTCTCGAAAGACATAATGTTACCCCGCACTGGGAATCTTTGGTGTATAATATCTTTGATCAGAGTTATTAGTGTAATCTTGAGCCGTAAATTGCAAGACTTGGTTTCTTTCATGGAAATCAGCATTTATTAGCTAGTGAGGGCAAACACAGACTATGTGAAATATATTTATTTACTTATATTTTTAAGAAAAGTTTAGAAAATAATACGTGTATACATGAATCGTTGGTTATAAAATTACTCACTACTAAGATATATAAAACTGATATGTTTCGCACACCTCCTAATATTATTTGCTATTTTTAGAAACGACGTTTAAAGTATTCTCTTTATTTAGATAGTGTGACATTTTTGGAAAATATTTTCTGCAGTTGAAAATGTCCGGAAAAATATTTGACTATGTTTAGACTTGAAACTAGACAGCTCAACTTTTGCAGTGGTCAGTCAGACCAATCATTAATCGAGGAGTTCTAAAGGGATATGTACTTAGGCTGTGAAGGTCACAGACTAAGTACATATCCCCTTAGCTGGAC
The DNA here is from genome assembly GCA_019973975.1 of Trichonephila clavata. NCBI lineage: Eukaryota > Metazoa > Arthropoda > Arachnida > Araneae > Nephilidae > Trichonephila > Trichonephila clavata. The sequence goes on from BMAO01039590.1 coordinate 270,089, forward strand.
TTAAGAAAAGAGGCTTTACAAAGCCCCTTTTTATAAAGCCTTTGGGCATAATCCCCAGAGAAAGAAAGGGTAGTCTTTTAGATCTTGAAGAATGCACAAATGCCCTACAAGAGGAATATATTTAGAGAAATATTTTTGATGGTATTCCATTCCAAAACGTATTAAACTCAATAGCATAAGTAATAATTTTAACAGCGCATATCTCCTGTTATATTAACATGAATATAGTGATTTGGAAATGCTATAAAAATAAAGTGTGTGTGTTATGTTGTGAAAATAGATCCATTTATTTTGAACTTTGTTTAATAATATTTTTTTAAACCCTGCTCACGATATGTCTTCCTCATTAATGTCATTAACTTGTTTCTAAACGCATAAATTCAGGATATTTGTTCATTACAAAACTATTCCTTTTTATTTGTAGAGTTCATATTTCTACGAAACTCACACACACACACACTCTTTGCTTTTTTGAAACTTGCTCTCCAGACTCTGAACATTACATTGAATCCCCCCCCCTTAAGTCGTCAGTTATTTAAGATAGTAAACAAACAATGAAGTGTGTGTTAGTGTAAATAAGTTTAAAAATAAACTATAACAGTGTTAATTTTTACAAAGCAAAACTTTTCTTACTTCGTTGCAAAGCCAAAATGTTCTCTATAGTGAGTAAAACGAGAATAATTATTAGATGAAATTATGATTTTATCTCTAAATGTTAAATACTATTTTTACTTAAGATATTTCTGAAAGAACATTTAAATCTCACGTGAATAATAAAGTAAAATAAATTTCATTTTTAAGTTCTGAGCTTAAAGTACTCTCAACACTAATTATTAAATAAGTTGCCGCTTGATGGCGTTACATTTAATCTAAAAATAGAATCTCTATTGATAAGATTTTTTAAAATTTTTTTTCTTGTTGAAGAAGACCTTGTTTCTTAATTCCAACTTCATTATTGCTGAATAAAACAAAATACAATCGTTATTCGGTTTAGCTTTTTTCTGTTTGCGAGTAGTTAATTTGGCAACTTTCTGAAAAAATTATTATGGTACGCTTGGGTGAATTTCCAATTATTTATCTTATGTATGGTAATTCTAATTGAAAAAATATCTTGTATTATGAAGTTATTTCGAAAGTCATCCGCCGTTTCTAAATCATAATTTGTTATAATAATCTTTTTTCTCTCGTTATTTTATAAGAGGAGATACTTTCTTTTTTTTCCCTTCTTTTTTTTTAAGGAGTTATTGGAAAAACATTTGAAAAGTTTTTTTTTTGACTATGCAATGAAAAAAACGTATTTCACACTATGATAAGTTTCTTTTTCTGTGTCTTCTTTTGTTAAATTTCTTTTTCTTAGTCATTTACATGGTCAAATTTTACTTATATACTTAAATTTCCACACTTAAATATCTAAATTATTTCAATTCGCTAATATATAGCTTTTTAAATTAAAATAGTTATTATAAAGGCTTTCTTTTAGTTTTTTAAAGAGATAACTTCTCGGATTCAATTTTGAGTGTTTGTGTTTTGATATCTCGGCATATACACAAATAACTTAAGAAATATATATATATATATATATATATATATATATCCATCGAGGAGTCGGTAATGAATAGTGATGTATATAGATTTTGTGTACCTATCTTCTTACGAAGCTTTCGAAGCTTTATTGCTCTCAATGCATAATTTTTTAATATATATTTATCGAATTATTTTAAAATGTTTTATGAATTATGAAAATTAGGTAATTTTCGAGTGAGAATAACAGAATATTTTTTATAGGTGTGTGTAATTTTATAAAACACAGTATACATTTTTCTTCACAGAAACTGTCATGTATCTTTAGATCTAATCACATTGCATTGTGAGAGTGAAGTAGGATAATTTACGTAATGAAAATACTGTTTTAAGTTACTCTTATCTTTTATATTTCATTACTAATTTCAGCTTAAATTATAAATAGACTGAATCTAATCTCAATAGAATAGTTTACAGTTGGAAGTGAACTTGAATCCTGTTATGGGCAATTTAATAATACAATTAGTTTCATCTTCCGTTTAATCATTGATACCTGTTGACTCGTTTCGTCCCCTGTCAACGTCACGAAAGAGTACAAAATAAAACAGCTATGTTTTTCGATATTATATAAACGCTTTGCTTAATTCTGTGATTACAACTCTCTCAAAAATAAAATTCGATACCTGTCGACAAGTATATGTTTCGTCGACAATTAGAACTCGAAAATCGTATGTTAAAAATAGCTTAATTTACGAGTAAGTTTTATCGGCTTCTCTCAGTTAGATTGCTGATTACGAAGTGGATGATATTATTTATTACACCTATGGAAAAGCAAAGGAGCCGAACAAACTTTGGGGGAAGGGGGAGGAAGCGATCTTTAAACTATAAACAAGAAGGACCCTATCTCCAGAATCGACAGAAACTTGACGCTGAACTCTGTGATACACCATGATGTCAAGGTCATCCCTGAAGGCAATAAGTAGCCTTTTGCTCAAAGTACTCGTGTGCCAACAAAGAAATTGGGAGGAAGACTGAAAAAGAATAACTCGGAAAGGGCCTTCGTTTATTAATTTGCGTTCTTCTGCAGAAATAGCCCCACCCCCTTCTCCCCTAAAAAATCCTAAAAATGTATAATCAATATCCCAAGTATCCCTTTGTACATTTAAGAATAGAATAAATTGGGTTTCAAAGATTCATTTTTTTCCAACATCGTTACAAAAGTATTATGCTCGGTAACTCTTTCTCCTCTGTTCAATTTAAATTCCTTCAATACAAATGAAAGAATAAAGTATCACGTTAAAATCATGATGATAAAAAAATAAGTTTTAAGTTTGTTTCAGAAGTAATTCATAAGTAGTCCATAAAGTTTTTCTTTCCTGATACCAAAGTAAATTTTTTCCTAACCTGAGTATTGGGTACTTTCTGAAATAAAAATAAAAATTCATTCATATTTCAAAGCTCTCGTTATTTTATATTTTCCCTAGTTATTAAGTTTATTTTATCTTTTTTTGCAAAGTCTTGTTGTGAATATAAAGAAGATAACAACTGCAAATTAAGCTGAATAACTAGTTTTAAAGAATACTTCTAAAAAAATCAGGAATTAAGTTCCTAAGAGGGATATACAAATTAAAACATTCATTTATAATTTGATAGGTCTCATTTTTATGATACTTTCATTTACAATTTTTTAATGGAAACGGGAAGTATGTCAATGGATCTTTCATTTGATTGTTTTGTGAAACAACCTTTTTTTAAACAGTCGATTCCTTAAAAGGGATTAAAAAAATTAACATCAGTTACTCATATCCTCAATTGTAAGCAATATAATAAATTTTACACTGTTGGAAAAAAAATTTTTTTTTTAAGTATGCATTTATTTCCTTTTGCAAATGTAATTATTGTTACAGAAACACTTTCGTATACAGTCCTTTTGAACAAAAAAAGATGCTCCTTTCCAAAAACATTCCAACTAATATTTATTTTCGGAACGGATCCAAATTCCTCACAAACTGTGATACGGGATTTTTATTTCTTTGCTTACACAGATATATTTTCATTGCTGAGACTAACATAGCCGTGGGTTATTTGTACTTCAGCATTAGTAATAATAAATAAAGTATAGCTGAAACTGTGTTTATTATATGTTAAAAGAAGGGCAGCAAGAAGACAGTGAAAAAAATACTTTAAAGTGAATCTGTGTTTTGTTTTGGTTACATCATAAAAATAATTTCAGTCAAATTTTACTGACTGTTATTCTAAATTGAGTTCCAGTTTTATTGTTTGTAGACTAGCCTATGATGTTTTACTAAACAAAATTCCTTTTTCCTGCTATAATAATAATATTATATAAAATAACAGTATATGTATATATATATATATATATATATATATAGTATAATAAAATAAGATAAAATAATAAGTGGGAAACTTGTATTACCTACAAGGCCAAAACAGAAAGATTTTGGATTCCAAGAAACATAACAATTGAAGATACAGAAAGAGTGTTTGGACTAAAATGGAGACCTATTATGATTGCTAAAGCTGTCGCTGAATTAGGCCAGCGATTTGGGGCTATATATATCAGATTTAAGATACCTGAATGTTTAATTTATTTAAATATACTGTCATTTATTTCTTCTGTTCATTACCATTTCAAACAATTAAGGTTTTTAGACTATGTTAATTCTTTTTTTTTTTTTTTTACATATCATGTTTTTGATTTATTTTTATTAATGAATTATTCATCTGTTAATGGTTTAAATGTTCTTTTTTTTACATAAAAAGTTACATGGAATTATTGCTGTATTAATTAAAAGTTCCTCTTAGATATTTTGTTTCTTGAAAGTAAAAATAGTTTCAAGAATTATTTACACCTTCGTCCTACTGATTATGATTTAAATAAATTACGTAAATAAGGGAAAGAAGTGACTTTTTTTCGCTGAAAATAAATAAGATATTAAATTAAAGAAGCACATGCCACTCTGAGGAATACTGGAATTCTCATAGAAATATTCTAAAATTGCTAAGTTTGTCAAAAATAAAAAACATAAAATTGTGACTTTTCAATTAAGTGTTTATATTGTATAAAAATAATTTATAATTCTGACTATTTATAAATTTTGTTTAGTTTCACAGTTATACGTGTTAGTGAATAAAAAGTACATTCGAACTATATGAAATAAATAGATCACTTTTGTTGCGTTAAGTTACTTCGGAAACCAATTTTCTGAATTTCTTATTGTATGGGTGTAAACACTTGATAAAATGCATGAGAATACTGAAAAAAAAACCAATTAGAATATCCTCTTTTTTTGACATTGATATTACATAATAAAGAAACTGAATATTTTAAAACATTTTTGAAACTTTTCATCTTGAAATACATCTGTCCGTCTTCGAAATGTGATATTAATCACAAACAATCACTCTATAATTATGTAAGATACTTTTTTTTACCAGAAATGCGATGCATTAAGAACAATAGATATGTGTAAAATCTATTGATTACCACAAATTATTTTTAAATGCTTCCTTACAATTTTTCAGGGTATCCCGTTATATATATGGAATGCGACAGAATACAAAGTACTATGAATTAATTCATTATACGGTTAATTAAATTTTAGGTTGATATGGTGTTAAATATCCAGTCAAATTAGAATAATTAATGAAATGGATAACGTCTATCTAGAAATCTCGTCTTGTTAGTTTGTCATTTATATCAATTATTCTTCAATAGGATTCATGCTATTGGGCGAGGGGACAAACGCTTTATTGTTATTTTATATCGCTTCTAATTAGATGTGGCCTCTTCATATCTTACAACTGTTGATCAGAAATTAAAGTTGAATTAGTTATATTTGGTTATCAGGAATAACTCTCCACGGTGTGTGTTATTCTTATATTTATGGTAAACAATATTAATCAAATAATAAAATGTTGCAAAATGAAATTTTACGTTTTTTTTTATGTTGAATACATAAACGCGTCATTAAAATTCAAATCTCAGATATTAACTGCTCTCTATTAGTCATATTTAATAAAAAGGAATCATATATTTTTCTGAAGTATATTGATAATGTGACTAACTTGTGTTTCCTTCGCTTTTTTTATTTATGCATATATGTACAATATACATATACATAAGGAAATGAGCTGTTGGTTTCATTTGATATTTAAAGGGATTCGTGGGAGTATAAGAAAGTTAAATGAAATAATGAACATATTATGAGATGTGATAAAAATATTAGATGGAATGTTAATAATTAAATGAATGTGATGGGACTATTTTATTCAATAAGTTTCGTTCAATCGAATAAACAAATAAAACCAAATAAAAAAATCGAATTCAACAATAAAAGACTGAAGCGAATGCTACGCAGAATGTCAAATATGGCATCTTAAAAAGTTGGTTTCGGAAGTGGAGCACCCGTTTAACTTTTTGACCTGAAATCTTTGGCTTCTAGATGACTCTTTTTTTTCCCTTAGTCCAAAACCTGACACGATTTCCATTGGACAGTTTTAGTTTTCAGATTTTGAGGCCTCTTTTCTCAACACAGAGGAGAGGGAACAAGGAGTACTTTTATGTTACATGTTTTGTTTTAATCATCTTCTCTTCATCCATGGAAATATAGAAAGTGGAACTGTTTCATTTTTTCCCCTTTGTACTTCTCTTGTCTCCTAGTTTTGTTTTATGAATTGTGTTATTTATGTAATTTAAAAAATTAACTTTCTTGTGGATCATTGTCAAAAGGGAACATCCAGTTTTTTCTCCAAGAGGTAAGTTGTCTCATTTCGACCAATTTCTTACGCACCTGGGGATTACATGTCCTAATCTTATTTAAAATTTTTGATATATCGTTTCCAGCCTTTAAAGAACTTTTTAGTCTGGTCCCTCCAACAAGCATGTTCTTTCAATTTTTTTTACCCTTTTTTAATTCATTTGATCAGTTCATCTGAAGGAACCTATTCAAAAGACCAGTTCGTAGTTGTGAAAAAGACCGAGCCTATTACTTAAACAAGTTACCTGATTTCGGCCTGTTTTGGATGAAAGACTGTTTTAACACCTCGTTTTTTAGCTGTCAGATATGTTATTTTCTTAAATGATGTCAGTTTCAGGTTCCAATGTATTCTCTTACTTCTCAGATGCGAAAGAAAAAATCGTTTCATCTCGTTGGAAATCTATTAAAAAAGAACATTTAAATCTGGCTCCTTTCTGAGGTGCGAGTTTCTTAATTTCAACCTGTTTGCTTACGAGGCCATTCAATAAAGAGAGAGGGGTGGGAAAATGAGTTACACAGTGGAACCTCGCTTAACGAGCACCTCGCATGATGAGTGATTCGCATAATGAGCAAAACAAATTATAAAAAAAATGACTCGCTTAACGAGAAACGTTTTCGGATTACGAGTATAGCTTTCGAATATATAACGGCGAAGACTATTTTCCTCTGACTATGAAAAGTATTAAATGAAACAATTCAGCTGCTTTGGAATAAAAGAAAGAGGGCCCTCGGAATCGAAGACCCTGAATCCGAAACACAGTGTTTCAAATAAAGTAAGCAAGTAAAAGGGGGAGGAAGGTATAGAATGCAATTTGTCTGGCTAACACAGTCTGAAATCTTTCAGTTCCAAATTGCCAAATTTTTTAGAAGAAGGGGGGAAAAAATTTGCAAGGATTTCGTGCTAATTAGCTGTAAAATCTGAGAATGTGTTTCTAAGAGTGCAAAAATATTAGCATGACAACTCTTACTTCTATTTGGAAGAAGCATTGTACAGAGAGCGTTGTCAAATGTGATTTTGAGAGATTTGAAACAAATCTAGGGAGTCTGTAATCAACAAAGTTGTCTTTGACGAAGATCAGGGGGCTGCAGATGGATAACAGTTAGATTAAAGAGGGAGTGGAAGACACAGCTGAGAGCTGGCTAACGAAGATCTTCTGGATTTGAGTTGTACTTCACAGCAAAAGTTTTGAAGAGTTTGTCTGAAGAGGATGAGATAATAGCAAAGCCACATTCTTCTGGTGCAATAAGAGAAATGTTAAAAGCAAGGCACACTGTTGCATCGTACATTGAGAAGCATCATCCTAATAAAACATTGGCCTAATAAGACACCCTAAACGCACTACACATTTATTTTATGATTTTATCTCATTTCGTCAAATTTTGAAACGTCAGCAAAAACAAATGTCGCTAGAAAGCTTTCTAGAAGAAAATATTGCTCGTGTATATCGTAAATAATGAACTAAAAAAAATATTTAAATTTTCTTTTAAAAACTTTTTTTCTGTTAATAAAATTTATATTCCAGGTTGGTGAAGAAAATATGAACAGGATTCCTGCTCTTTTTTTGAGCATTTTTACTTCATAAAAAGCATTATCGTACTTTACATTAATTTATACGGGAAAAATTGTTTCGCTTTACGAGCGTTTCGCATTACGAGTAGAATCTGGAACGAATTATGCTCGCAAGTGAGGTTCCACTGAATATTTTTAGGTTATTTATTTTTGTATTGCGTTAAAAGCTGTCAGTTTCCATCTTTTTCTTTTTTTGCTTTACTTCCTTTTCTATTTTTTATTCATTCAAGCTATTCAAATACCTTATCTGATCCAGTAACTTCCTTAAAATTTTTAATCGTACTTGTGGCCTTCATATTTGTGTAATATTTCTGTTCTGTACAATGCATGACTTTTTTTTAAAAATGATTAGGAATAGTAGAAATTATAAAAAAAAAAAAACTTTTAATTATATCTAAAAAAGGCTATTCATAAATCTCGTCTTGTTACTCAGGCTGTCATTGCCGAACATTAAAGAATAGGATTAGGGTATTTTTTTAGCTTTTGGAAGTGTTCTAATGTTAATATTTTCTGACAACGATATTTTTTAACAGACAGCATTGTTCTTAATATTCTATTTGAATTCGCTAATATTTTTTCCTATGAAATGTGTATTTTATTCAGTCTCTGTTGGAACTGTAAACGGGAAAGTTATTGTTAATGCATAGCCATTTCTCCGTATGACATCATCAGATTATTAGGAACTTTAATTTCTAAAATTTTTCTTTTGATAATATCTAATGTTCTCGTATTTACGTGGATTACCTTATGGCATAATTGTTGCTATTTTAAATTCGAATATTTGTTAATTTTAATTTTCTTGGACTGGTTACAGGTTAATTCTTGCGATGTAGTCTCGATTTTGTGAATCAAGATGAGTTTAAAAAAACTTATTCATGTTCTTAATATTACTACTGTTTAAAATGAAACTTTTAAATACAATGTTTTTGATGTTTAAAAAAGAAAATAATTCTTCGTTTTAATTATATCATGCCAATACATTGAATAAAACTTTGATGAAGTCGGCTGTATTGATGAATAATTTTATTTGTTATGTGTTAAGCAACTCTAAGAAGGTATGTCTGCTTATCTTTATATCACACACACACACACACACACACACACACACATAGACATAAATTAAAACTTAAGTAGACACATATTCCATTTCCGACTTCGGCTATTCCTATATTTGCATGCCAAATGAATTGCTAATTTTGCGTGCTAAAGTAAATCTTTTGTATTTCTTAAATGCTTTTCTTAGGACATAATATAGTAAGAGTATTTGATCTGAATTACTGCAAATTATATTTATGTAGGTGTTTATCTACGTGAAAAAGTATTCCTTGTTTAGGTTTTATTGTTTAACATCGAGGGGAAAAACAGTGACAAATACCGTAAAGTTAATGTCATTGATACGTAAATGTTCATACGTTACCGAGCACATTTTCAAAGTGCTGACTACATTAAGTCTAAAAGACCTGAAGTAAACAATGTATGAGTGGAAAGAACCAACGTTGTCATCCTCAAAACTATTTCAAGTAAGCTATAACTGCTTAAGGTATCCGACTACCCTAAAAATGTGAATTTTCCCATAAATTGACAATTTTTTTTATGATTTTATTTTGTAGGCCATCTTATTAGCTTTGTAAAATTACCAAGTTTTATTATTTTCCGTTCACTAGAACAAAAGTTACAAGTGCTTTTGTAAAAGCAGGTGCCCTTACTTTAAGCAAGATGTTATACTTTAAAACGCGTTTTACTCGAAATGTGTGTGTGTGTGTGTGTTTTTTTTTTTTTTTTTTTTTTTTTTTTTTTTTTTGGAAATGCTCAAACGGGGCCGGCGAGTGCTAAAAAGGTTTTGAAAATAATTAACTGAAATTTTTTGTGTATGTTCTGTATAATAGTAGAGGTGTTTTAACGTACAGATTTATCAATCACATTTAAATTTACAGTCTCTGATGCTGATATAATCACTGATTTTTAAGCACAATTTCATATAATAACTAAGATATAAAGTTCTCTAATTTTTGTAAAAATTAAAATATCTCTCATCCTGGAAATCATTTCAAAAATGTATAACATAGCAACACATCAGAATTGAAAAATTGAAAATTTTGTTTATAAACTTTTGGTACAGAATGGGCCCCGTTTATGTTATTTTTTGTCAGTTTTTACCAATTTTTCCCATATTAGTAATAATAATTTCTTTTTCCCTTCTTAATTTTAGCATATTTCTCTTAAAATGCAATAAACAAATCTAAAAACCAAAAAAAAAAAATCCAAAAAAAATCCCCATATCTCCATTTTTTTTAAAAAAAAGTTGTCGCAAGTAGTCGGATACCTTAAGAAGTTTTAAGAAATTCTAATTTGAATAGAAATTTTTATTTTCCCCTATAAATTTTTCAAAAGATGTAATAATTTTCACTACATTTTTCATTAATATGCTGTAATTCTATTTTTGATTTCAATAATCAAAATTATGTTTTGAATTTTGATATAAAATAAGCTTTATTATTAATGTGATTTTGTTTGTTATAATACTTTTTTTCTTTACATTCACAGCCAAAAATTTATCTAAAATATTTTGCTTGCTTACAGTAACCAAATGTGATATATCTATTTGCTAACAGTTTTTGTCTAGGGTGTCATTTCTGTGAAGTACGTAATTAATAATTAATCTTTCTTATGCGTGAACAAATTCGTAAAAAAAAAAAATTAAAAAAAAACTTTGTATATTTTTTAATTTTTACCATAGTTTAGCTTTAAATACCACATTGTAAAATTTTAGTCTCTGTCTGACTCTAACATCTCAATTTTAGCATTTACCACTAGATTGTTTCATTAAAATCCTAAATAGATTTTTGTTGGAAGCTTATGAATCTTTCGTCATTTTAAAAATTTTCTGCTTATAGTTATTTATTGAGTACATGTAGATTTTATTGTGTATTTAACACACACTCAACAGAGATTGATATTAATCGAGATATTATTCAATATATAAATTTATACGAATGATACTCAGATGATTATATTATTTTAAAACTTGACGTGCGTGGGGGGGGGGGGGGTGCATATAAAATGTTTGCTTTTTGTAGCTTTGGAGTAATTCAATGCCATGGTATTCATTTTTATTCAGTAATCAAACAAAATAGCTGCCAGTTGGTTTAAAATGATTATTTGAAAAAAAAAATTTTAGGGCAAGATTTTATGCTATTATTGCCTTTCCATTTCTTAAGCATTTGATGAACTTTTAAAATCTGAAAGTCTAAACTTTAAAGTGATCCCCACATTGCAATGTGTTTTGTTTATTGCTTTGATTCCTCACAGTTAACTAGATTTTTACATTGATGGCAAAAAATTGTTTCCTTATAATACTTCTTTAAGTCTTAGAATATTACGTAGACATTTCGAGCTCTTTGAAATTTTGCAGCGTTCGTAAACTTTAAAAAGCCTGCGCGGCATCGGTAATAACCGACTTTCATCTGTTATAAACACTTCGCTTGTACCTTCAGGCAGTGCGAGGTGTTCTCGTCAGAAGGCACTTTGGGTCTTAGCCAAGATTTCTATAAATAGAACACCGTCTACTCTTATAATACAAAACGTCTTCCCCTGTCATCGCATCGTAATACTGCACGTGATCTAAAACTCAAATGTGTATCGTTACATTGATACTTCATCCATAGTTATATAGTCGTACTCGAATTAAAGAACCAGTGCGGTTTTTGGTAGTTCTACAGCATTACGTAAATGTAGTTTATGTCGGTTGAGTGATCTCAGGTAATTTACTTGTAGAAGAAAACACTAACAGTCTTCTTTTTTCTTTCCCTTTTTAAAAAGGCAAGATTTCTTTTAACACCAGTTTTTGGTGAAAGATTCATCTATAATTTATTAACTACAGACCACGAAATCAAGCGTAATCAGTCAACCGTGAAGATGATTATTAAAAACCCTACTTAGCTTTACAAAAGGGAAAGTCGTAAACGTCTTGTGAGGATAGCCCCTAGGGTTTGTTACGTTGCCTGTAATCAAGGGATCCGTTTATGATGTTCTCGTTTAGAACGGCGAATTTTTATTTATTTTTATTTTTTATTTCAAAGAGAATTTTATGGCCAGTTGACCTTTTACATGAGTTGCAAGATCTGTAATGTTGCTCATAGTAAGGAATTGATAATATATTCCTTTGTTGCAAAGAACAGTTTGAATTTCATTTTAGTGAAATTTTCATAACCAGTAACATTTTTATTTAAAGCTTTTAGTTTCCCAAGCCTGAGCAATAACTTTTCGATAGTATTTTCAGAGTCTAAGTGCCCAATATTGAAAGGGAACCTAAATTCGTTTTAATAGTACAACAAGCTATAACAGCTAGCAAATAAATAAATAAAACCATTAATTTAGTTTTAGAATGTTTATAATAATATGCTTAAGTTAAAAATTAATGTGAAAATATGAAGTATGAGTATCTAAAAAAAACTTGTAGTTACCAATGTGAACTAAACACCAGCATATCGATTATTCTTTTTAATACATTGTCCGATAACGTATAAAACTATTCCCGATTTCAAAGCTTATGTCTTGGTTAACTTCTTTTTTAAAAAAATTTAACATAGTGTCAAAAGTTATAAGTTTTAAAAAAATTTTTACTTTTTATTGTTTGATTCGAATGAATACATTCATGTGTATACAAAAAGTGAACCGGAAAACTTATTAAAATAAAACTAATGGTAAATATTGTTTATTTGCTCGTGAACAGAATAAGTATTACGCAAAAGAAAATTAAGTCCCATGTCAACAATCATAAGAGATGATGTAGCAATTTATACTCATCTTGGCGAGTTTGGTTCCGAAACAACGCCTTTTTTTCAGTAGTAAGCCAGCTTTTTTTGAAAGACAGCGATAAATAGCGTTTTATAGAATACTGTGCAGGTGCTTTCGAGCGGGTGTTCTCAAATCGAGCATTGGAGAAAAGCCTGATTAAAAGGAAAGCCAACATACGCTTTTGTGTGTGCTACTTTTTTACCTCTTAACAACCAGTACATTCAGCGTGCAAACGCTTCCTTTCATGATTTCAACAAAAACTTCCTGCTTTCAAAAGAAGAGAATTCTTGTTGGTATGTCTGTCTTAATCAGAGCAGATTCCGTGATTCTGACACAAGTTATGAAAAATTAGCTTTATTTCATAACACTTCATCGTTAATTTATGCGGTGACTTTTTGGGTGTATTGTTACAGTATTATAGCATGTATAAAAATAACTTGTCATTCTCCAAGACTCTTTGTAACATGTACATTTTCTTATCCACCACCCCAAAATGTCTCTGATTTGTAGTAGAAGGAAGTTTATGAATATAGGTACATTGCTTATATATATATATGCACTTTTATCACTTATTTATAATTTGTTCAGAGCCTTGAGAATATCTTATTTGTGAAGAAAATTTGTTATGGTATTGTATAATAACGAGTAATTAAATTATAAAATTATTTATATATGTGAAAAAATCTGTGTAAAAAGATGCAATATATATTAAATAAATTAAAGAATGAAATTTTGTGTGTACGCCAGAGGTAGGAAAAATGGTGAATTAACCAGTGCATGAATTATTTTATTTGGGCATGATAATATAATATAAGAGCATTTGAAAAGTGACATGTGGCACCAAAATAATTCTACCTCATAATATGACTCCAAAATAAGATAAGTTTTGTATGTTGTGAAAAATTTCTGTATCTGAATGTAAAAACTCAGATTGTTACATAAGGCTGTCTTCGGTAAAAGTACGAGAGCTTGAACTAAATGTGAAGCACATTTTCAGACAAAAAAATGCCTAAATTTCTATGGAAATTTGCAATATTATAACTCATACCTCTGTTAACAATATAGTGTTTTTAAAAATTTCAAAATGTTCCGTGAATACTTTCTTTTTCGTCTTAATATGTGAATGCATAGCCCATTTAACATTACGGTATAGGAGAAAAAACGCGAAACACATTTTATACCAGAAAAAATGAATCAATTCGGTTAAAAATGGGAAGCATGATAAAAAATGCCGCTTTCTAAAGGATAGTGAAGCCAGAATATCATATTAATTTTTCATTTCTTTTATATCTGAAAAAATTTTCCAAATTCGGGTCTTATTCTTTAACATTAAGCGAAGATAGCCTTAAGCTAATTGGTAAAATAAAAGTGAAAATCTCATGCCTTGTTAGCATGTTCTAGAAATCAAAATCTTTTCAAATCATCTATGTTATTACTACTCTATGACAAATATATGAACGGAAATCAACTGAAAGTACATATTTTTAATAATGATATGAGTTATATTATAAAAAATACATGGAGGGAAACAATTGTTGCACCTTGTGAAACTATTGTAAAAAAATGTAGAATGTAAGAAATAAAAGCAAATGAGCAATGTTAAAATTGGAAACAAACACAACTAGCTGTTTTTGAACTCATTTTTTATAAAAAACATCGGATGTCAAAAGTGGAACTTGATGTTTCCGGTTGTGGTAGGAAAAAGTATAAAGCAATGTATTCTTCAAAGTAAAAGCAATTAAAGTGATCATTGAATGCTGCTTTATTTAAATTTGGGAAATGGTTTGCAAATGCATTTAAGAGGTCTTAACATGCTTGCTCAGTATTATTGTTTTCGTGTTGAATACGTATTTTTAACAACACGACGATCAGTAAATTGGAATAAATGTAAGTATTCAAATATGTATATTGAAATAATTTTTCGGAAACGTAAGTAAAGTTTTGAAAAATACGAACGAAGTTTCATAAAAGATAAAGATAGTTTATTACTAATAGCCTAAGGAAGTTGTTGTAAGCTTAAAATTAAGATAACATAAATACATATAAATTTAAAAGCGCTTTATATAATATATTGTTGTGCATGTGTGTTAAGCTCTTATTTATTCGTTAAAAATGTTGAAGTTTTTCGTAAATGCTAATTATTTTTCAAAAACAATATCTGTATATACATTTATTTATAACGGGTTTTTAAAAATATTTTTGTGAGTTATTTCATTAAGCATGTTGGGCAAATAGTCTGATAAAGAAGCTGGACAAAAAACACCTGGAGTTAAGCAAATTCCGTTTCGGTGTATCCGTACTTAGAAAATTTTAGTTTTGCAGCAGTTTGTTTGAAATGAATGTTTGAATGAGTGATAAAGGAAATTTGTGCTACAAGCGAAATTGTAAGGGGATACTTGGATTCTTGGTACATATATATGTAGCAACACTCTGATTGTGAGATGATATTTTTCAAAATATTTTTAAATATTAGTAGAGATATAATTTGTTCTTCAATAATGATATCATTTAACTCATGAAAGGATTAAATTTGTTTCCATGAACAAATTAAATTTTACACCTGATTTATTCTAAAACTGAAAATTACAATAATGGCTTTGTTTGTTAAAAATATTTCTCTCTCTCCCCATTCACAAGAGATTTATCAAAAGATTAAGCATTTTATTAATATAATTTTTTTTATTTAATTGAAAATTTTTTTATAAACAATTATTAATTCCTAAGGATATTATTATCTTGCGCTACAGAAACATTAGCTTCAAGTGATAGATGTTAAAAAAGAACTTGTGTTTTGATTCTTTAGCCCATTATAATAGTATTATAATAATAACACAAAAAACATGTATTCACTTAGACTAAAAAGCAAATATGCATTTAAAATTTTCGTAAATTAGCTGCATTTAAATGCATTGAAGTAAAGTGATTTTGAATGCTTTTTCATTTTCTGAAGGAGATCAATTCTTGAAAATAGATTTATTTTACTAAATAAGAATGAGGGAGAATTCAGAAATTACGCGCTCAAAATATTTGATTAAAAAATAATTGTGCCCTGAACAGAGAAAACATTCTCAGAAAGATCTTGAAATTGATTACTATTTTTTCCTGGTATTTTTGTTTAGCTTTCGTTTATGTCTAATACTCTAGAACAGTTTTTTAATGCTTTAAAAGTAATAAATCTTCACTATATTTAGTTAAAGCTAAAAATGTAGAATATATGGGATTATTTAAAGTAAAATGCAAGCTTAAAGAATTAATATGTATATATTCTACTGGTTTTTTTTAACTTCAGATAGATATATTTTGAATAAGCATTTAGTATTTCAGATTTTAAACATTTTTTTTTATCACGGTTAGTAATCATATTTTAATTGAAAAACAGTTAACTTAAAACCAGTGTGGGAGAGGAAGTAACTTTTAATTAATTTCTCAAAGGAGTTTGGTAATATTAGTGTAAGCAACCGTATAACTATATAAAGTTAAATTGCTTCAGTAACAAGCAATGCAAAACTTGAAATTATAAGTAACAAATAATTAATTTTATAAGCAAAATTAAAACACACAAAAATAATTGCCATTTGCCGTACGGAGATTTATACCTTTTAATCTGTTAACCGATTTTTTTGTCTCATTTTAATTAAGAAAAACACACATTAAAATATATTCATTTGAATCAACGGAGACAAATTGAAAAATTTGTAATAGTATAAAAATTTAAAAATAATCGATAAATAATGTCTGCATGATATTTTTGTGCGCCCTTGAAAAGAATCCTGGATTGAATCTACGAATGAAACAGACGGCATCGCAAAATGGAAACTGCAACTGATGACTTTTTTGGAATACGGTTCTCTAATAAATGTCTTCAATCTCCTATCACGATGAGTTGGAGACTGAGCATGAATAAGATACAGCTTGCTATTTTTATTTTATGATATTAAAAATGAAAAAGTTTTTAAAAAATTAAAATTTAAAATTATGGACTGCGCAATAAGAAAAAATAATTTAAATTGCTACTGCCGTTGTCCCAAAATGGAAACTGAAGATTTCGGCTTTTCTTAATGAAGTAAAAAGAAAGGGCTGGGAATTCATAAAAAGGGGAACTGGGGGAAACAAGTGGATATTCAAACAGTATTTCTGCCCGACTGACGAATAACATAACAGCAAATTACTGGAACCTTGACAGCCTGACTCAGCGTGTTTCTATATTCTCGAAAGAGAAAGCGGCAGCTATTATCAGTATCCACCCCCTTCCCCCTTAACCCTTACAAGTTGAAGGGGGAGGGGTTAGGGCAGGGTATTTTAAAGTCGAATGGAACGTCCGTGCGTCCACTTTCGTTCCAGATCTCTGCAAAGGAAGTCCAAGACACTTCTAATAACTATTGAAGGTCGAGCTGTTCGGGAGAAAGCCGCAACTGAAAACACGTGGTCTCGTGTGTGAAAACAAGTAATTCTACCCAATTCTTCTTTTATGAATTATGCAAAATGTATTTGTATTTCAAGTAGCTATGCACTGTACATAATACTTATAAAATTTTAAGTCAGTAAAATAAGTTTTTTTTTGTCTTTAGAAGTGTAATTTTTTGCTTTACTTTAGTAGGAGTAAAAGATTATTCTAAAATCGCTGACTACATGAAAATAACATTCTTAAATGAAATATGCTTTTAATGTATGGCGAATTTTTTTAAAATTTACATAATGTGATGGAAACTATTTTATTATTGTATTTTTTGTAAAATTTTCTTTATTTTTAAACTTTATTTTTTCGCTTAGCAATTCGCATGTATATATACATGCGAATTCTCATTTTTTAAAATATATATATTATGAAATTAAAAATGAATTCCAAGGACCTTTATAAAGAACTTGAAATCGGTCAAAGAATAATTTTAGCATTTTCTACATATCAGGTAAACGGGTTAAAATGCATTATTTTAGAAAATTTTTAATTAAAGTCACACGCAATGATTTCTCTTAATAATAAATATGTTCTCTATGTTCCTTTAAAATTATTTTCGTTAGAACGTTAACTTTAGTTTAAAGCTTCGCTACTGTCACTTATATTAAAACTTTTTACATTGCAAAAAGTCCACAGTCAATTTGAAACAAGGCTTTTTCTGAGCAGCATTAAATTGTATGAAAAAAATATATGGAATTAAAGAATTAATAATTCAAAAAAATCAAAGAAAAATTAGACTTTTTTTTCCTGAAAAGAATTTTTGAGTTATATTTTGTATCTTGAATTTTCTATCGTTTTTAAGCTATGTAAATTTAAGTTGCTTACTCAAATATTTATTTCATTATTACTATTTTCATATGATATTTTGTGGGATTTGAACAGTCTATCATCAATGTAACTAAATCAAATGCTACATGCTGAACTGATAACTTCATATCAATTTATTTTTCCTTCATATTGCATACCTTATTTTATACTTTTGTAATATTGTATTTTGAGTTTTCAGACTATTTTGAGTTTTCAGACTATTTTGAGTTTGAGACTATTTTAATTTACAATGCTGGAAGAAAGTTAAGCTTGCAAAGTGTTTTTAATTGTTCGAATTTTTACTCCAAGCTTCTCTTACTTGATTATTAAAATTCAAATGTATATGATAGTGAGAGTCAAATGTTTAGATCAATGATTCTCAACCACTTTATCGCGGCATTATACCGCCAAATTCTTACAGAGTGTCGCCAAATTTTTTTTTGAATTATTAATTATACTCTGTAAAAAAAATAAAATCCTGAAAATTCGCCCGTTTTATAGGAAGAAACTAAAGGTATTCACGGTATATTTAACTTATCCTTTCGTTGGTAGATGGATATAAACAAAAATTTGATTGGATTCGTAATCCATTTGTGATAACGGATACATCTGTATGTTAAAAAACTTTGAATAAAGTGGGAAAAAAGAATTTCGCTCTGTGATAATCAAGATTTAATTTCAAAACAATTAGAAGAATTAATTCATTTTGAATTAAAATAAGAGGCGATTATCTCATAAAAGCCAAAAAAGCTTTAAAAATATTGTTACAATTTTCTACATCTTATTTGCGTGAATTCGAAATTTCAGCATTAAGAAATATAAAAATGAGAAAAAGATCGAGACTTTTAAATGTAGATGACGAACTAAGAGTGGCATTATCATTTTTACTCACAAATATCAACGAAATTTTCAAAAATCACCAATCTCAAATTTCACATTAAATGTATTCTTATAATTAATTTGTAATTATAATTACTCGATACATATTTTATTGTCTTTGTCTTGCATCATATTTAACATTGAAATTGTTTTCACAAACTATATTAAACATAAGTAAAATTCTTGAATTCTTTTAAACTTTTTTTATTGTTAGTTTGCTGCTAAAATTAGAAATTGTTAAAAGCTTACCGCAATAATAAAAAGATTGAGAATTACTGATGTAGATTCATAGGTGTATGAAACGATTCGTGTTGCACAGTTCACACTTACATCTCACTGAAACTTAAATTCTTAATGCTAAAAATTGTGAAGTACTTTCTACTTAATAGTAAATAATGTTCGTGTATCTTCCTTGGTTCTCAGTTCTATTCGGAATAGTTTCAGTTTCTCATATTTTGTCTCTGTTGCATGTATATTTTAAAACTCATATGGCGATGAACATATAATTCTAAACGGACACTTTAAATGCTCATTGAATATTTAAATTTCAAATTAGCAGCAAAAATGCGTGTTACACTTTCAACTTATTTTATTACTTTCATAAATTCTTTTGAGAAATGCATCACTTGAATTTTACCGTGAAATAAGTAGTTTTCTTAAATTTTACACGAAAAAAATATTGATGTAATTTCGTTATGTTTTAATAAAATTTTGATATGCTTTTTTTTCTCTCTCTCCAATTCATCCCCGTTGAAGTGTAAAATCTTTCTTTCTCTTTGATAAATGCGTGATAAAATTGTATGTATTTTGCGGTACAATTACTATATTAGACTCAGTAGAAAAAATTTATTTGAGCTTATTACGTTAGCTTATTATATTTATTGCATTTTAATTTACTAGGGCATTTCTTTTTTTAAGGAAAAGTTACTTTTAATTCATATAATATATATATTAATACATAAATACATGCTTCGAATATAGTAATTTTTCATTATTCAATAAGGGAGAAAAATAAAAATTTGTCAATCTTTCATGACTATTAAAATCATTTTCTCACCGTTTTTTAATAGATTAAAAAATAAATTTATAAATTATACTCGAGGAAATTTAGTCTTAAAAAATATATTTTTAAAATAACTACGCGTAAGAAGTGAAATGCACTTAAAGTATACTAAAACCAGTTACATGTGCGTGCGTATAGAATCATTTCATTTTTTTTAAATAAATCATCTTGATATAATTTATTTATTATAAGGCCCGTCGTTCTTTCAAATGATATATATGCAAATTTCCGTGAATCTGTTCCATATTTAATTGTTTTTTAAATTATTTTAAAATAAACAATGCAATATTCTAAATATTAATTCTGAAAGAGCGTTAAAAATGTTTTCGATGTCAAAACGCTCCAAAAATTGTATATACACCCCTTTTAGTGTATGAGCGGATATGGCAAACCCCCACCGCTGTGAATTCTTCACCCACTAAAAAATTTTTCGATAAAAATCTATAAATCTTACCGTTATCGTACACACACACAAGCAAAAGATAGCAAAGGAAGCAGGTTTTTGCTCACTGGGGTATGGAAAGCGAGAGAGATTACTACTAGAAAGAGGATGTGTGTGTTTTAATAAATGAAAACTTGCTTGGTTTATTTCAATACACATCAGAAGCCGCTAGAATATGATACATTATCACAAACGAAAGTGTAACAAAACACAGTTCTTGCTAAAAAAAACATTAGTGTTTTCTACAGTGAAAACTACTTTCTAACAACATTGGTTCTTTTGTCAATGGACCGTGCACGCGTTTGTTTTTCATTTCCTGAGTATTGGATGTAAATTATTTTTCTTTTATTCTTTTGTAATCTGTTTCGGACTTTTCTTTTCATGGTTATTTTCTTCCTTTAAAATGATTACTTTTCTCAATCCCTATGTTTTCAAGATTTTTTTAAAAAACATCCATGAATTAGGTATAACATAGTATCACTGTGCAACTTGAATTTTGTTTCATGCTAGATTTTTTCAAACAAAGCTTTTTCATTCGCGAGTTCTGCTTTCCCTCATTTAATATATATATATATATATAAAGAAAATTATTCTGAAGTTTTTCGCGGTTTATGTTTATTATTTGAAAATTAGGTTCGTAACAAATTGTACATGATAAACAATGATAACTATAATCTAATTCATGTCTAAAAGAGAGAAAAATTCATAACGAGAATAAATATACAAAAACTAGCTATTTCCCGCCACTTCGCTGAGTATTTCATGATGTATGAATATATACTGTTTTATTAATAGATTGTGGTTTTATTTGTAATAGCTAAACATTCTCTTGACATTTCTTACTTTCCCTATGCCCCAGAGTATTGGTAAATACAGGTGAAGGTTGGCTAGCCGCAAAACTTTGTTTAAATCTGCAATCCTGGTTCCTAAGGCCAGGAGTTTTCTAATACTTTCACTATATTGAATAGTTATCTTATGTTAAAACAAATTTGTGTATATTTATGTATTATATATATATACAATTCACACACACATAAATGTACAAAATAGTTATTTATAAACCCCTAACTAGACATGATAGTAAAAAGTATTAGCCACAGTAGTACGATAGCAAACTTATATATATATATATATATATATATATATATTGTTATCTGAGTTCTAGTATATCAGTCCTAGTATAGAAAAAATTATTATAGCCCTCACCTTTTGATTTTAAAAGAAAAGGGCTGGAATTTCTGAAGTAGAATTATATTTACGCTCCCCCAACCCTTTTCCCTCAGAGTGGATTTTCGTAAAACCCATTTTTAGTGGATCTCTACTCAACAAAACAAACATACTTGCCTAATTTTAAGTCCAAGTCTAATAGTTCGAAAACGGAAATTTAAGTCTGAAGTCTAATAGTTCCTGACGTATCGTGATGCGTATCGCGTCAGACTGACCACCTGGCCGGAACATCTGCGCACGCACTTCAGCGTCTGGTTACGAAAATTGAGGTAGGCACATTAGACATTGGCCTTTCATGGGCTGTTGTACCACTGAGTTTAATTTAGTTTATCTAACCATTTAATTGAAAACATTTTTTTTATCTTCTGAAGTCGCACATGAGCTTCATTGTAAAATTTCAACAGAGATATCTTCCTTGTCGCTTCTCCATGGTCAGTTCGGTCGTCAAAACTTTCGCTTCCAAGTGCAATAATGTTTGAATGTGTTAACCGTAATAAAATAAAGTTATAAATTCCGGAAATATTTACTGATATATTATTTTTCTTTTTTGAGGAACCTTCTTTTCAAACACGTAAAAAACTTCATTAAATTTACCAGTTTTGTCGCTGTTGTTACCAATACCATTTAATTGGCACATGCCAGATCGAGGCCATGAAGTTAGTTCATCATGGCAAAGGGTTAGATGTATGCTTGTCGTTAGCCGTTGCCTTGAGCACCATGCAGATGACAGTACGTTTTGGGTCATTTCCACCCCAATTTTAAGAGAGAACACCCTGAGGGTGGTCAGGGACCTTCCACCTTTCTTCCCCCACCCACCAAACTCACGAAATTACTTGCGGCTCGACGGCTATTTAGAGAGAATACCCCTATGCCGCGTAGGCACTATACGTTAACAAACATCCATACGGGATTCGAACCCAGGTCCTGCGGCACAGCAGTCAGCGTCGCTAACCACTATACCGGATGGGTAGCTTTACCAGTTCTAATTGTAACAATGGATGAAGTTGAAATTTCTCTTGTCCTAGTGTGTGTGTGAATTCTTATCTAGGTAACTTTCACTACTATATTTCTCAGTTGTTTTCCCCAGATTTTCATTTTTTTAATATATTTCTTCATCTTTCTCTGAGTAGTCATGGTTACGAACTCGTGGCCGATTGAGTTCTGCCACTGAAGAACCTTCGTGTAGCGGCACTTATGTATGTTAAATTTGTCTACGGTTACACAATGATTCATCTTATTCCTAGTTTTTAATACAACGGAAGTTAAGTTGTTTTCCATATATGAAGTATATCAAACAAAAGAACTGTTTTAGAGGAGGATTTCTTCTTTCTCTTATCTTTTTCTCAAATACCAATCGGATATCAAAATCAACGAGTTTTGTCCCATTTCTGAAAAATACTCTTCGAATTCCTTGAAATTATATTTCTCTCTTCTCAATTTATGTTTTTGCACTCAGCATTAACGTACAGCTCATTTTAGAGAGAAATTCATTCATTTCAACAAACGAAAGTAAGCTGCTTTGATTATATAAGTTTCAAAAGATTCATCTCTACCGGAATATAGCAGGCATTCGTGTGAATATTTAAAATTTATGTTTTCTAAGTATTATCCCTTTTAATTAATCACAGTGAAATATTCTTGAGACACATAAGATAAATCCGTTTTTTTTAAAAACAAGATATCAATCATTGGAATGGCCAAGTAATTTTAGCGCGTTTTTCACATGTTGTATTTTACAATAATGCAACTAATGAACTTTTTACTAATTTCACTTTACACTATATATCTTATCTCACTTTAAGTTTTAAAAAAAACTATTTTCGCTAAACACTATATATTTTATCACTTTACTGTTTAAAAAAAGAATTAAATTAAAAGAGTAAAATCAGAGCCTTTTATACTTGTTTTCTGAACTTTTTTTGTGAAGATTTCCTCCAAAATGCAGGTAGATTTTTAAAAAAAAATTTTTTTACAAACAATAAATTTACTAGATAAAATTTGAGAAAATTTTGTTATAAACTAGCGAAATTCAGGAAAACTATGGGAAAATTTAAATATGATTCGGCTCATCTTGGGCACAAATGCGACCCAATGCCGAAAACCCGAGGTCAATTGGTTGCTTATTGGCTGAGAAAAAAGTACCACAAAATATGGAACGAAGACGAAATTTGCGTCCTAATAGCGCTTTTGTTCCACTACGTGAAAAACGCTCTAAAAATATACTGTTCAATTTTAAGCCTTGATGTAACAGTAGTTTTTTAAGTTTACCACGTTGAAAAAAATAGTACTTATAACGAGATGTTTCCGTTACTTCAATGCTATCCACTAAGAGCGAGTTACATTTATTTTTATTTATTTCGATTACTTTATATTCAATTTAAAGGGGTTGCAGCTAGTTTAGAATAATTACGACTTCTTTAAATGCCAATCACGTAATTATTAGCTGGCCAGCCGAAAACAACAGGAAGCGTCGGTTCTCCCTCCCCCCTCTCGTTTTCTGTTGATGTGTTTTAAGAGAAATATCTATTGTTATGAAATCAAATCAAGAGAAGATTTATCTCTAATTGCAACCATATGTTAAATGTAGGAAATTACAATAACACACCAATCAGCTCATATCAGTCTTAATAAATAATGCTAATTGAATAATCTCTCTTAGATATATTTATATATAATTTTTCCTTTTCATTACACTTGTAATGGGAGATTAGATTATCACTTATAGCAATGTCCTGATTTTTATATTTCACATTTAGAAATATTCTGATCAGCTTTCTTTAATCCGGCAACATTTATTCTGTAATTCAGTGAGATATTATTTAGCTGTTACTGAATAAAAGAAGAAATTCCATACATTCAACACTCACTAGTAGTGTTAAAAAATTGCTTATTATATACTTAAAATGAAAGATAAAATTTAAAAATGATAATAAATGCATAAAATCCTATTATTAAGTCTTATTAAATTCGTTGGTTTTTACATACACACAAAATTCCTTCCAATACTGGAAAAATTTTAGAGAAAGATACTCAATAGCCTAACAAAGGTCTTGACATTGCAAACTTACTTTACCTTTTCGTGACTGATTTAAATTTATTTATTTAATGTTAATACTTTTATTAATTACACTGTGTTAATATATTCCATTTTTGAAAAATGTTTTGCTTTTATATGTTAAAAATAAATGCATACAATAAATGAAAATCATTTTGTGTGTGTGTGTGAAGATTTTTATACTTATCCAAAATATTTTTCGTATCGTTAAACACCTTGTCATTTGGTATTGAAATTTAACATACACTAGCTACTAAGAAAATTTAAATTATTTTGCTTTATAATAAATATTAACATTTAATATTGACTCGATTGCTAGCGTTTTACGTGTTTTGATAAAGTTTTTACCATGATTTGTCATTTAAAACTTTTAACCATAATATTCTCTATTGAGTTCATTTTCAAAAGCATTGCATGTAATAATTACCATTCATCGACTAAAAATTTTTATGTGTATGTTCTAGAATGTCAACTCAAATAATTGTTTTTATAGAATATACGTATGAGAAGGACAAGTGAAAATTATTAAAAATGCTACACATAAATTTTTAAATTCTACAAAAATCGAATTAACGAATAGAAGATTTGGCCATCGTTAAAATATGTGTCGAACGATTAGTTCGCTGACACTGATAAGTAAATGGTCAGTAGGTTTCATGTTGGGGCATTCAAAATTAATTTAATGGCATGAAGCATGTCTCCTTACACACACCTGAGCTCTGGGTAGTCAAGGTCATTCTAAGTCTTCTACAACAACTGATGACTGACATCCCTCTTTATTGGCTGGACAAAATTGTCCGACAAGGGTTGGACACATTTGTCCTTGCAGAAACAGTCGGAAGAAAAATAAAGAGTTCCAGTATTTGCCAATCACATTACGAAATGGGCGGTGGTATGCTAAGAACCAGTCAGTTGTGTCCTTTTTCTTCCTCTTCCGGGGGGTGTGCTTAGAATTATGTTATTTATTTCACCAAGCGAATATAAAAGTCTAAGCGAGTTCTATTTAGTTACGAGTGACACCTGGAGGGAAATTTGGGTATTTCAAACAGAGCTTAAGCCTAGATGTGTACAAAGCGGTGTGATGAAGGAGGAAAAGGGGTTTTGATTGGTGAATGGATCCGCTTGAGGGTTCTCCGCATTGACAAGTGAAGGTCAGTTTCCAGAATCTAGTCTAGTTCTCAACAAGTTTCCTTTCTAGATTAAGAGAGCCCAGTGTCGGATTATTCATCAGGAGGAGTAGGCAACTGCCTGTGGGCCCTGTGCTTTTTAGGGGCCCACAAGAGCGTGTTCTGTTTTCTGTTAGTCAATGGCGTAACTACCAATGGGCTAAGTGGTGCCGTGCACCGGTTTCCTCAAGCTCAGCAGGCCTTGATCACCAAACAAGTCGAACTTGCGATAATTTCTCCCACATTGAAGGTATAATGTAAAAATTTGCAACAAAACTATAATCATGGAAAGAATTCCTCTAAATTCTTTCCGTTGTCTGTACAATGTTGCGAACTTAACTTATTGAAAAGTTTGTATTATTTTCAATTTGTTTAATTTGTCAATAAACTGTTACTTGAAAATAAATTCCATGAAAAATCTTACCATACGTATTATTACATCTTAAAAAAACCTACTTAGGAAGCAATTCCTTCCCACTTACATTCTATTTTTAATGACAAAAGGGGTTCATAATAAGCGAGTTTGCTGTTTCAATATTTCACAATCTATACGTATCTGCAATAGATTGGTATAATTTTGTCCTCCTCCCTCCCTTGCTATTTCACATAGATATTGTTGTTTTTTTAATAATTGTAATAATATTGTATTTCATTTTCTTGCTCGTGCATATTTTTTTACTAAAAATATGCATGTCTATGCAATATTCCCTGTCTATATCGGTGAACCATTCTGTAGCTCTAAACCCTCAGGTAGGGAAGTTCGATCTTCCCCAAAATATAAATAAATAGCCGAGGATTCTCCAACGACTCATTTTGTAGCGTATCATTACGTTTCTCCTCCCTTTTTTTAACGTCAGTAAGTACTCACTTACGAATTGTATTGCATAAATTAGAAGACTAAAATTATGGGGGGGGGGACCCCAGTGGTGCGTTTAAGTGAAAACAACCCCAAGAAAGAGAATATAGTAAACAAAAAATGCCCCAAATTTTTAAGTTAGCCTTGTACGTGTGGCGTGCTGTCAAATCAAACCTAGGCGATAACTAAAACTCATACAAGGAAATTCATACAGATACATGTAGGTAGTATGTAGCTTTGTTTTACTATATTCTACAGAGGACGATTAAGAGCCGATGTTATAAAGTAGCTTTGTATAATTAAAATATTCATATATGTTTACTTTTTTATTGGATAAAACCCAACCAAGATAGGGCCCTCATTTTTTTTTTTTTTTTTTTGCACCAAGGCCTTTGTATACCTAGCTACGCCTCTGCTGTTAGTGCTCCAAAAACAGGCTACAGGGCCCCTAGAATTCGACTGCCTAGGGGCCTCCATATCGCTTAATCCGACACTGAAAGAGCCGTAGTTTTCTATCAATGAATCCTGAACAAACATAGATCATCGCATTTATTCATTAGTTTTCTTTTTAAATCGACCAAAGATGCTTTGATGCAAACGGAAGCTTTTTGATAAGGGACACAAGTTTATAAAATGATAAGAAATAATCCCAGTTGAACAAAATGCGACAGCGTAAAGGATTCTAAATTGGGTTATAAGTGCTACTGAAAAACTGGTGATTTTCCTACTATAAGGTTTTTAAGAAAGTTTTTTTCCCCTCAAGATTTTTTTTTGTAACTATCAGAATACTTGTCAAAACAGAGCTCATTAGGTGAAATATTTTGCTTAAACAGTACTCAGGTAAAATGTGGTACAAAGAACGGACAAACGAAAGGCCCTGTGAAACCGCTTAAATAGAACCTTTAATTTCAAATGAAATTTTCATTTTTCTTTCAAAACAATTCTAGATTTTTTTTAATCGAATAAATATTGATTTGAAGGTATATCTCGAGAATTTAAAGCTCTGCAACGATGTCAAATTTAATAATGATAGTGAAAATCTATTCAGTAGAAGCGAAATGTTTATTTCACCTGCTAATCACAAGAAAATCTCCGAAGTTAAATCCGATAACGGTAAGGGAAAAAAACATACTCGGGGAAAGGAAACATGTTCACCCCAGAGGGGAAAAAATTATGTTTAGATTTTAATCTAAGAAAACTGTTCTCTTGAAGAAAAACATCCAACTGAAATAAATTAATATGTTTTGTAAAGGTTCTTTTCATTTCCTTGCTTTCTTTTAGCAGGACAACAAACAAGAGAGTCAAAAGTCGTTCTTTTCCCTAGTCAATTACTGTAGATAAACGACGCAATAAATCCTATTCAGAGTAGGATTCTTGACTAACGACAGGACGTTTACTGGCTTTAGAGCGACCCTAGACCTAAATGTTGTTTTCATCTTACGAGACGAACTAGAAAGGGAATGTCCAGATTAAATCCGTTTCCCTAACAATAGATTTTTGAGAAGTGTCATATTTTTAATAAGATAAGTAAGAGATACCTTAGCCATGAATACTTTTTGGAAACATATTGCAAGAGTCTTTGGTAATTTGGTCATTTTCTCGTGTTTATTTTATTTTATTTTTTTTATCAACTCTTTGGTTGCATATTTACATGTTGCTGTTTCTTTAGCTATCTTCTAAAGAGCATACTTATGTCACTTTTTTTAGAACTTTCCTCAACTGTATATGGATAGTATGTTCTTTTTGCTCGTAAACAGTGGAGTTTAAGGATTCAATCCTCTCCCCATAGATAGCCAACAGATTTTTAATTTTTAGCATAAAATTACACTTTACCCTCTTCATAAAAATAGTGTATTTCAATGCTCGTAAACACACACCCTAAAACTCATCGAAATTGTACGTACATATATATTTGTTTCATTCCAAATTTTGTTCTGCTTATTCTAGAATTTGTTAAAATAAATTGTAGCAAAGATTTTACTATAATAAGTAAAACAAATTGGATAAAAAAACAAAATTAAATTTCGTTGGCACCGTATTTGTTTATGTTTACTTATTATTATTCTTTTGTTCATAATATATTTTGATGCTGACCGGGATTAACAAGTAATATATAATTAAAAAAAACATATTTTGGTTTAAATTGTGAAGCATGCATCTATAGTTCCTAATATTCAATCGAAGATTTTCAAATAAACTAAATTTCACTACGTTATATTCCTTTCTAAAACTTCTGTTTTGTTTACTTCATATGATCATTTTCTCATTGCTTAATACTTTTATGCAATATCTATGATTGGTGCTATCCTTATACAATATCAAGCAACCGTAGTATGTTATACATATGCTAGGAGTTTGAGTCTTCAAAAACTACAAATTTATGTATCTTTTTCAGTAAATGGTTGCCTACTTTTCGTTTAATCTATTTTTCAGAAACATATACTTAACAATGGTAATTTGACTTTTTCGGTCAATTTGCCATTTTCATAATACGAAAAAAGCAAATGGTAATCTCTCTCTCTTTTCGGTTTTTCTTTCTTTCCTTTTTACGCTTTTTATTAACTAATTTAAACTACTTTTTGGGAGTATATTCAAATCAAATTTTACTTTATAATCATGTTTTCTTATTTAGAATTTGTTTTCCTAAGATACGTATGTGCCCGTATTTAAAAAAAAAATTCCACATTTTAATGCACAAACTGTTACGTATCTTAGTAAGTTGTTAAAAAGAGAAACTTCAAATTTTTACTTAAATATCAAAACCAATCATTTAGTTACAGAAAAAATTGATTGCATTATTTCATCACCCGCGTATAATTCTGTAAAAATCTGATAAAATTATATTAAAGTACACTGCTTCACAAATATATATATATACTTCACGGTCGCATAATTTTGCAAGTCACAATGTGTTGATGACTTACAGATTAATTTTACAATTTAAAACAGTTTTATTTTTATAATAAGCTTGAGATTAAATTAAAAAATATTCAAAATTACTTGACGTGTTAAGAATATATATTAAAACAAAAATGAATCATCAACACAAACTAGTTTGAAAAGATTACAAAAATCTTAATAAAAGCGCGATGAAGCATAGCATTTTTTATATTCCCTTTAAGCATAGTCTGGAAGTAAATACGGTCCACATTAAATGCAGTCAGACACAGTAATAAAAAAGAGAAGTCCTTTTTCATATCGTAGAGTCTCTGAACAAAAATATCCTCCTCCTAATTCTTGACACGTATCTGTAGACCTTGAAAGTATGTGGAATTTCTGTAAAGCGTCTCAGCACTTATAGATCAACGTGTCTCGAATAAAAACTCGTGTTTTTAAGCTCTGAAGAGATAGCCCCAGAGACTCCATCATTAATTATATCAAGCCTGAAGATCAAGTAGCAGTCGTGGGAACTCCTAAATTTATGTTAGAAAAACGTTTTCCTTTACACTTTATTACTGGGAGGTTCTTTGAGACCACTATTGTATGCGAGATATCAAATTGATTCTTTTTTTCGTTCAATACAGTTAAGGTAGCTTATATCTATGTATGTCTGTAGATATCCATTTTGTTTGTTGACTCAACCTAAATAAATTTTTCTTATCTTTACTTGCACATGTGCTTGGCTCCCGTACTCTTCATACTTTATTGAATGCTCTAGGTTTCATTCTTCCCTTATATCATTTTCCATCAGTCCACGATATCTAAATGGTATTAGTACAGTGAAACTTTTAGGGCAATGATTTCTAATGGCGTTGTAATTCTAACTATATATTAGTTAAAATAGGGTATGCAGTGTCGTGGTTTGATCATCACACATAATTTTGAAGAAAAATGTGTAGGCTCCCGAAATACAATAAAAGGAAATCAAGCCATCTCTTGTTCCTTAGACAATGTCATTTTAAATTCAAAATTTTTTTCTCTTCCTGCTGTATGCATCAGAATCATTCTTCGTCTCAGAGCTGCATTTCTACTATAGGATACTATAAGTTAACAAATATAGTTAGTTAACTGGTTATTTGCTACGTGTGATGAATAAATTAACCTAAAATATGTTGATTTTGCTTGAATATAAATATATTCATATATTTAATTTCTTAAAATCCGTATCACATATATAACATATAGCTAGTTAAAAAAACTGTAAATTAAGAATGTATCCGTGTTTAAATCTTATTTAATATCTCAACAATTTTAGAACTAGAGAAGTCAAAGATAAACAGTTAAGGGAAGGGCAAATGAAGATTATAAATTATTAAAAATTTTCATTTAAAATCTTATTGATAACATATGATTTATTTTAATAGAAGCTACATTAAAGGTTTGTTTACTCCAAAATTCGGATGGCCCCAGCTATGGAATAGATAATCGTGTATAAGACATTGAGATTCAAATAAGAAAAAAATCAGTCTAGGTTTGTTGTTTGTGATAATGATAGGCAAAGTATAATGAAGTTTGTTGTGAAACTGGAAATCTTTGAACATAATCTTTTAATTCTTCTTGTAGACAGTCCAAGACATGAAAAGTCTCAATAAGGCTCTTAAATATATATTCATAGACTGTTCTACGAAATAAATTTGTTCATTTTTGTAAACTGGTTCATTTGGAAAAGATGTAAAAAATAAAGTTACTTCACATATTTTGCTATATATATCAAATCGTACTTAATATATTGCTTTTTCAAACATTTAATTTTTAACATTTGTAATTAAAAACTCTGAAATCAAATTTTCTTAAAGACTTCCGTAATTTAATTATAAATGTCTCTCCATTTTTAGTTTTGACAGAAAAAGGTAGGATTAGCTAATATACAGACAGGCTATCTTTTCATTTTTACTATTAACTAGTTTTTAATATTAATTGAATATAACTGCTTAACTATCTAAAATGCTAAATACGCCAAAAGAAAGGATTTAAATTTGTAATTCTAAAAGGTCCTAGGTTTTTTTTTTTTTTTGTAGAATTTGTGTTTGCGCTTTATACATGCATTGCTTTTTTCAGGATTTTTTTCAAAATTATTTCATGAGTTTATGAAAAGAAGCTTTGTGAATTTATTTTTTAAATCTGTGTATCTCTGTTTATATTATTCAGGCCCTAATTTTTAATTCTGCATTAAAAATTTTTGAAAGTACATTTTGCTTAATATCCCTAAAAAATCGCGAAAAAAAAGTCTCGTCCAACTTATGGAACACTAAAAATATCCGTATTTTTCGAAGAAATAAATACTGAGACGTTTCGGCATTGAAAGAAAAAAGTTTTGTGTGTGTCCCCTCGGGTTATGTCAGACTATTCTGAGTGTGCGCACATTTCCACAAATTGCTAATGCAACAAAGTATAAGCTAGGGCAGCCATTTACGACTCATCAACCACACATGTTCGATGTGTGACTTGTCAGGAGAATAAACATGACAAGGCAGGTAGCAATGTTATCTGTAGGAAAATTTAGCCTCATGTGGTCTCGCATAGTCCTGTTGAAATTTAGCTGCCGGCAAATTTTTAAGACGACAACAGGCTTCAAGATTCAGAGTCGAGGCAGTGACTGTTAAATGTGCATGCAATGCGTATTAAGGAAGTTGAGGATTTAAATCCAAATTGATGGCCTTAAACCACATGACTCCAGATGAAGAACCGCTTTGGCGATGTATTACGAAAGAGTTATGAAATCTCTCGCCGCAGTGCTACCAGACTCGAATTCGACCATCGTGGTGTTGGCAGAACCAGAATTCCTCTGAGAAGACAATGTAGCACCATTCATTTGTCCAGGGGTATCATTCGTTGTCGAAGGTCCATTTTCAGCCGCATTTGTCTTTTGTTCACTGTCAAAGGAATATCTTGCTGAAATTTCTTTCTACTTCAGACGACGTTGAATGATACTGGTTGGCTTCAAGTGTTGTGAACTGTACAGTAATGCTCTATCTGATCAGAGCAAGCTGTCCTTACCGCGTACAAAACATTAGCTTGGTGGGCTTACTATCCTTCGCGTCTGTCTATCCTTCTTTCTTGCACACACTGATTACAAAATCGCATCACTGAGTTCGTCCAACACGAACATCAGTTTTTCATAAAATTCCGTGATCTGAAAAGTCACAGTTTTTCTTATGTCAAATTCAGAACATGCTCGATTATCTTCCATATTACTCGACGAGACAGACATATTGAAGCTTCTCATACAAGAGGACAACAGTGCTTGATAACAGCCTCATATTCTTACTTTATAAAGCAACTATAAGTGTCGCTGTCAGCTCATGTTATTTACATATGCACTGCCATGCTAATCATTTGAATATCCATCCGAGATTTACGCAAGGGACAAGCCTTACGTCTAATGGAGGCTTCTTTCATGGTGTTGCATTTCTGATCACTAACAGTGTAGCTTAGTATGAGGATACTCATGGAAACATTGCAAAATGGTGCAACTCGACAAAAACAAAACATATTTTTTTCGATCAGATTTTATCTAGAGTTGCAGTTAATCAGTCGAGAGTCACAATATATTAATTAATGTTACTTGAATTTCCGTTCACTAATTTTTTGTTGAATTAACCATTCTTTCTGCATTTTCAATTAGTATTTTGGTTACATGGAGTTTTCTTTGTTTCATTTACTTCAAAATTTTGGTCTTACAATATCCGATTAGTAATTTAATGTTAAAAATTGTTAAGGCACCTTATCAGCTTGACGGGAAAATGAAAAGAGAACTGAGGGATCGAGATTTGTTCTTTATTGAGTGGTTTCCACAGTGCTGCTACACTTTAGAAGGATTCGTATGGAAACAAGAGAACGAAGTTACAATTAGGGGGGGGGGTCATCCGCCTCATTTGAAAATGGTTCAATTCGTTTCTGTCAGAGTCCATTACATAACACTACCTTCATGCTAATCTGGCAAATAAATAGCCATGAAGTGAATATCTTCAATTCATCTTATATTTAAACTCACTGGCTGAAAAAATAATGACTTTGTGTTTCATGCAATCTTCGCTTACCTTTCATTCTTACTTTGCATGAACTGTAGAACAAAACAACTACGATGTAAAATAAAACTGATTTTTTCAAAGGATAAAAAAATCCTTTCAATTCCTCTCTTTTCAGATTTTGAGTAAACCTTACTCCCACATTGTATCTCTATATTCTATCTAATTTGTTCTTCTTTTTAAAGATGGTATTTTAGTACTTCCGAGTACATATATAAATGAAATAGATCAAATATATTCTTAAAATAGCTTCGATAGATATTTACAGTTTTACGAAAAATGACACATTTTTGAAATACAGAACCGCTTTCTTAAGCATCTTTTTAGCGTTCTTGTTTAACGAAGATAATGACAGGGCGTCAACTGAATGAAATATTTTTTTATGCTCAAAATTCAAGAGTTGTGAGTTATTCAAACAAACTCACGTGTATGATAAAGAAAACCAAATCAGGATGTTGTCAAAAGGACCAAAAACTAACACTTTATTTTGATGAGCGAATTGACTTCACTCATCCTCTGAATGTTTCCTCTTTAATAAAGATAAAGCCGATATATCTTTTATTAAAAAATATATATCTAAATATATATTTATTATTTTGCTCTTTGCTGTCTACTCTATTCCCGTTCGAATGCCGGCCGGCTTGTTTCAAGGTAAACTGCTTTTCTTCTTTCTTCTGTGCGATGCTTTACAGTCTGAAAGAAGAAAAAAGAATTAATAAAACAAGAAAATTGCGTCAGAAGACATTTTTCGCCTCTCAATAATAAAGTGTTAGCGCGTCTACTTCTTTTATTTGATTTTTAAATGGAAAATACACTTAAAAAACTGCGAAGAGGCCAAATAAAAAGAGATATGAAGAGAAAAATGAAAAGAAGGAAAATAAAAAGAAACAAAAGATCCATGTTAAAGAAAATTCCGAGAAGTTTAGTTCAGTTTTAACCCTTTTTCTCTCTCCCTCTCAGCTCTTTTGACTTCATTAAAATCATTAAGTATTTTTTTTAGTTTTATAATAAAAATTAAAAAGGGGACAATTATCGTGTTTGAAATATAAGTATAACTAACCTTCTTTTAGTCATAAAGTAAATACAAAATTAAACATAAAAAGAGGCAATTTTTATTTTTATTTTAAAATTCATTATTATCACCTACACCTGTGTAAAAAATAGAGGAAAATACTTGGCCACAGTCAAAAAGTCCTTCTCATAATAGTTATTTTGTTTTCTGATTTTTGGATTGAGATTAAGAGATGTGTAAAAAACTATTAATTGGCTTTCAAAATTTTTTGTAAAAAATCGTATTTTTTTCTTTATTTCTGAAAATTTAGTACTGAGGAATTAATGATACCATAAAAATTGATTCTACTCTGAACAACTTATAGTTAGAACATTGATTTATTACATCATCATCAATATGTTAATTAGGCTTAATCTTTCTGACCAAATGTATTAAAAATCACAAGAGCCACTTACACTAATTGTCCAATTCATTTATTTTGATTATTTCTCATAGCCTTGCTTTTATGTTAATTTTTTTTCGCAATCGATGAACTGTGAGAGGGAAATGAGAATAAGTTTTATTTGTGCACTAAATCAAAATTGTAATACTTTTAAATATTTCCTGGAATCTGGTAATTCTGCATGAGTTAAAATACTTAAAACAAATGTGATTTTATAAAATATATCAAAAAATGATTTGTCATTCGTTTTTCTTTCTTTAATAAGTAAACAATATTTAAGGTGTTCGAGTTAAAATAATTTCAAAACCTCAATTAATTAATCATGAACTAATCGACATCTATCTGGAGTAAATTCGTAATATTCCTGATAATATTCTTGCTATATTTCATGAGTAGAACTTATGTTACTATAAAGCTACAGGGATTTCCCCGTCCTTTGTTTTTTGCTTTCAAAGAAAAAAATTGCAAGGGGTAAAATTTCATCTTTTATTAACCACAAAAGGAATATTTAACTGTAGGTCATCTTCAATTCAGGAAATTTGTTGTGTTAAATATATTTATAACTTATAAAATTATAAAACTGTCATCCATTACGAATAATTCTTCATCATTTGAAATAATTAAATTAAAACAAAAAGTAATGGTTGATGTGTACTACTTAGTTCTACGACACATTCTCTCTATTTACCCTTTTCAATTTTTAAAAAAAGCTACTAAAATATTTTGAGATTAAACATTTCCATTCATAGACTCTGACTGATTTCCGTATAAAAAAGCTTGAAAAGTGAAAAAAAGTACAATGAAAAAAGTATTTATCTTACAAGAACATACGTTACGACTTTGAAATTATGTATTTAGATTGAAATATTGATTTGTGTATACTTTTTCTTGCCCCAGAATGCTCTATCTCTACCCCTTTAAACGTCTAAAAATAAAAGTATTGGTTTTGGCTACACTCCATCCAGATTCAATTTATTTTTCGGCCTATTTGAGAGAGCTACATTGCAATTTTGTACTAACATTAATTTCTTTCTCTCACTAAGTAGATTGTCACATTTGCATAAGAAATTTATTCGTTGTTCCTCTATAGGCTTAAATTTTCTCTTTAAAAATGTATTTTTTAATATACACATCGTGTAATTGTAATTGATCTTAACTATGTTTACTTCGTTAAACTTAATCAAAAAAGAGAAGTTTAATCTTTTTCAGATTAGAGTTATCAAAAATGTTTAGTCTCGGTATTTTTTATTTAAAAACCTTCAAATATTTCGTGCTTTTGAGTTTTGTGCTAGTTTCCAATTATATACATTTTGAAAGAATATTGTTGTTTTCGTTCAACAAATCATATAATTGAGCTCCAATATA
The DNA here is from genome assembly GCA_019973975.1 of Trichonephila clavata. NCBI lineage: Eukaryota > Metazoa > Arthropoda > Arachnida > Araneae > Nephilidae > Trichonephila > Trichonephila clavata. The sequence goes on from BMAO01039590.1 coordinate 306,496, forward strand.
TTGTTTGTACGTGCAAACTTTGGATGAGCACCTTTCTTCGGCAAAAATGATTACAGATTTCGAACAATATCTTAGGAACTCAATTTTTTTTAATTTAAAAGCTATATTTAAGTTTAAAATATATTTAAATATTTGGAATTTTGCTTTTCTTTAAATAATATTTACGTAGAAACTTGGCGTATTGTTTGAAATGAAAAAAGTTTATGTAATTCTTAAAAAAATATTAGCAAAATTTCTTGAAGTGTTATACATGGTACAAAAATAGTCTGTTTTAAAGAATTGAGCAATATATTTATAAATAAAATTAAAAAATTATATTACTTATAAGTACTAAATATTTCAAATTATTTTTAAATGTCGTTGAAAATATTTGTCATTAAAAACAAATTAATTTTAAAATTTTGTAAGATATTCATTCGTTACAAAATGGAATAAAAACGTAGAGTTCAAAGGAAGAAATTTAATTATAATCTGTTTTTATAAGTTCTTATCTATCAATTACTACATTTTCTGACAGAAATAAAAACTATACAAAATTTTTACCCTAAGTATTAAATTTTCTCTCTTGTAAACATAATTAACTTTTACCTTTACAAGAGTCCAAATAGAAAAATTCTGGATTTCTTTTTAAAAATAGCACCCGACTAAATACTTAATTTCTTAGGCATGATTATTTAAATTAAAATGTTCAACTTTGTTTAAATGACGCTTTTTACACACGACTTTCTTGTATAAAAAGGCAGAATTCCATCCGAAACTTTTATCAATTATTATTAATTCTCTCGGAAAGTACATTATCTACTACTAATATAATATCTAGAGGGGTTCGATTTTCGGTTAATGAACTCCAAGTATAATACACAAGAGTGTTTGGCGACTAGGCAAATTGTTGCTATGACAACCATCTTGGGGAACTGTGGAAGTATGCAATGCCTAAGTTTTATAAATAGAGCTAGACAGTATCCAGTGATTAAGACTTGGTGTCATTCACAATTAATTAGTTTCAGCAACCGCACTTTGCTTTTGCAATTTACAAGTTGTTCGTTTTACACCTCAGATACAAGACTTTCTATTTGGTGAAATAACAAACAATTTCAGTAATAGTTGGAAACTGTCTTTGTAAACTGTTTAGAAAAGTAAAACTAATGTTTTTTACCAATCGCAAAGTTATTGGTGCAATAAATTTCAATTGAAAAAAAAAATTTGATAATAAATCTTTAACTAAAATTTTAAAGTGCATCGACAGATTAGTATTTAATTGGAAAATATTTTGCAACGAAACATGTTTTCATCAATTGCTTAAAAAGTTTTTTTTTTTTTTGCGATGTTAGTAAAAGTAAAGCAATTTCAACTCGAAGTAAAACTGCTTATTGCCAGACTCGTCTCTAATGATATCGCTTGTTTATTTCGTATTTTCGATATAATTTACTTTAATCCTAAGAAAAACTGTTTGTTATCCGTCGACAGATCACGCATTAGTGTGATAAACATTTATCTATACTACTGTGTCATAATTATCTCGTAATGACTTTGCGGTTTACTGACAGCAGGGAATGAGAAGATTGTGGTTTGGGTCACTTTTGTTGCTGAAACTGTCACGAGAACTGCAACAGAGAGATGTTAATAAATATATTTTAAACTAGATTTTTGTTGCAGTTGTTTTATTAGAGGCATAGAATTGTATTTTTGCGTTCAAGCTGTACTCCTTTGTATTCAAATACGCGTATGCGACGCAAAATTTTTCTTTTTTTTTCTGTAATTTTTAAAAAGCTAATGTTATGCTTCCTTTGAAGAAAGAAAATATCAAAAGGAAAATGTCACACTCTTGCGCATCTCCTTATTTTTATAAACATCATTCTAACATTTAAAATGAACGGGAACATGAATTCAGAAATTAAAAAAACAACTGTGAGAATTGGGCAAATAATTCGCATTCAGACATTTTTGTAAACACCAAATCCAGACAATTGAAAGACATTTCAGACAGATGATTGATTATATTTATATATGAGATTCGTTTCATGACCCACTATCAACTTGCGTCAAATTTTAATCTTTAGAATTTGTCCGCATCACTGCACCAATTGTTTATCCAAACAATTTCTTCTTTGGTTACTTCGGGAAAAAAATTGCATCCTGACTTACTCAGGCGCGAATATGGCATTAGACAACTAACCAACTGACTATAGAAATTCGAAAAGTAAAGCATAAACATAGCTCCACCAATTTTCTTTTTCTTCCTTCTTTGTCTTAGAACACAATTCAAATTCTAAGAACTCCGGGGGAATTTTTTTTTTTTTTACAACGCACGCGCCCTGTGAATAAAGCCTGTCTGTTATTTTCATTAAAAACAATACCCCCGAATGTTTGCAGATAAAAGTGAAATAACACTGGATCTAAATTTATGACAATGCATTGATCTTTTTCTTATCTTTAATTCTGAAATAAAATAATAATACGAAGTTTTAGAGAATTCCGAGAAAAATTTCCACATCACATAGTTGTGCTTTTTGCCGAGGAATCTATTGAGTTAGCAATTGTTATTTTAAGGCTGTCTTCGAAAAATATTATAGAGCCTGTACTAAACGTGAAGCACATTTTCAGACAAAAAAAATGTCTCAATTTTCATGAAAATTTACAGCAATATAATTCATACATCTTTCTATAACGTAGCGTTTTTAAAATTTTAGAATATCCCATAAATACTTGTTTTTTTTTATTTTGACACGTAAAGGGATAGCTCATTTAGCCTTACGGTATAAGCGGGAAAAATGCTAAACACATTTTACACCAGAAAAAATGAATCAACTCAAATATAAATTACAGTTTTAAAAAAACTAAAAAACACCCTTTTATAGTTAATCGAACTAATTTGTAACTTAATCTTTTAGCCGCCAAATCTGGAATTTGTCGTGGAATTTGGAAATAGGATCTGAAATTAGTAGCCAAATCTGGAAATGGGATCTGACATTAGTCGCCAGGATGGGATCTGAAAATGGGAAATCGTTAATCCTAATGATTCTGATCAGGACAATTGAACAAAATTATTAAACTATTGTATTGTCATCGGTCCTGGACAAGTGAGCAAAATTTCGAATTAATCTAATAATAAAGATTCCGTTACATACAAGTGAAGCTTATAAAAGGGCGTTCAAAACTAAGAAAAATGACAAAAATATGCTGCTCTCTTTAGGCTAATGGACCAAGAATATAATATTAATGTTTTAATTCTTTTATATATGAAAAAATATTCCAAATTCGGGTACTATTTTTTAATATTAAACAGACAGTCTTAACAGGACAGAATACCCTTTACAGAAACTGGTAATAAAAATTAGAAGAAAAACTTTAATTCAGAGAGTTTTTTTAAACCAAAATTATTTTTTCCCTTCATAAAGCTCCTAATTACTAAACTGAAACTTAGGATCCATTTGAAATATTTACGGCAATTTCGCCTTTGAAACTCGCTTAGTTTTTTCTTCGTTCTTCTATTTGTCAATTTTCATTCTGGCGCTCTTTCTATTAATTAAAAAACTTCCCGCTTTGAATTTCATCTTTCATCAAAATTACTGCCAAAACAGAAAAATAAAATTTATTTTCGCGTTAAAAATTGTTTTTCTTCGCATTCTTCATAAAAGGAAGATTTTTAATTATTCGTAATTTATAGCAAAATTAGCTTTCAAAATATGCTAGAATATAAGATCATCTGAGTTCTAATTATATCCCTTTTGAAACAGGGTGAATATTGATGTTCACTGGGACATTATTAGGTCAATCAGGGGTTCATATCATTTTAGAGTAATTGGTTGTTCTGTGGTAGAATGCTTATCAGTCAATTAATTCATCGAAGACAATCAGTAAAAGGTTCATCAGGGCCCACCTGTGACTCTTAAACGCAAACAGTACATAGTATACGTTGTCAAAACTCGAACATCCGTAACCCATAACAAATAAATGTGCGTGACTCACAATCTCAAAAACATAGGCACTAGCCTATTGCAACCTTTCGACTAAATGAGTAATGATGATGTAGGCCTAGGCCTAGACATGCATAATGCAGTCTAACCACTGTTGTCAGTTGGAGTATAGCTCGAAATTTCCGGTTTTTCGTAGAATATATCCGGGAATAACATTCGACCATAAAAATCCTTTGAATCATGATCTTATTGACATCGAGCCAAGAACGAGATGAGGCCCTCTTCCAGGCCGAAGCCCTGGGCCCGCGCCCAGTTGGTCCATGCTTTAAGATGTTCCTGGATGTTCAACCTCTTTCAACCCGAGTGACATGCGCTGTTTATTAAAATGTTTTCCTCTTTCAAAGTAAGATTCTTGAAAGAATACACAAATCCATTTTTTTCTTTGAAAAATATAAATTGTGTTAAAAGATACAATAAACTAGCTGGTAGGAATTTGAAAATCTTCAAGTTTACCTCATAAACAAAAATTATTTTTGTCAGTTACATTTAGGCTAACTTCGCTTAATTTCAAAGATCCTAAGTCGAGCTTACCTTGGGGTTATGATCACGAACTTGGGGGCAGACGTATCATAAGTTCAAGTCCTAGAACCACTAAAGACCCACCGTGTAGAGGGGCTGATATGCGTTATATCTGTCATGACTTAAAGTTCTCCCGTTGGAGAAATGTGGTACTTTATAGAAGGGGTTCAAAATTACGAGGTCCATCACCAATAGCCCTCGTATTGTTTTACATTGCGACTTTAATAAACTCTCATTCATCACCCAAAGATCCTAATCCAAACTTAAAACATTTTCAGGCTTAAATTTGATTTAGTTTTCATATAAATTTGTGACGTTGTAACTTAAAATCATTTGTTTTTGTATAGCATTCTTAAAATTTATAAATATTCCTCAAAATACGCCTTTTCCAATTTGATGTATAAAGTTTTAAAACTGAATTATCATTACTTTATAGAAAATAGATTATAGAACAACATTTTCACCAGAAAAAATGGATTGAATCACGTACAAATAAGTCGTATCATTAAATAACTTACTGCTTAAAAGATAAAGTAAACAGAATAATATATTGTTGTTCGAGTGGTTTTTAAGGGGTCATGGTACGACTTAAGCAAAAAAATTTAATTTAAGGATTTTCAAAATTTTTTAGGTTTCCTCCTATGAATGTGTATACTACATACAACAGATTTTGTGCTCAAAATTTCGTCACCATTTAATTTTTTAAGGAAAAAACTTAAAATTCGTGAAGTGATTTTAAAATGCTACTCCTACAAAAATTTACGTACACGCATGAAATTTGATTTACGAGTACATCAAACTATGTATAATAAAAATTGGTATGGGTTTTGCAATAACAGGATTGGTATTCGTACAATACTTCTTTTTATGAATGCTTATTGAAAATTTCTTTAAATATATATAAATTCTGAGTTATTTTTAAAAATATAAGTATTCCTTTCATTTACAAATGCATACCAACTTTTGTTATATGTACTATTAACAATAGGTTAAAAAAATCCGAAGCATTAGGCAATAAAAGGGGAAAAAAGCCTTAGCATTTTAAATGAAGACAAACTAGTTATTTTATCTTTCTGAGGTGAGTTTAAAGTTTTGGTTTGCCAGGATGTAAATAAAAAGGAATGTAAAAGCTATCATAATTCTGCGTTTTTTAAGTGTAGAGCTTTCAAATTTTGTGAGGTTATAGAAAAGTATATAAAGAATAATTTAAGCTAAAAAAATTACATTTCATTTTTTGACCGATTTTTGTCAATTGAATCGTACTGTGTCCCCTTTATCGAAAAAAATGTCCCGATTTTCGACCCTTGTCTATAACATCAAGCGAAGTAGCTTAAGATTGTAAAATTGATAGTATAATCCATGTTGGTTAACACTTTCATCGCGAGGGGCGAGATAACTAGTATTCCAGAATCCACAAGTGAATCATTATAGGAAGAATTGCTTTGTATTGCCAATTTTTTATTATTTTTCAAAAAAAATAAATAAATAAATAAACAAGTTTTAACGCAATTTGTGTTTTGTTTCAATTTTAGCGCTGTGGAGAACGGCGCAGACTCTTAGCGCTGAGGGTGGTACAAAGGCACGCCATTGCCGCGATTAAAGTGTTAAAGAATATATTTCTAGTTATAGCGCATATTATTAATTGTAATATTCCTTGCAATTTACATCAAAATTATTTTTATTCAACTCTAAACTAAATACGTACATCAGTTCAATCATTATGTAATACTGACTTCTGTTTCAAGAGTAGTTGAAATAAGGAAGATGAAGAATGATTCATTTCAAGGAGGATTTTTTTTCTGCGAGCCCACATAAGAAACCTCTGTAAAAAGATAACGCTAATTAATGAATTCCCAAAGGTTCGGAAGAGTTCCGGGTTCGATCTAGGTTAAGCCTATTACACGTAACTTCGTTACGGAGACAAAATGCTTCGATAGAATAGCGTCGTGCTTCAAAACCAGGTCTAAAATCAGAAATTTCGCCTAGATGGTTGTCTGCTTACTGTATAAGGATGGTTTGTCGACCTCGATCATTTTCCAGACGGTGCAAATCTTTTTGTTTTCTCCACCTGTCAATATTCGTATATTTACACGCCGCTCAAACATCCACTGCTAGCTAACTATGCTATTTATTCGTCTCTTCTATCCTTTCGCTTTCAGGGAAAGCGATGACTGGCATTTACAATGTCTGCTTTCATCTTAAGAGTTTCTTTTTTCTGTCAAAAGAAGGGGAGGAAAAGTACTCACGCGGTAGCAATTGAATATCTTGAGTTGTAACATATACTGATACCGAAGGAAAAAGACGAGAGAAAAGTCGCATGTACAGTCTGTCAATCATAAATTAAAGTTGCTTCAAATTTTTAAATTTTTTTACAAAAAAAAAAAAAAAAAAAAGCGTTGCAGTAATATGATATTTTTAATCAAATAAGATGTAGGACTGTGGAGTTTTTCTGTTCAAAATTAATAAGAAATTACTCCTGCAGTTTTCAGTTATTTTAAGCAGCTTTCAACACTTGCGTAGTAACTCGTATCTATGTTTATAAAAGAGAACAGATTTAAAATCGTATTTGTAATGTTTTCAATGTCTTACTCGTAAAATAAACTTACCCGTAATTTTAAAAATAGATTAAGAGAGAAATATATATAATATTTCTATTCCAAAATATATATATATTGTAATAAAAGGCTTTAAAAATATGTGTTGGTATTTTCTGGAATAATTCTCCTGCATAACTAATAAATAAACTTCACTTTTGGTAATATGCTCTTTAATTAGTATTTTTAGCGTCTATTTTATAATAAAGATTTAACTAGGGAAATAAAAAAAAATTTGTTTTGTTGGAGGATGTTTCGTTCAAATTCATAAAATCTGTTCAATTTATGGTTAGTTTTTTTTTCAATTATACAGAAATTTTTTTTGAAAACATATTCCTGGAAACCAAATGTGTTGTAAAAAAAGAGGCAGAAAGAGTAGAAAAAAAATCTTACATTTATGTTGTTTAAAAAACATTGTCACATGATTTTCCTTCGAGATAGATTTCAGATTGTTAGGAAAACAAATTCTAAAAGTGATATCTAATTGTCAAAAAAATATCACTCATATAATAAAAATTCAATTGACCAAACCAAGAAATAAAATCGTTCCTTCATATATAAAAAGAAATCGAAACAAGACTTGAAATATTAATCCATTTTTTAAGTAAAATAGAACTACAGCAGTCGCATTAGAAAACTATTCTCTACTTAGCAATATATTGTTCATATAACTATAGTAGCGTTCAAATTCCAAGTAAAAGTTTTGCTTAAAAACATCCTATATTAACCGAAAAGGATTTTATACGTCTCCACTTCTTCGTCCTTTCAAAGGTCATTACACCAACAGACGATATAATATTTTCTTTGTTTATACCTATATCGAATCCAAGAGAGTTTAGCTGTAGTGTATAATTAATTATATATTTTATGTTCCAAAAAGAAAAACAGAAGAAATCGATGTTAATTGAGACACTGTATTTCTCTCAATAAATTACTTTCCTTTAATGACACCGAGAAATAATTAACTGCAGCATGCACTGTTTTATTATGATATCAATACTTCGTTTTACAAAGCAGCTACAATCGATTTAAGAATACAAAAGACCTTTGAAATCTTTTTGTCATGCTAATGCTCTCGGCAAATGAAGTGAAATAATGCAAAACTTTAAAGAAACAACCAAAAGCTATAATAAAACGGAAACTTCGGGTCGCATTTTTTGAGTTTTTATTTTAATTCTATCAAATAGTGCAAAAAAAAAAAAATGTTTAAAATTAAAAAAAAACATTTCGGAAATATTTAGAAGTTTTCGTTTTATATACAGCGTCTGCATACAGTTTTTATTTTGGTAATTGTTATGTATGGTAGAAAAGAGATTCAACATTGAATGATTATAAGCAGGTAGAAAGCATTGTTGATTAAAAGCAGGTAATTACAAAATAATAAAAACCATTGTTTCAAACTTCCTACTGATTGTGTCTATCAAATAACTTCTTATAATTGCAAATTCTTAATTTTGAAACCAAAAAAATTCAATAATTACTAGCTTATTGTTAAATAAAAATTACCAGTTGTTTCACGACTCTTGAGTATATGCAAAAAAGATTAGATCAAAAGTATATTTATCATAATTATTTTTACTTAACATAATTATTTTAAAGACGTGTAAAAGAAAACTACTATTTAGCTACTTCCAAACGGTGTTTCTTCAAAGGAATATTAACATGTATAGAAATGTATTCTTATCCACTTAATCGATCACTTTAATGTGCGTTAAAGCAGCCTTAGAATGAAAATTTTTATTTTATAGTTTTGATTTTGTAATACGTATAGTTTAGTTTTTAGAAATATTAAACTTAACTAAATAATTTCACTTGTTCTAAATTTCTAACATTTTTTTGTTCAAAATTTGCACAATAAATAGTTGTCAATCCGGAAACTAAAGTTTGGATACATAAAAAAAAAAAGGTTTAAAGTAAATAAATAAATACTATGATTAGAATTTCTTATCAATTGTTTTTAAGAAATTCCATCATTATCTAAGGAATTTTTCTCACAAGATGTAGATTTTTAAGTGTAATAAAACAGAAACACAAAGGCAGGAAAAACACCCTTCTTTGAATAAATATTTTAAGAACTTTCGACTCTAGTACCCTTTACTCAAGCAAACTGACCTTTCGAAACAGCGAAATTGGTATAACAGTACTTGTGAATTCTACGAAACATCCTTCAAAAAGAGAAAAAAGAAAATCCTGAATTCATTTGTTGTGTAGTTTACTGGTTACTGAAAGTAAAAAAAGAGGTAACGAATTCAATGACACCATTTTTTTTTATGACATACTTACAAACAGTAAATTCATCAACAATACCGATTGCTGTGACAGATGCAAATCTATAGTGCTTATGATGAAGAATGCCATTTTTCCCTCCTTTTTCTTTCACTTGGACTTTCCTTTTTTTCTTCTTATCTTTAATTAAAAATAACTGTATTTAAAGGAGCAGTAACTGACTCGGTGTCAGTTCTTAGTTTTGGATTTAATTATATATAAGTGTGCTTTCTCATTCAATGTTAGATTGAATTTCAGGAATACTTAAGAAGCTCATTTCATTCTTTGTATTTTTTAAATCAATCATCTCTTCAATCAAAACTATTTATATTGAGAGATATAAGGAGACTGTCTCGGTAAAATACTTCAGAGACTTATCACGCTATTTATAATTCTTTGAAAATTTAGTTTTTTATTGCTTTACAGTAAAATGCAACAATTGCTCATTAAAATTAAAAATCTTATATTTTCTCTCTTTTTCTACAAACACATATACATACATATTCATATGTTAGTACTATTTACTGATGCCAATTACTAAGGGGGGGGGGTTACTATCACTCATAAACACAAAATTAAAGCCAGCAAAATGTGGAAATAAGAATAAGTGGAAAACACAAGAAGAGTTTTGCATATGAAGTTTTTTCATTTGAACGCATGATAGCACTAATAAGAGATGTAAAAATATTTGATGCATGTGGATGGGCATTGATTACAGTGGTAACGTGGAAGTTGACAATCGTAAAAAGTTAAGTATGCCTTCTCGATACTAAAAATTTATCGCTTGGCTATACTATTGGAAAAATTGAAGGGAGAAAAATAACAGATGATACCAGGGATTTTTGCATACCTCCTAACGTTGTTTCAAGACTTTGGAAAACATTTTAAAACACTAGAATGTAAAGTAAACGTCACGTGGAAGTCGTGTACGAAATACGGCACCCGCCGAAAGTATATTGTCCTAATGGTAAAAAGGGATCGGTGCACCACAGTCAGGCAAGTGACAGATAGTTTTATTGCTGCCACATGTAAGCAGATCTCTGAAAAAAATACAGTCGGATGTTTCGTGTAAAGAGGACCTGTTTTTTGTATACTGTTGTCCAGACTTCACCGTAAGACTCGTTTACAGTGGTGCCATATCATCGTTATTAGGCCGACCAGGACTGGGCCTGCGTCTGATGAATTTTTAATATTAGGACTTATTGTAGACAACATCTGGAGTAAGAATCATGCTGTTCATCAACATAGAAATATTACCCATATCCTACATGCATTATCACGATAAAGACCGGCTTTATAACCTACGACCACACGGCCCAGTTCATGCTCGGGATTATATTTGGCCTACGATACATTAATGAATTACTATTATCTCAAGTTGACTTTTTACGTGGTGCTGTCGTTGATAAATTTGTTTCCTTGAAAATATAATTGAACAAACGCTGTTGAGAATAAACTAAACAGCGAGTGTGTTCAATGACTTTTAAGGCCAGCATGCTTTCCAGATCTAAGCTCAACTGAACAGATATGGGGTAGAGGAACATTTTGGGAGGTGGCTCGTAAGTTGGAAATATTCTTCGAGAAATAAGAACACCCACACACCTGTGTATTAAGAGAGGAGTGGGGGTTAAATTGTGTATGTGTGTGTGTCTCAGCAGAACATGACATGACATCTAGAACATCAGACTCGATGTGGGTAGATTCAAAACTTTCTCAAACATCGTTAATTTCTCCGCACACTACATGAAAGTGCATACTTTTGGCTTTTATTAATTTCCATAATCTTTGGCGCTCAGTATTACTTATAATTTCCGAACAGTATGACAGCAATATATTATTTCTCTTAACCTCCAACATCTTTTTAGTTTCATTCTATGAAGTCTATGTAACCATTTATGATTCGAACTTAGCAATTGTTCACTAGAGTATATTACATACCCGCAGTTGCGAATATCAAAAATCTAAGAATAAAGAAAATCTTAGTTGCTGGCGTCTACAAAGTATCTAGAATTCGTGAATGTGTCACATTCTCATATAAAAGCGTATCCTTAAGGAGAAAGATAATCTAATAATAAAATACGGCACACTTCTTCAAAAAGTGTGTTTCAAATAACCCAAGATTACAAATTTTTTATTGTTTAGAATAATGGAAGCTAAATATTTTAATTGCACTTATCATAGTTTTATGTAACAATTAAAATATTTTATTTTAATTTTCCCGTTTTCCAAAACAAAACGAATTGTTTTGTCTTTTTAGTGCGCTTTTAAGAAGAGGAAAGGGAAAAAAGGAATAATGCGATATTTCTAAATCTATAAATGATGTTATAATACTGCGTGTAATTCATTTGCTATTAAATCATCCATACTTGCAGTTTTGGATGAAATATTGTCTATTAGATGTACAAAGAAATGTGACATTGCTTTTCCTATTTCAGCGGTGTTACAGTTTATATCCTTATCGTTTAACTGCTTACTAGTATAAGCAATAAAATGATTGTATTTGACATTTTAGCCGGACACTTCTCCCCCCTCCCCATCTTCGACAGATACCAACAAATATAGAAATTTAAAATATTATATTTTCTTAGGAAAATAAATATTTCGGAATTAACTTTGACGATCATAACAACATAAATGCAATAATTTTGCTTTGTGCTCTAATTTTAGCAGTGGAAAATCCGTCATGTGATTGTAAATTTTCTATTGTATTCTTAACCCTTCATATTTCTAATAATTTTCACTTAAGATTAAAGGGCTTGAAATAACTTGTATTTATCAAAAAGCTAATATGTATTTTTCAAGATATAATGTATTCATTTGTAATGTAATGTATCAAATACACAATTTCAAGTTATCGGAAAATTCGTATTTTCCGATAACTTGCGTTTTGCTAAAGCATTATGAATATTTTGTAAATGCCGAATGTTACTGATTTCATTCAGAATGAATTTTACCGTTTTTAAGTACGAATACGGTTATTAATATAGATTTGTAAAGCCGTTAAAGTGTTTAATTTAAAATCGTTTAAAAAAACATACTAAAATGAAAAAAGAAGCTTAATTTAAAATCATCTGTTTGTGAAATGAAACATCTTAGTTTAAATAACTTTTCCTTACAATTCTGAGTTACCTTAGTTACTATAATGAAACAAGTAGTACTTTTAAAAAATTGTATTTTTTGTCAGACTTTTTCTTTTTTTCTTCTTCAGAATATTTTGGTGCTTTCCTGATAAAATGAACAAAAGATTAAAGACAGCTACAGATATCTTATTTATATAAACATTTGGTAAGTATGAATTTACAATTTTTTTTACATGCATTGCGTACAAAATACTTCATTTTCCTGTTTCAAAATAATTAGGAGTGATATTATTCGTTTCGATATCAATCTCACGTATTTTCAATCTTATTATGCAGAATTAATAATTGTATTTTAATTTATACTTTTGTGTTGTTTTTATAGTTTTTTTTTTTTAAATTGGAACTGTTGTCAATTAAGATGCTGTAATGTTAAATTAATGAGCCATTTCCCCCTTAAACTATTTCAGAAATTGAAACGGATAAATGTGGTTAAAAGTGAACAGAAAATAAGTAATTCCTATAAGGACGGCAAACAACAGATAAATTAAATTTTAAGCATCTGATGCAACTTCTTTACGCGATGTGGAAGTTGGAAGACACTGGGATAACAGCATGATTCATAATTAAGCGTTCCGTCAACTTAGATCATCGTTTTATTTTTAAGTACGTCGTTAATAAATAATCTATCTCAGACGAATTTAATCAATTCTTATCAGCATTTTAAAAATATTGTAAATTTAACAACTATGTTAACTGATGCAAACATTTAGAATATTTACATAATTTATTGCTGCATTATTGGTATAATATATTTGCTAACATTGTGTACTGATTTAACATTGAGTCTAATTGATAAAATTTTTTTGTCATAGTCTTAAAAATACTGATATAGATCCTGAATTAATTGCTATTTACTGATAGCTTTCAGTATCGTCGCATACGAAACAATTTATTTCAAATGCAGTCGAATGTATCATATGGAAGAAATTTATTCCAAAATCCAAAACGGCGCACAAGTTGGCTTATTGATATAATCAATTTTATTCCTTTTTAAGGGAAAGAAATGATTCCATTCCATGAGTATTTCATTATGTGCAAAAGAACAAAAAATTTTGTAACAGGTTTCATGAACCAGTGAATGATGATCCTGTTAGACTGGTTTAATAACTGGAATATTATATTTTAATACATATGTAACCGACCTGAAGTAGTCAATAGAATATTTAATGAGAACATCCATAGGATTAAAGAATTAAGAGATACAGTGGAGTTTGAGTAACATTGTATTATCTAGATCAATGATGGGCAAACCTTTTTAGAAGTAGGTTAAACAATTTTTTTTCTTTTGATAGGATGATATAATTTTTATTATAAAAAGCAATAAATATAGAAGAAAAATGCAGAATTTTCTTAACAAAACTCTAATTCGATGGATGGAGTTATGACTGCGTGTTTCATTTTTTTCTCTTTTTAAAACTTAAATGTAAAATTAAGTACATGTATCTGAATATATATTACTAAATTGAAACTTTCACACATTCAGGTGAGCTCCCTTTTTTCGACATGCAGAAGTTTTTAAATCAATTTCTGAATGATTTTTTCAAAAAATATCCAAAGATATTTAACTATCCGTGGAAATTTTCACATACGGAAAAGTGAACCATGTTTTCAAACTAATTTTTTTTAATGTATTAATCTAATTTTTTAAAGATTTTTTAAAAATCTTCAGAGGTTGGCCGCATTTGGCCCTCAAGCCATAGTCTATCACTAATTTGGACTAAAGCTTCAAAATTCTTTTATTTGACGAGGGGAAATTCTGTTATGTAGGCTCTAAACTTACGTGAAAAAGAATTCAAAATATATAGTGTTTATTAAAATAGCCTCTAACTTAAAAAATATATATAATTTTATTTCCTTAATCTGGTGTTGTTAAGCCGATTTCAAGTGCCGTATGATGGGGACTCATTTACATATTATTGGAATTGTGATTTTAAAAGTCTCAAAATAATCTCGTACTCAGCTCTTATTCATACATTTATAAATTGTTCATTTTTAAAATTTAAAGACAAACCAAGCTTCATTGTTAATCTGAAAATGATCAAAGTGCAAAAGTTAGGGAGCTATTTCCCCTTCCAAAAGAGCTAATTTTTGTTAACCGGTAAAAGAAAGGAATCATGCGTTTGATTTGCCTACTTAGTGATTTTTTTCATTTAGTAAATAATAATTTCTACTTAAAAATCATGAAAATATTTGAATCATTCCTATAAAAGCTATGTAAAGTTTTTATAAAAGCAAAAATTAAGTTAAAGGAACATGAGTTGAAATCCAAAGGTCAGGCAAATCAGGCCACTTTACAGATTTGTTCTAGAACGAACCCTGGCAGACAAATGAGCAGTAATAAAATGAAAAAATAAAGTTACAACATTCATTTCATGAATTCAAAAGAAAGAAAGTTAAAAAGAAAATGTTCCTCATTGCTAATTTTGATCAAAGTAATCAAATCAATTAGGATTCAATCTTGAAAAATATTCTTTGTTCAGTTTTGACAATTTTCATTCCTTTGTTATATATCAGAATATGAATATTCAATAATTTTTTATTTATACTTTATTTGTTTAATTTTTATTGCATTGAAAATACTTTGAGCTTTTGGCAATGGAGCAATTGAATTTCTAATGCAAAATTGGAAGATAGCAGAAGGAAAGCTCGCTTTGAAATAATCAAGGAATTGAACCGGCATTAAAATATTGTAAAACAAAACAAAATTGTAAATCAAAGAAATATATTATCACTTGAGTATAAACTAAAGCAGTTTCTTACGATTCCAAGGTTGAAGAGAGAAGTTTATTATAATTTTAAAATAATGCTTGTTGTCTCTAAATAATCCTCCCGTATCATCTTGAGAAAAGTGAAATTTTCTATAATGCGCATATCTACGATAAAAAACTACTTATAAATTTCTAGCTAATATTTAAAAAATTTTAATTCTGAATGTCATTCGCACATTTTTTTAACCATTGACGTAGGTTATTTAAAGGTATGGCTAATTTACTTAATGGTTTATATTATATTCCAATAAAATTTTATTCCATTGCTAATTTTTTTTTGTTACTACATTGATAAAAAAGAATGAAATAAACAACTAAATCACTTTTTGCGTTTTAGAATTCCTTTCTACATAATCGCATAAGAAAACAGACAACTAGAATATGCTTTTTAATCGAATTGCGGGATCATTTTTGTGAAATAAATACTGCCAACACAACAGACAGTGAAAGGTTACAAGAAAAGAGATTAAGTAGTACCATAAATTAAGAATGTCAACATATTCTCCAAACACATCTATTCTGAAGTTCTTAATGGAGCGGGTATTCTTAGAAAAAGACCGCCGTTGTAACCTCCAGTTACAACATCCCATTTTACATTTCTCTTTCAATGAGATGTTCGTTCTTGCTGTCCATCGTTTACCAATTTACAAAAGAAAAATTCACAAAAAAATTAAATATGTTGTTGAATGGAGTTTTGGATGAAAATTTTATTTTTGTAAAGAAATAGAGCAAACAAAGAGTAGTTGTGGTATAAAAACGGCAATGTTTTGTATTCAAACGATGTACAAATGAAAACCATGAATGTATTACCGACGTCCAGTGAAAGAGTAGTATCTACATACACAGATTGTTCTGAAATCCTTTCAGAGAAATAAATTAAAACATTTTAACGTGCTTCTATTTTTATATTTCTTTTTACAATCAGAACTTTTGTAATTTGTTTTTATGAGTTTTTGAAGCATGGTCCATTTACTGTGAATGATGCAATCAAGCAGTTATTTATTGAGGAAAGAAATGAATGTTGATACTTCTATTAGCTTCTGAAAATAAAAATGTTACGTATTTATACTTCATACGTGTGAATAAATTTTACGGTTTGGAAAAACGCCAGTGAGAGGTTTTTATGCGGTTTCGTGAGATGTATTCTTCATCGAGAGATATTAAAAAAGAGAAAGAGATTTTTATATATAGTGAATAGTTACTATATTATATATAGTGAAAGTGTTTTAATAGTTTTAGAGTGAAGCAAAGTGTATAATAATTATAATTGTGTTACCGTTTTTAAATCTCATATTTTTAAAAAAATTAGTGAAGCTATCATTTTAAGTTCTTAAATCAACTAAAGAATTTAACTGCCATAATTATTGAACATTTGAAAAATATTAGTTATTAGAAAGGAGTTCATTCTGGTCGAATATTTCGACCAATCAGAAAAGCTCCTCTCATCTCCACACCTTTTTCAAACGTACTCGAAGAAATTTTCACAACTTAGTACTCTCTCTCTCTCTCAAACTATTTTTTGCTGCTTCCGGATTGGTGAGGTTAACCCCCGCCCACCATCCTGACCTGTTATGCTGACTTTTTGGAAGTTTTTACTCATGCATATTTTATATTGATTATATATATAGAAAAATCTGAGAGCAAATTTTGAACTTTATTTTAATATTTTTTACACTCATGGGCTAATCGAATTGGCGTTATCTTCACTCTCACTGTAAACACCGGAGTCTACTCTATATCATATTCTCAACAACAAATCTTAAATAGTTCTAATAATATAATTTAAATATCTTTACAAAAGTAATTTTAAAACTTTTTTATAATAACTTTTTATTATATTGCTATATTATCGCTTTTAGAGATAAATTATAAATTTTCTATTCTGTCAAATATAGAAATATTTTTCAAAAGGGGCAAAGGTGTGAACCTTTGAAATAACTCTTGAAATACTCTAAAAAATTATGCTTTTCTGATACTTTTACGCTTGGAGGATCCAATAAGTTGCAAAACGAATAGAATATTTCTTCAACAGAGTATATTTTAACTCTGTATTATAAAATATTTTGAATAATTTGTTGCTCTTTGTATTCATTTTAGTAATTCCACTATTACTGCAGTTGAATATTTTCCCCAATTGTTTCCTAAAGTCTTCTGAGATGCGAGTCATGCTGTTAATTCAATCATACGGTCACTATAGTCTTTTCCATCAACAAAGAGCAATGTGACTGTAACAGAGAGAAAAAAGAAATTGGTCAAAATCCCTGTGATTAATTATTTCCTTAAAACCATTGTACGCGAATAATTTATAGTAAATGTCGCATTCATGTGAACAAGTTTTCTTTTTGTCGCAGACCGAATCCCACGTAAATCATCCAATACGGCAATAACTGCCCCGAGCAACCGCACATAATCTGCCCTCGAGAAATAATTTTTTAAAACAGAGGGGAGTGACCTCTAAAATTAAATGTTTGTAAATTTACCCATTTTCAAGAAAAGGAGCCCTCGAACTTTCCACGACCCGAAAAAATTTAATAGCGCACGCCCCACATTCTGACAAGTGACAAGCTCAGCTTCCGCCTTCGAAATTGGAGATTTTTCTTCGATTCACCCAGAAAGTACAACTCAGTGGATGTTCCCCCACCACACAGTTATTTTTAAATTTAGAAGCTTAGAAGGTATAGACCTTTTTAGCAGTAAGTGCGACGCAAATTCCGTTGTTTTTGAAAGAAGATACTGTTTTTTTTTCACTTCCCGTAGGTGATCATACTTCCAAAAAAATTAGTTCGACATTTTTTTTAGAGAAGCGCGCTTCCTTGTTTTATCATGAGACATAGTTCGGGAACTGATAGTCGAAATTTAGGTCGAGTCATCGTATCCGAAGAGGGTAAGGGAAAAAATAAAGCTTTTTAGCTACTAACTCAGATAGTGTGGTATTTCCGATTGAGATGTCCGGTTTGCTATCTGTGGGGGAGTGCGGAACTCAATAAATTAGTCATTACATTGAGTGACATTTTACTTAGACGTGTTGCACTGTGTTTATGAAGCTTTTAGATTGATAGACACAGCACCTAGAAACTGATATTATTTTCAAAGCACCACTAAACTATCAGATTTGAATGCAGCTTTGAAAACCCGAATAAATCTTTTTATGGGAGCATTCAAATGCAAGATTAGGAATGGTCTTTGTTGAATTAGTTTAAATATTATGGAAACTCGTATAAAAAGAGAGGCGCTTTGTTTATTAGTCTGAAAACATTATTACTCGTAAAAGCTGGTAAACCAATAATTTCTGATACATGCTTTGCAAACATATTGTATTGAGTAACATTCAAGTTTAAATATATGTATCCTCTTTTCAAAAAACTTAGGATGGTCAAAAAACGATCTGTACTTTCTAGAAAATTAAACATGTCCAACAGAAATTAATATTTATATTAATTCGGTATAGTGGTTAGTGATGCTGACTGATGTGCTTTTGAGCCTGGGTTCAAATCCCAGAGAAGGCATGGAATTTTGTAAATATATAGTGCCTTTGAGGCATGGGGATACTCTATATAGCCGTCGAGCCGTAAGTTCTCTCGTGAGGTTGATGGGAGGCCCCTGACCACCCCCAGGGTGTTCTTCCTCAAAATTGGGCTAGAATCGGAACGAATCACACTGTCAGAGCTGTGTAGGGTGTTCAAAGCAGCGGTTAACGATAGGCGTAAATGTAGCTCTTTGCCGCGATGAATTTCGCTAGCCTTGATCTGATGTTACTGTCGATCAGGTGGTATAGTAACAACATTATGGATTTTAAAAATTATCGCGTCAAATTTAGATTTAAGTCGTAAATTTGCAATGCAACATTTTTATATTCTTCATAATTTACTGTGCGTTGCAGAAAAAAGAATTTATTTTGAAATACAATTAAATGTCAGAAAAAAATTGCAATTCAGTTTTGCTTGAAAATTTTAAATTAGTTACATTGAACAATAAATAACAATAATTTGCTCAAAGAAATGTAATGAATGAAAGAAAATATTTTAACGTTTTTACAAACCGCGCGAAATTGTTTTATAGTTTAGTATCCATTTTTGAAGATCTTTAAATCTATATAAATCAGCCCACGCCTATTTTCACGCCAGCCATCTGGACATTTTTTTTAAAATAAACTTTGATACACACTAATTGGCAACATACACGTAACCTTCAAAATTTATTCAGCATTCTTTGTTTTTTTTTTAATTTGAACTATCCGCTCCAATTTTGAAACAATAGTTTTCATCTATCGTCTAGTTCTTAACTAACTTAGGTTTTTAATAATTCTAGAAATTGCAGGATTTTGAAGTATTTTTGTGTTTAACTTTTTTGAAAATCAAATTTATTCCATTTTTGATCATTAACATTCAAACCCCTTTTATTTTTTTTATTTCCATCAGAAAACAGAACAGAGAATGATGTAACATTAAAAGTATTGCATAATTTCAAAAAATTTAAAAGTATCATGTAATATTATTAATATAGTTCTTCAGTAATTTAACCATTAAATATTTTAATGCTTTGCAACTGTTAAATTTCCCAGAGATAACATTTAAGCATTGTTAATATTAAAACTATTGCTTTTGAGCCCCATTGTTTATATATATATATATATAAAATCCCGACTGTAGACTCGTTCCCTATTTCATCAGGAAAATATATATATATTGATCTCTAAGAAAGAGAATGGTAAATAAAAGGGACAGCAATCAATTTTTTCCGAGAAAATCTCCATCGGAATACAAGCAAATATTCGTTAAAATCCTGTTAGCTTAATTTAAAAGAAAATGGAAAAAAAATCTGTTGCAAAATTAATTTGCAAGTCGAATAAAAAATTTCTGTTTTAGTTTGCAGATTTCATCTAAGCTCATATTTTTTTGTCACCTATCTTTTTTATTCAAAGGATTTTTTTCTCTCCATCCTCTTAAATTAATTAAGGGTGTTGATACAGTATATATATATAATATTAAAAATGTAGAGTTTTTGAGAGAGAATTCTATCCGTGCGGCTTAAAGGCTTAAATTAATTCCGCCCTTGACCCTTTAGCCATATATGAAAGAAAATTAAGTGTCTTGTTGACAGCTTGTACTCTAATTAGTTAATAACAATAAAGCTTAAATTTAATTAAAAATGACACTTGTAAAAGATACATATTTACAGTATTTAAATGCAGACTGTTTATAAAATAGCCCAGTAAGTATTTTTTCAATTCTGTACTGATTTAGGCAAAAATTATTTCTAAGAAATCTAATTATAAAATTGATGTTTTAATTGAAAAATACGTCAGGGGGGGGGAGCTCAGCCACTTATATAAAATATTAAGTGAATTTTTTAAAAAAATATTTCATTTTAAATACCTAATTTGTTAGAATTTAAAGGCAAAAACATTTGTCTTTGTGCAGTTTATTTAAACATGTGCAGTCACATAAAGTTTCTTAAAACATGTGCAGTCCCATTTAATTATCATTGATAAGTATATATCCTACTTTAACGGGTCAATTCGTAGAGAAACATAATTTCAAAAATAAATCAGAACATTATAAAAACAATTTTCTTTGTATCACTTCTACATTTTACCTAAATAGTATTTAAGCTCAAAAAAGTAATTCTCACACTTGCACTTCTAGATTAAACTCTTAGCTTTCTAGATGATGTTCCTTGAAGCGAAGAATAGAGAGAGTGTGTGTGAGAAAGAGGTGTTTCTGATCAAATTAAACTATATAAATTCTGGAAAACAAATTACAAAGACCAAGCAGAACACTCAATCAGAAGGGTTTCAAAACATTTTACCGCAAATTGAATTGATGTGAGAAATAATCATCCGGAAACCTCTAAACAATAACATTTCCTTTCATTCGGTCGTTTATTGGTTTCACCTCTATGAGCCTACCTGCTACCTACCCCGGAGCATCTTTCAACAACCGTTATCGAGGGCTCAAGGTCAACATACATTGATGTCTTCCATCCGAGACAAATGATAATTTAGGGAAAACAAAATTTACTTCGCCCACTTACGAAATGCAAAATTGCGGGAGATTTTGTTCGCTTCTTTTTTCCTCTCCTTTCTTTCTTTCTTTTTAGTTGTCTTATTTTTTTTTTTGTTCTTGCTCTTGCTTTCTTTATTTTTTTCCTTCCAGCTTGGCAAACATGAGTGCAGCATCTTGTGTTTGTAACCGGGATAAAATGTTCTGTCAAAACAGCTTTTTTTCCCACTCTTCTCTTTAAATTGACAGATCGTAGGCTGCGTCGTCATGTTCAGATAAAGCATGAAGGAGGTTTTAGGAATTATACTTAAAAACTGAATGTATAAAATACGAAAGTTATCTATTTAACTTTTAAACACTTTCTAAATTGATACCGCCTTTGTTATTTTTCCGTTACTTTTCCACCTATACTCACATTTGCGTCAGGTTGGAGATTTAATGTGATATTGTTACCCTTTAACTTATTTCTTAGATTATTACATGTTATACCAGGGAAATTCACACACACACAATATGTAAGTTCTCTGATGCATCTGTATATCGGTTCATCTACAATTAAATTTAAAATATTGTGGCTCTTAAAAAAAAATTAAGGCTCTTAATTTATTAATTAGCCATATTTAGTGGCGCACATAGTAATTTTTCAAAGGGGTCGAAAGTCCACCATTCTCGTATCATGCTCCAATACGCCACCCAACACATTCTTTTGATTTTGTCGATTTTCGGGAACAAAAACAATTATTAAATAAATAGTTAGCACAAATTAATGAAATTAGTTATTAATAAGAAATACTTAATTAAATTTTACGTATTATAGACAAAGGATTATAATAAATCGGAAAAAAATCAAGGGCTTTGGAGTCGGGGGCCTTTCCTCCCTTGTGTGCTCCACTGGCCATATGACATGAGTTACACATACTCCAAGAGATTTTCAGTCCTGATACGAAATGTAAGGCTTCTTCAATGTAGCTCTTATTCACAAATGATACTGACAATGATTATAGTGTTCAAATTATTTAAATTTTAATTAAAGGCAACACGAGAACAAATAATTTTGGAACCACAAAGTAAATTTGCTTGTGAAGTTGCAATCCATTTGGAAATGGAGTTCTATTTTTTAACTGAAAAGTTCACTATTGCACTGAAATAAATCGTTATGGTATTGAAGGAAAAAAGTTCAGATACCAAATTATAAGAAAGTACTCAACTAACTGAATGGAATCATTCGTATAGGATAGGATCTTTAGGAATAATTAATGCTAAACCTAAACCACAAGCTGAAATCCTTTGTGAACTTGCGGCGCCTGGTATGAATACTAATATTGTTTGTGCCAAAAGGAGACATACTACCCCACTTTGACTAGAATTACCGACAAAATGAAAATGAAGTAAAGGTCACGCTTAATAGTTATTGAATGTTCCAATCTCAAAACCTACTTAGTCTATTTGTGGAAGTATATGAAGATGAAAATTTAAGTCAGAAAACCACAAGTCTAACCGAAAGAAAATAAAGTATAAATTAACAGTAATTTCGCAGGTAATGTCCCCTTAGGAAAGATATATTGCCTTCGGTACGACTTTTACATTGAAAAGCCGATCTTCCATCCAACATTTATCGAATTGCCCATCTATCGGTGACAGCATCAGCAGGAGTATTCTACACCTTTTTAAGCAGCTTTCAGATTGGCACCCTATCCATCTACAGTGGGTCCTCATGTAGGCCTCCCCGTGAACGAAGAAGCGGATGATCTTGCGAAAGCGGCTGCCAGTGATCCTGTGGACCCGGAAGACCACATGGTCCTTACGTCAACCGAGATCTACTCCAGGACTAAAGAATTGATATGTAGAACCTGGGTTGTCCCTCCTGTACACCCATGGTATTTTCAAAGTCATCCTGGATCCGCCATATCATTCAAGGGTTCCAGATCGTATCAGACGGCATTCTCGCGATTTTCGACTGGTCACCTGAGGTGCATGAATTTTGAAGGTGGTAAAAGAAGCTATCCAATTTGCACCAAATGTGAGATCAGTCCTTTTCCTCCCCAGTACATTCTGCAATGTGTGGGGTTTTCATGTGAGGAGGCTGTTGCTTCCCCCCTGCTGTTCTTAGACTTTGTGAAGATAAATGTGGACTCATGGATCTGGTTTAGTGAAACTAAACCAGATGGGGATTAGTCCCACCACCACCACCACATTGAAAAGCAAGAAGTGTACAATTCAAAGTCATAAAACGAATATGATTTGATGATTATCAAATTATATATGTGTATATGTATATACAAGGGTGTCCCAAAAATAGCGCCCAAACTCTGCACAGTCAGATTCCTCGTTTTTGTGAGTACATAAAAAATATTCAGACATGTACCTGTACGATACATAGTTTACGAGAAAAATGCATGGTAATGAACGAATGGCGATGCACGATGGGGTTCCGGTGCATTTTTGTGCTAATTGTACGTGATTAGCTGTATATGGCTTACTCCGGTCTCTGAATCGGACGGGGGTGCAGTTCTATGGCCGCCACGATCACCAAATCTCATACCGTCGGATTTGTTTTGCCTATTAAGCATTCTCAAAGAATTTGTGGGACAAGATGTATGACTACAGGAACGGACAAAGTTGCTCCTCTGCGTGCTGCTGGTACTTCGGTGGACACCGCTCTTCTGCGGCGTGTGCGCTCAAGCCTGCCTCGATACGCGCGGCGAACACTTTATAAATATTTCCAGATACTAATGTTAATATGTCCAATACGTCTGTGGTGTCATATTTTGTTTTCGTATTTTTATCATAAACTCATTATCGTACAGTTACCTACCTCTTTGGGCATTTTTTCCAACGAAGAATCTAGCTGTGCAGAGTTAGAGTGCTATTTTTGGAACCCCCTGTACTTATAATTTGTATGTATATTCGTTCATTCATTTTCTTTTTCAAACTATTCTCGCCTTATTTCTTTTCAAGCTGTTTCTCTTTATGTAATTATTCTACTCTAAATATACTTTTGCAAAATGCAAGGGCTGTTGGAAAATGAAATTCGGTTTTTTAAATACTAAGTTACTGCTATACAAAAGAAAAAACATGCTGAGAAACTCGTTGTTTAACTTTTCTTCTATGGAGTGGAATTTTTTTTCTTTGTTTTAGAGTCACCTTAAATAAATGTATCATACGTGAAATATAAGTTAACACTCAATAAGTATTTTCAGTCAATCTATACAACATTTTTATCGATACTTTTGACCACGAAATTATATTATTCGTTCAATACGGATAGATAATACGTAGTAAAAAATTTAAAAAGGAAGTGATAGTTTTTCATTTTCAAACATTTTAAATTTGCCTGAGCTCGTAAGACAATGACGTATTTCAGTGTGCAAGCATCATTATACATTTATTATCTATTCTCTGCATGCAGGAAAGAGCTTATTGTAGAGACTCAAAAAGCATTTTAACTTATCACGTTCGAGATTTCTTTCAGACTGCCCTTGACATATGCGGAAGTCACTATATTTCTGTGATTTAAAATGAATACAAATTATATCCTCACTTCCAGCGTATTTCAAACTAAGTAGCACTAATTCGTGTACCTTTTCACTCATTTTACATAATAGGAAAGATGATGTTGTCCAGACGATGTCAGGTATGGGCTTACGGTTGAGAGATCAAATAGTCATTGCACCTGTAAAAATACATTATTAAACCTGTGTTTACTGAAAATGTGAACTCATTAAAAGCCTCTTTTGGAGTATTTTACATCACAATACAGAAGTTTATATCAATAATCTCAGCATAAAACAATTTTCTAGCTAAGAAAAGGAAAATTTAATAGGAAAAAAAATCTTCAACCTCATCTAAAAGGTTTTTTTCCTGATATTATACGCATTCTAAAGAAATTTTTTAGCAGTAAAAGGCTAGATAAATCCAAAAGTTTATGTATTTTAAGGATATAGGATTTCAAAATTTTTAATAAAAAAAGCATTTTTCTTAGATTGCAACAGTGCCACAAAATTAGGTGAATGAATAAATTAGTATTCCAAACATGAAACATGAACATAAAAATTAATAAAAGTTTATTTTTCAATTTTAATTTTAAAAAACTGAAAATTAAATTAATAGGGAGTTTTTTAGTCTCTATAAGTTATCTGAGAATCAGTTTTAAAAACTTTGAGTTATTTAAATATTTATATTAGTTTTTACGAAACATTTTCTGTTACATAAAATTCTCACGATCGTCTTTTAGTATTTCAGCTAATGTCATTTATTTAATAGGTCAAAACATTTTTTTTTCTTTTGATTTTTGAGTGAGGGATGTCGAGTGAAATACAACCCACACAATTTTTAATAATACATTGCTGTGATGGCGAACTGTTTAGTGCTCGATGTAAACAGTGGTGCGTATAATGTGAATGATGCCCTGTCATCTTTATGAATAATTTTAAGTTTTATCTGTATAAGAAAGGAATTTTGTTGGACTTTTATTTTATGGAGGGGGAAAGGTTTAAAAAAGAATAATGTGGACAGCGAATCGATTGTGACTTTTAAGAGGTTATGTGGAGCGAGATGTAGTTGCGTCAATCGATATCGTTTGGTGCCCGCCTTTAGGTCTCCGTCCAGCGGTCACTGAACCTCTCAACCCTGTTTCATTACGCCAATATATTCACTTTATCAGCACTCCCTCTGTCACCATTGTCTCTACATGACATAGAAATGTGAACTTTCGTTCATAATTTCAATTAGTCTTACGAAGCAAGATGACTGAGTTTTAATTTTCTTTCCAGTGGCTAAGCACAGAGAAGAGAAAAGATGATCCAAATTTGGGATCTACGTATTCTGATCATGCAACACTCTCTTTAATAAATTAATTTTAATTTTCCGGGGCCGTTGTTTCTGTTTCATTATTATAGTTATACAAACCCTAAGACAAAATTTTGAAAGTTTTCCTTCCTATTGTTACCACTTTTTGGGGTTTCTGGGGATCATTTTTTTTAAATAAATTATTATTACTGCAAGCCAATAATATGAAAGCGGTTTCGTATATTGAGAGCAGTCACAGTATGTCATGAGTTTCGAGTAAAAAAATTTAAGTTTTTACTTAAATGAAATTAAATAAAACTGTTTTACTGTATTCTGAACCCACTTAAAAATGAATTATACTTTAAAAAGTAAAAGTTTTCTTTAAAAAATTTTGTTGTATTAAAATTTAAGCTTTTATTGCAAAATAATAATCGGAACATATAAAAAATATAACGATTATCTGCTTGCACATTCTTACTTCGTTAAAATAAGAATTTAAATAAAGAGAAAATATTACGGATTAATTTTATTAAAAAAAAAAAAAAACTGGTGGTAAATGTATAAAATCAAATAAACTGTAAATATGATGTAAACAGTGTCAGAATAATATTTCGTTAGATACTATATATGTGCATTAAATCCTTCGACTTTTAACCAAATATATACCACGATACTTTTTTTTCCATCCTCATAAAGTTTATTTCAAAATAAAACTGATCAAACTGAAGTTATGAAGTATTCATCGAAAAGGCGTAATATCTCAAAACAGATTAATTTTGATCCAAATTGTATGAAACAAAACAAAAAAATTTAATTCTCTCCATTCATATAATTAGGCTACTCAGAAATAAATAAGATTAAGTAAAAGAACTTTAAAACCCATAATGAAGCTGCCCTATAAAATTAATCAAAAATACCCTGGTTAAATATGTGTGTAAAACATTCTTTTCTCTTTAAATTTCAAAATTTTTTCTATTACGTATAGTAACAGTATTGAAACGTAGAACTTCACGTAGCAAAGCAAATTTCGTTGAACCTTAGTAGATTAATACTTTTATAAAATATACTGCTTGTTTCTGTACTTTTTTTCGTAAAAGCCTCCATGAACTCTTATGTAAGTAGAAATATTTGCATGAATATACCCTTACTGTATATGAAAAATGGTAAAATACGCTATATTTGGATGCAAAAAAAAATTCATTATATCAATTTTGAAGTTAATTTTATATTTTTTAACGTTTTAAACAAAGGAATACAATATGATACAAGTCTTCTCTCAAGGACATTCCAAAATTGTTACAATTATGTCTCCGAATCTTCCGTTAGTCACATATCCTGTCTCCATCCACTTATAACAAGCAAAATTATGGTTGAGCGATCGCATAGCTTGCATCCTTCATGCAATAGGGGCTGAAAATCCTGACCTTCAAATTCAGGGGTTCTTGACCTAAGAGGTGTGCCTTCCCGGGCAAAGTGTGAGATGCATCGTAAATACTCGTATTAGTAGTATCTTTATTGGTGTCATGATTAATTTGGGGGTGGGCAGGATGTAAACATAGAATCCATTTACTGAATTAGTGTAAGGGAGAGGGTCAAGAACCTTTGCAGAAGTGCGTTCAAAGCTCCACCTTCAGAATTCAAATATTCTCCAAACTTTTTCGGCTCACGGAACCCTCATAACTATCAGGTATTTTCAGGGAACCCCATTTCACGCACACACATTTTTATAAGAAGATATCTTAAAATGATATTTAAAATAGATCAACATGTTATAGGTAATTTATGCCTGATAATTTTTAAAAAATTATGTAGTTACTATCAAAAAATGTACTCATTAATAATATTAATTCGTAATTCAAGTGTCACTGACCCGTGGATTATATTAAGTAGCTGAGATATGTGCTTGAATTTTTTTACACAAGCTGTCGAAGTCTAGATCTATTGAAATTATATTTCATTTCTTCATTTGTTTTTATATTTTGTTTTTGTAGCCCCTCACGTTGTGTGAGAGAAATATTTAAGACTTAAATACATTGTTCTGATTGGCATTAGAATGTTTATTGACGTGTGAGAGACTTGTAAATTCTGCAGGAATTTGCAATCAAAAATTTAGGAGCTGGTCTTGCTTAAATTTAGATTTTAACGTCGAATCAGGTGACATGTCGATAAGTTGTTCCCTCTCTGCCATTGGCAAGCCCTCTAATGTATCGTAGTACTCGAATGGACTTTTATCCATTCATGCTTAATTTTTCTCTCCTAGAAAATATTCTCTTACAGGTGTAAGATGTTTTTTTTTGGAAATGTTCTCATATAGGATATTTTTTTCACAGATGGAAAAAAGGTGCATTTTCCATCAGAAAAATATATTCAGTTTTTCAAAACATTGCAATAACGGGTATAAAATTATTTCGTTGTACCCGGAATTGTAAACAGTAGAATATTCCCAACCTAGTAGGTAGTACATATAATAAAAGTTAAAAAATGTATTACAAAATAAATTAATTATGTATTAATAAAATTTTTAGTTTTAGTGACTGGTATGAGCTTTAGACACTTGTGTTAATACAAACTTAATAGAAAACGTGAATTCTTTTTGCATACACATTTATAGTTTTCTTTTCGATATTTTATTGTGACACGTGGAACTCTAGGGTATGCCTCTTGGAATCCCTGAGTTCCGTGGAAATTTGAAGACCACTGCTCCATAGCAATCAATCTGCAAAAGGAATGGTGAAGCAAAAGAAATATGTTTTCACCTTAGGCAAAAATATCAATATCTCTCAAAATAAAAATTTACTAAGTATAAATGAAAAACAAAGAAATAATTTTTAGCTTACGATATCGGTATAATTTAAGAACAAAATTAATGAAAGATAAAAAAAGAAGCATCATCATGTCCGAAAACAAAAGCAATACTACTCTGAATAAGTAATTCGAAAGGTTTTGCTTTTTTATAGGAATATATTATTTATATCTGCATAACCTTCAAGTATAAAGAAATTTAACATTTCGGCATCGATTTAATAAAGCTGCATCGAAGAATTCTTGAAAATATATGAATTAGAAAGGTTGAATATATAATTTTTTTTAAAAATTAATTGAACAAAATACCTTATCATTTACAAATTAGTGTGATCAGAGGATCAATATACGATTGATATTACGGTTTTTTAAATATAATTCTTTGATTTTTTTAAATATTAATTTATAATCTAGCAATGGATTTCTTTAATTTCTTCTAGCAGTAGGTTTGTGTATGTCGCACGTTTTGCTCTGAAGAAAAAATAATAATTTTCTTAAGTTTCAGTGACCGATCTCATTTTATTTTCATATAACTAACTAAAAGTTATCCTGGAGACCTGAATGTGCAAAATGTCGATTTCTAATTTTAGAAGTACATTGATTGGTTAAAAGTTTGTGTATTTATAAAAGAAAAAGCTTATTACTGTCAAGTTATTCAGTCTCAAAGTCAACTTTACATATGTGTAAGTGCATGAAAGAACTTCTCCCCTCCCCCTTCAGAAATACTTCTTTTGAACCCTAAAACCTGTTTTAATACTTATTAGAAGCAGATTTTGCTTTCCCTTTCTATTGCACAATGATTTATACTACCGCTATTAACCAAAGAAGTGACTTGATGAATCCTAACAAAGAGAGATAATTAAAGGTTGAGAAATTATATAAATTGAATGAAGGGAGTACGAAAGAAGAGTGA
The DNA here is from genome assembly GCA_019973975.1 of Trichonephila clavata. Taxonomy (NCBI): domain Eukaryota; kingdom Metazoa; phylum Arthropoda; class Arachnida; order Araneae; family Nephilidae; genus Trichonephila; species Trichonephila clavata. Next base: position 336,264 of record BMAO01039590.1, read on the forward strand.
AGCGTTAATGAAAGGAAGAAGAGGGGAACATTAAAATGCTGTTTAAAAAAAAAAGAAACGTAGTAAAAAAAAGAGGAAGAAAAGTAGGCTTCAAATTAATGTCATAATCTATTTAGACTCGCTAAGTGCTTAGGGCTGATAAGACGGATGTGGAAAGTGATTCCGTCTGTTTCCGTTAAACTCTAGGCATATGTAAATGTTATACATCTTTAAATTTAGGACGTATTATATTACCTCGCTCTTAATGTTGCTTTCACGTAATATTATGAAACAAAAGCCAAACGCGGAACACTTTCTCGACAAAAGGTCACGTTAATAGTATTACATTCTGACTTTACAATCGCATCGATAGCAGCATGTATTAGTACAGAGCTCATTTCAATTTGAATCAATCAATTCGTTTATGCAAAATGGCTTATTTTTTCACCTGAAATGAAATGCTCAGTACATTTTTAATTTTATAAGTTTAGGAGAAAAAAATTGTGTTGAGAAAGTTTCAGCTTGTAAACAGTTTACAACAGCTAAAGTAAGTAGTTTTAATAAACAGGTATACACTCAAGTTTGTATTGATAGTGAGAATTTTTCAATCTGAAAAAATATGTTCTTAATTTGTGAGTCATTCTTCTTAAAATTAAGTGATCGTATCTATAATGTTACTCTTAATAGACTATTTGAATGGAATATTAAAGATGTTTGAACAATATTATTCCCCTTTGCAACATTTGCAATGGCTGTCTGAATTATAACTTAAATGATTGAATAAATGTTGCCCAGAACTTTGATATCCAATATCATGTTTTTCTTATGGTAAAAGAAATACCTTTTGTTTATTAGGTCAGGCGTTTCGCCTTTGAGACATTTCGCTTAACGTCTAATCAGTGAAATCCATGTGTAAAGTAGGTGTGATCTAACAAAAAATATCAGCTATTATGGATTACTAATGATGTTGTTTAACTCTTAGATTACGTTGAAACAAGTTTGAAAAAAAAATGGGAAATGAAAATGTTTTTAATGATTCTTAGGGAACACATTTTTGTTCTTTTCTTTTTATAGTTTTTCCAAACTGTTTTAGAGAGAGGAATCTATTTGAGACTATTTTATTTAGGAAACTCTGTATTAGTAATCAACTTCCTATGTGGTAGATAATTAATACAAGAATTCTTAGAACAGAAATTTCTTGGGATGGATTACAATTACTGTTATATATGACTTTGATTTTTAACTTTTTAAAGTATATTTCTGATCACATGAAATATCTAATTACTTACGTCTATATGCTTACGTTAAATATAAATGTAGATTAGTTAATATTTTAAGCACTGAAAAAACTACGTTGAAATAAGCGAATGATTGCATGTGTGGTTGAATATCATAAATTATTTATTATTCAGATAAATTTTTCCTTTTTCACAGATGAATGCTGTGAATTGTTACTCTCTTTATGCTTTATTCATTTAATTTTATTAGGAAAAATTGTTGACAGTTGATATCTTGCCTGCAATCTACGTGGCTTACAAAAATTCCCCAAAAAGATGCAGGGTCTGTTTTTATATTGTTTATTTGCAACTCTATATGACCTTAAAACTTCTTAAAGTGGTTTCTCGAATTTTGTACAACTGGAAGTATTGAAAAATGTCCTAAAATACTCATTCCAATAATTTAAAAGACAGTTTAAGATTTTTCCGTTTTGTTGATTGATTGACTGAATATTTACGTCGCATTGTTTAGCTACTTTAGGGGTTTTGGCGACGGACCTCGTAGTTTTGAACCATAGCCAAGTGACGAGGACGACACCTGAGCTGGCATCCCCCACTCCTAAACACCACATCAACGGGAGGACGTTGGCGCTTTCGACAGATTTAACGTACATCTCGCCCCTACACGGCGGGTCTTCAGTGGTACTAGACTCCAACTCATTACACGCCGGCCACGAGTCCGCTACCTTGACCACTAGGCTACTACGGCCACTAGGAATTTTCGGAGACAGATATACAGTTGTCACTAGATAATATCGAACTCAATTTAAATCGTCGGATACAGATATATTTCAAACGGCTATAAAACAGTCGGCATAAATCTTAAGGCTGATTATAAATGGGTTTTTTTTACTAATATCACATCCATTCTGGTAGTAAACTACGTACATATGTAAGGTAGCAAAAAGCTTTTCTCAAAATATGTCATTCCTACAATTTATGGAAATATATCACGTACCGTAAGATCCCGGCTCATATAACGCGCACCTATACTTTCAAGCTACAGTTTTTATATATAATTTTTAGGTAGATTCAATGTATAACGCGCACCTTTTTTTTACGAAGGAATCTGAAATGTGTACGTGGGGAATGTTCTTATGTTTTGAAGACATTGATTCAGGTATTATCCCAGGCTTTTCAATTAATATAGTAACTTCTAAACTAAACTAAACTTAACTCAGTGGCACAACAACCCATGAGGGCCAAGGCCTACTGTGCCCATTTCAGTAGACGTGACCATTGGGCGCTGCGGTGCATGAGCAGATGTCTTGATCATGTGGTCCTGAAGCGAAACCTCCGGTGTTTAGTCCCCAAACAAGTTGGGTACTCATTTATCACCCACTGATGGGATGAAAGGCTGAGTCGATCTTGCCCAACCCGAGGATAGAACCCCGAATCTTTGGTGTGGAAGCGCGATGCGCTGCCACTGGGCCTCATTTCTAGAACTACAACCCTTTAAGTTCGTTATATATAAGTATGTCCTTTTTTTCAAATTAACAATATTTCGATCTATGTGGAAGTCTCATTTTTTTGCATGCTCATTTTTTTAAAAAAAAGTTTTACTCTCATTTTTATTCTCGGCTTACAACGCGCACCCATAAATTTCAAACTTATTTTTTGGTGTGAAAGGTGCGCGTTATACCTCCATATTACGGTACATTAAAAACATTTCATAACTGGAAATTGCTACATTGTTGGAAGTTTTGAAATTGAGCCCGTTATCTCTTAAAATTTCCTGCTAATACTTATAACCTTTCTTTGACTTTCGAGAAAATAATAATAATAATACTGGGATATATATATATATATATATATATATAGTAACGCATTTTATCAATGGGGTCAATTGTATCAATCGCATTCCTCGAAATGATATCCCAATATCCCTGACTTCCGTAAATAATTTTAGTTCCAAATAATGTTTTCCTTTTATGATTTTATGTGTCTGAGAGAGAAGAAAGCTATAAGGAAGTTCCTTAAGAACACACATGGAAACCAATGCTCAGAAATGACAAGCCAAATCCTTTTTAAATAAGTTTCACCATTACCGACAAATGCAACGGTTCTTGACTTTTCTAAGAAAAAGGAAAGAAAATCTAACCCACGATTGGATCGATTAAAGGCGTACATCGATTTTAATCGAGGGTGGGTATATGACCTCCGAGAATAGGCAAGTTAAACCCACAGACGTCACCACACAACTTAGATGTCAATTAACTCACAAGTCGGTATTTGTGTGTGGTTTTATCTTAAATAGCATTTAACGGAGCATTTTGTTTTCCCTCACGATGTCTGAAAGCTGTTAATACAAAGTATTTATTTTGTTCGCTCGAAGCAGTATCGGCTTAATTAGGTGTAGTCAAATGTAACTTAGATACCTGGTGTTATATTATTCTAATAAATGAATTAAGTTTTGCCAAATTTTACTTTTTCTTTCAATGGCAAGTTTAACTGAAATGCGTTATTAGTTTTATGCTTCAGCTCTATGAGAACATGTTAGTTCCCAAAAGGGGGCAGTTTCACTTCTTAATACCCTTCAAGAGTACAATCTTTCTCTAATTTGCTTCTTCAGATTCAAATCCATTTATGGAAATCTTTTTTTCTTCCCCTTTCAAGTAGTTTCATAAAAGTATAATTCGTCTTTCGTTAAAAACATACCACGTGTGAATTATTTGATATTGTTTTCTCTCTGTCGATAGTAAAGAACGTAATTCCAAATCAGCACAAAAACTGATCCAGCTTATTATTCGAGGATAATGCTATCTAATAGAAAGTATTTTACCGAATTTGTGCAGTAGCTAATTTTGTGTAAATTGTTAGATTTTATCATTTGGGCTTCTTCTATCCCTTTTCATAATGCGTTTAATTCTAACAAATACAATTCAAATACTGTTTCAACTTTTTCGTTTTATCAAAATTTTCTTCGAATAGAACAATGTAATTTAAAGCAAGTATAATAACAATAGAAGGAATCAGAGAAACGTACAAAGTTGAGATTAACCTCTAAATTTATTTTGTCATTTTCAAAAGAGCTCTTTCAACAAGATACTTGACATAAATTTGTTTTATATTTTAATTGAAAAAAATGGGAAAGCTGCTCGCGTAATTGGCTTACATTTAATGGGAAAATTACGAAATGTATGCCAAAAGTTCCGTTTAAGTTAGATAAAAAAGAAAGGTTAAATATTACTGATTTTGTTGTTGATTATTCAGAAAGAACAACTTTCTGAAAATTTTGTACAGTCGTTGCTTAAGAAAAAAAATATTTTTTTCTTTTTTATTGAATATTTTAAGTAATTTTCTGTATTTTTCTTATCCAAAGATGATGGGTAAACAGTTCTGAAAAGTTTTGTGTTTTCATAAATATACGATATCTTATGTATACATTAACCTTTTTTCTTTCATCTTGGGATTCTGATAAGTCTTAATATATCTCAAGTTTGTCATCAGCTTCTTATATTATCACTGTCTCTTCATGATCAAATAAATAGTGATAAAATATGAGGTTACTGTGTTACTCTACTCTGATCAAAGGATCCTGAATTATCTCATTGTTATGAGTTTCTGAGAAATTATTTTTTTATAGAACTTACGATCATGACATTGCATTCGTAATTTTTTTTTATATCGTTTACTCTTAAGATATACCTTGAGATATCTACACAGCTTAGTGTAAAGCGTCATCTGACCTTCCAGCTATTGAATTTATTTTCAAGCCTAATTGATTTTTAATAGCAGTGTATCTTATCGATTGACAAAATGATCGTTTTTGTCCTGACCCATTCGTTGATTCATAGCCCCAATAAAGTATATTAATAATATCTTGCAAGAGAAAAACGCATATTTTCTACGTCTAATTTATGTAGTTTAGTTTTCGCAATATGTGTGCCTTTGAACTATCCTATTAATTACTCATCAGGTTTGTTTACTTTATTTCTCAGTAAAAACAAATTAATTTAGCCTTGGATATAAGATTTCACATACCACCAAACCTTTGCAGATTATATGTAAATTAAAACCATATATTTCACTGAGAGTAAATTGTATTCCTTTATCTTTTCAATGAATTAATTAAGGTGATTGGTTGATGATTAACGTCACACTTTAGCACGAGAGGTTTTAGCAACGGTCCTCGTAAATTTGAACCATGCTCAAGTGACGAGGACGACACCTGAGCTGTTAACCCTCTCTCCAAACTTCCACACCACGCCTACGTGAAGAATATCTGCCTCGAGAGAGATTTAACTTGCATCAGTCCCTCTATATGGCAAGGGGGGAGGAAATAGCTTGAACCTACTGCTTGACGAGAAAAACAATGCCAACCATATTTGGCTAACGCATCAAAAAAAAAAATAGTGCTTTATTAACTTCGCACTCTAAAGTAATGGAAGGGCTAATCGCAAAGGGACTTTGTAAATTTGGGCCTCGGTAAAGTGATGAAGACGACACCTGAACTGGCACCACCTCTCCTAACTTCACCACCAACACCAACGAGAGGACTTTAAGCCTCTGCAGTTGTCTCTCGACAACGCCGAACATGAGTTCGAGACCATGACCACTAGTCTGCCGAGGCCAGTTTAAATAAAACAAGAAAAAGAAGGACTAATTATTATGCTTTAAAAACTTCAATAGTTTCTGCAAAAATTTTAATGCTTGCAGAAAATTTCTTATTTAAATTGCTACAGATTTCCTTACGACGGCTGTCTAATATTAATACATAACTGCATTCACACATTCAAAAATAATTAATCTATATATATTATGTAACTTGTAGAAAATAATTTCTGCTCCGAAAAAGGTGAATTAGAGAATAATTAGAAGAACTGAAAAACACATAAAACTGTTGGTTGTATTGATAATACTAACTAATTTCATAAATGTGTTACTAATTTTTAGAAAGAAATATCAACTACTATTATACTCATGCATTTCTTTGTTTTTATATATATTGTAACGCGCTTGTTGAATTCGTAGTTTTAACATTAATTTTCATACAAACGTTTTGTTTTAAATAATTATTGAAATGTTCGAAACTCTGCTTTGATTGTTTTACTTTTTAATGTAAAAATTTGAAATTGTTTTTAGAAACTACCTGGAAAAATGGTCGAGTCAGGGCTTTCTAACGGAGCAGAAGCTGGAGATATGGATGATGTGCGGACTCCTTTGGCTTCTAAAAGCGCAACAAATGGAAACGGATGTTATGCTAACGGACATCGTACAAGACCTGTAGCCAACGGTCATGTAGAGGGAGATGCCAATAACAAAGTATACAAATATGTGGACAGCGAAGCATTGGAAGGTACCGATTGTGGTCTGTGGTCCTTCAGACCGTCATGGTTGCAAACTTTTGCCAACAAAAAGGCCTTCCTGATAGTTTTCTGTCTCACAAGCGTTCTTCAAGGCATGTACTATACCTATTTTGTAAGTGTCTTGACCACAATTGAGAAACTTTTCCAGATCCAGAGCAAGACAACGGGTATCATTATGTCTGCCACTGAGATCGGACAAATTGGTGGGGCTCTCTTGTTGACCTATTATGGTGGACAAGGTCACAGGCCGAAGTGGATTGCATGTGGTATGTTGGTATTTGCAGCTGCTTCTATTCTTTGCTCAACACCACATTTCCTGTTTGGAAGCGGAGAGGAATTTGCGGGTAACAGCCTTGAACACACAAATGCTTCAACGTACAAGATGCGTGAACTGAACGCAAGACTGTGCCATGACATGTCACGTTTTACAAGAAACGCCAGTGCACTTTCATCAAAAAGATCGAAATCGGAGCCTTCCAAAATGGTTGCACCACGAGATATACCCTCTGGTACAGATCTAAAGCCATTGGAAAACTTCACCGACGAAGCAGAATCGGAACTCGTCTCAATTACACCTTTTTACAAGGGACGCATTGCATCACGTTGTGATTCTCCGGACAACACTGCTTATCAAAATCGTGTTCGGAATGCTGTGCTCGCCATCTTTTTCGTTAGTCTTCTGTTCATTGGAATTGGAGCAACAGCCGTGTATACGCTTGGAATACCATACATAGACGACAATGTAGCTACGAGAGAATCGCCCTTATATTTTGGTAAGAATGTCCTCTTTTTATTCCTTTGTGATCATATGTTATAGCTTCTTTTAAAAAAATGAAATTAACTTTTTCCTGTACATATAAAAACGTTCTGAATTTTTGTAAATGATGCAGAATTTTCTTCTCTGTAAAAAGTTGAAAAAGATCTCTTCGATCCAGGGATCAAAAAGATTATCAAACATCTATTAGTCAGTATTTTAAGATTTTCAGTTAACTGGTACGTAATATAACTCGGTAATAGAATTTTAGCTGCCGAATAAAAAAAAATGCGTAATCTCTAACTGTATATATTTTTTGTGTAGTTACTAATTGCAGAATTTCCAAAAGGTAAGTTAAAAAAATTAGTACTTCTTTGGACCTTGATGTTACGAATAACCCTGAATTAACCAATAATTCCGTCCCGATAAATTCATTAAATCGGGGACTGACTGTAATTTTAATCCTTCACAAATTTTCAACATTAGAAAAATGAAACTATTTGACCCCATTCGCGGTAATTATTTATTACTATTAATCGGTAATTATTATTAAACTTCCCGTCCTCTCGAAGTTGGAATTATAGGAAATCCCTCTCATACTGCTGGTTAGACATCAGTTATTTTTAAGAAAGTTCGATAAATTAGAATACACTGCAATTTTTCTTGAACAATTATTTGGAAAATGCCGTTTGCTGTCAAGACAAATAAGCTGTTCATATTCTTACTCTTGAGAGAAAACAGAAGTTTATGAAGTAATAAAAATACGTATTCACACAAAAGCTAGGAGCAATTTTAAAATTAATTCAACAGATGCGTACACACATTTGTTTTGAGTGTTGGATCTTCATTTGGCGCAATCTCCAACCCTTTACTGGAGACAAAGTCAATTTATGCTAGTTTGGTGAATTAGGATTGGCATTTTCTTTTTACTTTATTGAAATGAATGTAATAAATTAAGTGTAAATTTGATAGTCGAAGGGAGAAAAATTCAAATTTAAGAAGTTAGGCATAATATGGTTTAATGTGCTATTGTTCGAATAACAGAAATACAAGGTTAAGTTTAAAAATAATCTTGTCTTAATGTTTCTAAATTTGAATTTATTTTAATAATGCACACACACATGCATCCAGTTTCCTTGAGAGTTTCATTTTCAGTTAAACAACTTTATTCTACTCATATCTAGACAAATTTTCTGGTATATAACCGTTTCCCGAAAAAATGCAGAGAAAAAAAGCAGTAGACAATGTACAATACTAAAAAGCTGAACAAATGTCGCGAAAAGCATGATTAGGAAGGGGGGGGGGTGTAATTTCTCGGGAAAAACAAACAAAAACAAAAAAGGAACTGCATTTGCTTTGCTGTAATGGTGGAAAAGTCATTTAAAAGAGCATGTCATAAAAAAATTGTAATTGAGTTGCATAAGGTCCAAGTTAATTTGAAAGGTTTTTATTTTTCATAATGACCTTGACATTTATACATGTGATATTGATATTAAGATATGGAACGCTTCTGTGAAAAGATACAGTAACTTTTCAAGGTCATGGGAACACTACATGACACAGTAACGGAACTTATCTCAACCAATTTTTCGTCAGTTTCATAAGAAGACTTATTCAATATGTCAATAACTTGTGAGAAAAATTTGAGTTAATTATCTAGCATCTAACTTTGAAATGACCTCACTCTATAAAAGCAAAAAAACCTTCAAATGTATACCATGCAACTACGGAGACTCAATTCCCTTTGATAAATAAAATTTTATCCTCAATAACTGTTATTTAATGATTTTTAAACTGTAAAATTCGTAGAATTTCTCTTTCTATGCATCACTTTTCCACGCAATTCCTCTTCTGAGATATAATTTCTATATGAACTTGGCAATTATTTTTTGCGCTTTTCTCTTATTTCGTTTCTTAGAATTCGGCTATCACACGGGAAAAATCGAAGCAATCTTAAGTTTCTGTTATCAATTATTATCAGAATTTGATTCCGCGCAAATTTTTTTTTCTTCAGGGTTGTCATTTTTTTTAAAAAAATCCTTTAGTTCTTTCCAGTAAATTTTATATAATTTCCCCCCTTTCTTTCTTGAATAAAAGGGGGTGTTTTTCAAGGAACTTCATATTGCGGAACACGAATTTGAAAGTAACAGAACCTTTTATTAATTTATTTATTTTCATTTTCAGAAAAACCTACAAATTAAATTTTGTGTGTAGAATAATAGAATTATGTGAGTGCATGAAGCATGGATAATCTAAACCTTTCAACCCCTTGCTTTATTTTAAAAATTGATTCAATTTCTAAGAAAAGTTGTGAAAGAAATATTGCTAAGTGTTCTCCCCCCCCCTCCCCCTTTTCCTCAGCCCTTTTTTTTTTTTTTTTTTTTACCAAGCACAGTTTCAAGAAAGTTTTGTGGGTCGACTTGTCCTGCCTGTCATTTAACGCCCTGTCTGCCAAACTTTTCTTTAATTTATGTTTTAACTTACTATGTGCAGAGCGATTTAAGCATTTGTGGGCATAAATTATAAGTAGAAAATTTTAAATAAATTAATTACTTTTAATGTAATTAGAACTCTTCCTTTCAAAGGTTTTTACTAAACAAAATGCAATTTTCTGGAATATTTTGCGCTCTGCTCCCTTAGAAGGAGTCCTGCTTGACTCTATAATCTACAATAAAAATAATAAGTGAAACAAATTTTAAAAGTTTGAAATAAAGTATTTACTTTAAAACTTTTCATGTAAGGAATATTGTTGAATTCGTTCAGAAAATAATTTCTGATAGTGTGTGTGTATATAATTGATAATGATAGATAATATTATATCCTTCTCAAATTTAAGTTTCTACATTCGCATATTTTCTTTTTCAGTCAAATATTATAACAGAATATATTAAATGTTGTAATAATGCTATTTTTTTTTAAATTCATTTTTTAATTTTTTATAGAATTGTGTGTGTAATTGTACTGTATATTAATGAATGACTGTATCAAAAGCTTACAGTTAATATCGAAGGCAATTATAAGATAGTGTGTCAAATGTGGTACTTAAAATAATCAATCTTCAGTAATTTCACAGATTTTGTACAATCTGATGATCGTATTTTTAACATATGTATCCAAAATTGCAATATAAAATAATCATACAAAATTGTTTCTTTCGGGAATTTTCTGTATCAGGAATGGGGGGGGGGGGGGCACGAACTTAATTTTACTTTAAATTTCGGTATAAAAGATAATTCTTGGGATTTAAAAAAGTAGAACGAATAATATAATTTTTTTGTTTATTAATAAAGGAATTCTATGAAGATACTATTCTTATATACCGGGGGTGCTCAACCTTTTTTCTGCCGGGCCGCTTACGTATGTCAGCCATTTCACGCGGGCCGCAACATGTTGTTTAACGGATGGAGGGGAGGGGAGGAAGGAGAAATGCTTTAAGACCAAAATAACATTGTAAATTCAAAATATGAAAAATTGATAAAAATATTATAACTCCTGTGTTGCTTTTTTTAGAAAAAAAATGTGTTTTATTTTTGTCACTAACACTAAATTAAAAGAATTTAAAATACACTCCTTCACCATTTTTGCATCAGTAAACGGTTTCATATAATTACCAATAATATAACAAACCTCTTAGAATGTCTTTGTTACTATTGTGACATTACCACTGACAAAACACTTTGTTGCTGTTACAAAGAATATTCAATAAAGCCTATTTATATATCATCTCTTGAAAGAGGAAAAGTGTCATTGAATGATTCCTGTTTATTGGTATTTTTGAAATACAGCACTTTCGTGACAAATCAAAAACAAGTACTGATCCATGTTTGTTTTTCACTGACAGATTGCTGTTTTGAAGTACTGGAATTGCTTTTTTTTATGTGGTTGCTTTGCACTAGAAGAAGCTTCCGTATGGCTCGAAGAAGAGTTCAAACATCATTCATGCGCGATCCTGAGTTTGACCGAGAAAAAATTGTTGTTTGCAGAGGATAATGATTATTTCTTCCAGGTCGTATCAAACGTAATCAATCAACAGTGATGTATATCAAAAATCGATGGATGCACCGATTGCACCAGCTTCCTCACACCACTACACGTGATGACAGGCATATAAAAGCATGGCAGTAATGGATTGCTCTGCCACTTCAGGAACCACATCACAACAAATACTGTCTGTTGCCCAACAATTGGTGTCCTTACGTATCATTCGACTTAATGGAATGTCCGCAAGACACGTTACCTTTGTCCAAATGGGGCATTGAACGACGGACATGGACACCTGAATGGCATGACATTATCTTTATAGACGAATTACGCTTCTGTCTACAATATCAGGATAATCGGATTACTCTGACGTCACCGTAGAGAGATGATGCTAAACTGCTGTCTTATGCACCCAGTATCACAATACTCGGTATTATGGTTTGAGGTGGTATTGGATTCCCATCGTACGCATTGCATCGGCAATGCGTACGATGGGATCTGCCAGCGTTCCATGCCTGAAGATTTGGAGCCTGTTATCCTCTTTTACCTTCAAAACTTATCTACGGTCACATTACTACAGAACAATGCGGACTGACTCATGGCACACAATGATCAAAACATCTTGTTTGTCCCCCAGATAGCATTGTTGCCTTGGCTTGCATATTTTACCACACAATCTATCGCTTATCAAACACGGCTGATCGAATTGGGGCGTAAAGGGCCTGATACACTACCCGCTGCTTTATCAGTACAAATTTAGAAAAGTGTACCGGCAGCATGATTTGTCATACTCCTACAAGACATTCTCAAAGCCTCTTTCACTCAATGCGGACACGTGTAACAGCTGTCATTGCCAGTCGTGGCGCAACATTCTGGTTTCATTGCCTTCCTTTTCTCGCAGACGGCTGCAGTTTCACTCATTTCACCTCTAAACTAAATGTAACACCTTATATGTAATAACATTTAACACCTTACATATTTTTAAATAATTGTGTGAGCATTTCATTATATATCAATTATTTCAATCTAATTAAACTAATAAAGAGATAAAAGAGATGAAACCGTAAAGCTCGTTGTCATTAAGTTTTTAAAAAATTCACGAAGTTTGTCCTTCCTGACTATTTCGGTAGCTGTTGGTTCCTAACTCATTTGTACACGCAATTTCATTAAGCGAAGCATTTTTACCACCTTCATTCTCTCTCTATAGCAATTTTCTGTTACTCAACCCATTTTGTGCTTTAGCACTTGCTTGTATTGCCTATGCTTCATATTACCGAACGATCAATTTTTGTTGATTGTTACCACAATGTCTAAAAAAAGGCGAAATAGTATACTTCCAAGCATATAAATGTTATAAAAAATGTTATAAAAAGGAATTCGATTGTATTAACACATCCAAAAAGTAGAGAAAATATGCATTTTGTGTGTGTGACGTAGATCATACTGTCATATGCATTTGTCACGGTGGCCTATACGATACTGCCAATCATGTGAAAATTTCAAAACTCGTCGCAAATGAGAAACAAAATAGCAATTGCTCAAAATTGGATAGTTTTTTTCAAGGATGATGTTCTTTTGCACTTAGGAGTAATGAGATGGATGTTGGGAATAAAAGATGATGTTCTTATGCACTGTGGGAATCCTGTAGTTTTACATCTTTGAATACTAGTTCTGTAGTGAGGAAACGCTATAATTTTATTTGATGTGAAGATTATAAGCATTACGATTAATGATTAGTTAAACTATTAATCTTACATATTGTACTTTAAGATTTAAAGTACAATATGTAAGATTACTAGTGCGCTGATACAATTTTGTTATAATGTATTAGTTTTGGGTGTGCTTAACACTTCCAAAATTAATACATTATAACAAAATTGTATCAGTGCATAGCTAAAAATTGAAAAAAGCTTAATGTATTTAAAAAAAGTAACTTTTAAAATCCATTCTGCATATAAAAATAGTTATTACAATAATTATAAATTTAATCAAAAGTATAAGTATTAAATAGCCATCAATCAGAGTTGTGTAGTTTTTTAAATGTACGTGTGTAAGCTATGCAAAATAAAAGCATATTTAAAATAGTTTTGTATATTAGAATTCAACGAGTGCAAGTTCTCTCTTATATGTATATATATATATATATATATATATATATATATATATATATCATTTCATTGTGTTTAAAATCAAACTCAGAAATTGCTTAATGAAATCTGTTTTTTTTTTCACTAGGCGAACCGTTTATACTAGATAAGAATCATACGCACACTCACATAATGGATGCATTGCTTTCTTTGCCCTCATTTGCCATCTTAGGCGGAGGCTCACGATTATAGAGAAACATGAGCAACTCCGCCCCCCTCCTCCTTCATACAAAGTGTCTAAAAAAAAGCTTGGAAAAAAAATTTCGTACGAGGCTTTTTTAGAACGCAACGGAAACGTGGGTATTTTTTCCTAAACATAACAACAAAAATAAAGCGGATGCTAGTTTTGAAGAAAATAGACCGCATCCGTATTTGGTTACGAGTATTACAAAAGAAGTCAAAACTAAATATTTTTAAATACTAATCTAAATAACAGGAGATATTAATAAGAACAATTTTTATATAATAATCATGAACATTACAAATTTGTGTGCTTGCATGTGTTACATGTATGTTACATTAATTTTTAGTTACAGATTCGCTATATAGAAAATACGCAGAGCACAGTTGATAAGTTTTTAGACAAATCCAAACACAGATGCAATGTTAAGACATGTATTTCAACAATTATTAACAGTTATCACTTTTAGGAAATATTAATAAAATGCATGCTATTCAGAATACATTTTGCTTCTTTTTTTCAATTTTTCTTCAAATTCATATTTTTTATTTCATTTTTAAGATTATTTTAATCATTATTTTGTTACAGGTATAACGATTGGTGTTCGAATTTTCGGTCCAGTGTTTGGATTTCTACTAGGATCATTTTGCACCAGCATTTATGTAAATTTTCCATTTGGTGAGTTCTTTCATTTTATATTTCCATTTTAAAATAATAATAATAGTGCACTTTTCCACTATCTCTGAATTATCACGATGTCTCAAAATTAAAAAAAGAAGTTAGTTGGTACAAAATAAAAATGTTAGCCCTTAATTTATTACTACTTATAATTTGAGAACAATCTTGCCTGCTTCGATATTTCCGTAGTCTTTCACAGCCTTTTTTTAAAAAATTTCAATGGTACTGCGTAGATTTCTCATGATTAATTTTCCCGCTTATACATTTCTAAAGAGACAAATTTATCCTGACGCATTATATATATAATAGTGTCTGACTGAAGCATTGCATTCGGTTAGCCCTTCAAGGGCAGCCTCCTCGTCAACATTTTCATATCATTTAATGTTTTGTACAGTATTCAGAACTGTATGCACTGTCTAAAATCAAGAAATTCCTTTCTCATTTCCTGGCAATATTTTTCACCGCGATTTTTTTAATTGACGATTTTATTGATAATCAAGCTAATGCGATGTTATAAATTGCCATCTAACGACATCAGATTCTTTCAATCTGCATACGCATCATTACTGCTCTCTTCAAAAAATTTAAGCAGAAAATTTCGTCGATAGATTTCTGAAATAAAATTGAGCAATTTTCTTAAAGTTTTTGGCATTACTCCAGATAATCGGCTCCTGAATGATTAAAAATTACTGTAATAGTAAAAGAACATTATTTCAAACGTCTATGGTGAAATGTTTTCGCCTTTAATGAATCTTCTTCCTATTGCATTCAAGTACATAATTAATAGAGACTGAATAACTCTTTGATTGACTTTAAATTGATTCAATCCCCCAAACTGGACGCAAACACTTTCATACTACTTTTAAATGTTAGTTTTGCAGAACACATATATTATTTTATATCCTAAATGTAAAATATTTATCTGTGATTTTATTATAGTTTTAAAATTTTTTTAAAACTTATTTTCCTGTCTAGTGTAACGGCAAAATAAAGGTATTCTTTTTTATCAGTTATAAATGAAGCTGTTGATAATTTTTTTCGTATATCAAAAAAATACTAGGAATCTTTAATTATTTTCTTCCTGTAAGAACCCTTCTTAGATCTTTGAATTTATTCTGCACTTTTTACAGAGTTAGCTTACTTAATTATGTACATGATTTTATAATTTTAATATAATATTTTTTTCACTTCTTCCCTTTGTAATGTATTTGTCTGTTCACTTTATCGTTATCATAGAACACTGCAAAAACTTGAATATTATTCAATTGTTTTTTTATGATGGTATTAACGAAACTTACGTCATTGCAACAAACATGACATGTATATTTCAGTTGATAACACACCTTATCAAATAGAGAAACAAGGAAAAGTTGTAATATTCTATTGACATCAACTTAAATGTAGACATCTTATTGCCGGGCAATGAACTGCAGAAGAAATACCATAAAAAATTTCCCGTTTAAGGTCATTTCATTAATAGAATTTGATGTATCACGCTGTTTATGGTTTTCCTTTTACATGCAATCTACCATGTGATATGAGGCGGTATAAATTGGTTTATGAGATGGTGTAAATTATTATTCATCGACATTGCCGAGATTAAAATAAAAATTGCTTGAAAAATGCTTGCAATAATTTACATAATTATTATAAAAATACAGAAAATGCTTGAGTTATTTATTGTCAGGCTTTTTTTTTTTAATTTTTTTTTTTTTTTTTTATGAGGCTCTTTTAAATATGTCCAACTATCTCAAGAAGTTCCAAAATTTGAAAAAAACTTATAGAAAGAAGACTAAGAACTAATTACGTCTTTTCATTAAATTACTTATTTTCAAAGCTATCTGTTTAAGAAATGTAACAAAAGTAAGCCTTAGCTAAAAGTAATCATAAAATAATCAATTTTAAAAGAAAAAGTAGGAAAAGGCATATTGTTAATAAGTTAACATGCGAACTAACAATTTCTGCTCAATCCAAGCCTGGCATAACCTCGAATTATATATACGTAAATTTTCATCAGTTACTTAAGATGACGGACGCACAATATATCTTCTGGCATACATCTTTATTTTAAGCCATCTTAACTCCTGACAACTGCGTTTATAAATAGCATTGTATATGAAAATTAAAAAATGAAGCTTGTTTTTTTTTTCCAGTTCTTAACTTATTAACATAAACAGCCTCTACAAATGAACATGAATTCGCTTGAAAAAAAATCAATCGTTAGAACAAGTTAAAATCATACTAAATAAAGCAATATAAATAAGAATAAATTTCACAATTTTTAATTTTTTTACTTGTACTTACGTAGTTGTGATTATATTTCCTTCATATCCCTAATATATATCGATACCATTATCAATTATACTAACACGAAATCTTTTACTAGGCCCTGGCTGAATATTGTATTTACTTACTGTCACTACTTTTTTAAATGTGTGAAATAGCTAAAATAGTATCTCTTATTGGAAGAAAGGTTGTTGATTATATTTATTTCTCTCAGTGTTTTTTGAGAAATGTAGGCATGTTTTTGTGATGCTTGACATTCATCAGAAAACGAGGAGCGAAAAATATTTTAGTTTACCACCAGTAACGTTGATGACCATGAGCATCATTTCAATACTTTATTACACGCATTTGCACGTTACAGCGCCTTAAAATAAGGGAATAATTTATCCCCCCCACACACTGAAAGTTAATCTACATTTTTCATTGATATTCTCTAATTTATTTAGTTTTTGAGAAACAATACAAAATAAAATTAAATATCGAGATTGAAAATCATTATGATTAAGTATTTTGTCAATTAATTCTTACTAATTGTCTGCCCTGACTGCTGCGTCCCTTGGCCGTAGCTTAAGTCTGTCTTATGAAAAATTCAGCTCTGGCAAAACATGAAATGTAGGCTACAAGATAAATAAAATTATACAAATTCTAGTATGATGTTTATAATTATGTTAAAGATTCTGTCACAAATAAGAAGTATGGTAAATAAATAGGATCAGAAAAAGCAAATTTTGATGTTCTTCAAAAAATGATCTAATAAAGAAAATTATATTCAAAGATTTATATTGTTTTTATTTTTGAAAATTTTAAGAAGCCTTAAAATAGATTTTGTCAGCTTTATAATGTAATTGATACTGCCTTTAGAACCATGCCTTCCCCCACAAAAAAAAAGTTTTTATAAAAAGCTATAAGATTCAATATGACACACATAAAATATAGAATTTCAATTATTTCACATTTTCGTTTTATAATTTTTAGCAAAGTTCCTGTATTAATTCGAAGTCAATCATTTTTTAATCTTATTCTATGTAGCGTTTGATAGAATTGTGTTTATAACATTCTAATATTCTTCTATAGAGAAAAGTTATTATTAATTATATTTTATAATTATATCTATTATTATAGCTCTTTTATTTTTTTTATGTTCTAATTAATTTTTAAATTTTGACACGAAATGGTGTTTGTACGTGTAATAACTGTCATTGAATTTAAACTTCTTAAAAATAATATGGGAATTATACTTGTTCTATATATTAATTTCTAAAGGGTTTGATTATTGATTGACACGCATTTAAGACTACATATCACTCAAAGAATTTCAATTTGCGTAATATTTTTATATGAATCATAAGAAAATTTGGTTTTATTTATTCTTCAAAAAGAAAACAGAATTTAATAAATAGAGGCTCATTTATGCAAAGTTTACTTTCCTTTTTTCAAAATACTAAATAGCTTTATATATAACGCGACTATAAATTATTTCAACAGCTGTTAATTAAAAAATGTGTTGCAATCAATGAAACATAATTTCCTCACTAAATATTACTACACCATAGCTTTCATCCAGTTTCAAAGTATCATCACAGCTACATTAATTTGAGACAAATTTCTTTTCTTAATCAAAACTGTAAAAAAATAAAAGCTACAAAAGTTTGCACAGATTCTGTGTTACTAATTTATCTTCATGAGGACGCCTTCTTAAATCTGTTCCTTGAGCTGTATTATCGCTTTGTCTGAGGGACGTAGGTGATGGTAAAGGATTTACGACTCCTAGCTAGTTAAAGGTAGCTGGCCGAATGATGGTTAACATTCGGTGACGGCGTCTACCCCCCACACCGTAGACATAAGTTATTATTTTGTTATAGCGAGTTATTCTAAGAGTGAATAAATAAGACGAGTTCAACGGAACTTTCCGCTTCTACGATCTCCATGTTTTGGAAGTATACTACCTCGCATTCTCTCCGCACGTGTTCTCGTAGGCTCTTGATTCCGAAAGCAATGACTGCCACTGCTTCAGGAAATGTTTCTCCGGTCTCATTACAAAGACTTTCGATCTATTTGACGACTGCTTTTCAAGTCTTTGACTGGCTTGAAGTATAATTATTTCACGTTGCAAGACATGGTCTTTTTACTTTTATTTCAATGAGTAACAAGTGAGTTGTAAAAGATCATTCATATTTTCTTTGAACAGAAACTCGGTGAGCATATTTCTTGGTGTTTTTCATTTTGTAGTAAGCTATATATAATGGAAGATCATTCGCGTAGTTTCTATTGTCAATTCGAGGTATTTCAGTGTTAATATAATAAAATCATTCTTGATTAGAATTAAATTAATAATCGCGTGATTTAGTCTAGTACCTCTGTAAATCAAAATTAATTAAAGCAGTAAAGTATATGTTGAATCATTAATTTATGAATTAAAATTCACGTAAAATCACCAAAATCGTGCAGAATTTATTAAAATACAAATAAACACAACCTTTTTGGAAATAAGACTTATTAGCAAACTATAGAAATTCCTCTTAAGAGTTCAGGTACAGTAAAATATTTCCCTTTTAATTATTAATTAAGAGAGGAGAAAGAATTATTTATAAAAAGAATAAAGAATGCAATTGTAATTTTCAACTAAAGTAATCACAATAAGCTTAGAAATGTTTTCTTTAGTAGTTTTCATGTTTAATATAACTGGTGCCTTTTTTTCGATATTGTTTCCAAATATAAATGTAAGAAGATGTTGTAAAATAAATAAACAATTAATAAATTATTTTTCTGGGTGGTATTACAATAATTAATTTTCTTTTTCACTTTAAAAATACATAAAAAAAATTCTATATTGAAAATTCAGTATCATATATGAGTAATTTTGCTATATATTTTTGCTTTTTTTTCAAATTACTAATTTATCTCAAAAGGAAAAATTATTGCGGAATAATTGAAATGCAAACAAACATTAAGTTAAAATCAATTTCTTAATAATGAAAGTTTAAATAAGATTAGATGTATCTGGCATGTTTTTTTCAAGTATCTGAATTACATAAATGTACATTTGTAAAGCCCTTCACTTTTTTATTCCTAAGATTCATTCGATTAATTATAACTCTATTCTAAAATGATCAGATGCTGATTTTCCCCCAAATAATCTGATGTATCTTAAATTTAATACACTTACCGGTCCAAAATTAAATGAGATTAAATATTATATATGAATGCAGTTATACTCACTCTTTCAATCCTGTCTTGATAGATATATCTAGTTTTTTCTTAGTTATTTCATTTCATACATGGACTATTATTATTTTAGT
Source organism: Trichonephila clavata (assembly GCA_019973975.1). Classification (NCBI taxonomy): domain Eukaryota; kingdom Metazoa; phylum Arthropoda; class Arachnida; order Araneae; family Nephilidae; genus Trichonephila; species Trichonephila clavata. The sequence continues at coordinate 356,155 of BMAO01039590.1, forward strand.
TATATTTCTGATAACTGAAAGATTATATGTGTTTTTTAACCAATCATTAAACATCTACTTGCTTTCAAATCATAAAAGATTACCCCCTTTTTAGAAAGCAAAATTTCCGCGTATAAAATTTCACTTCAGATAGACTCAGCGAACAGCAAGAAATGTACTAAGAGACTCAAATTCAAATTATTAACTTATAAAGAATTAATCTAAATAAAATAGCTAATAAATATTTGATTCTGAAATTTCTGTTTTCTGTTAATGCGCTCTGATGGTAAATTACTTTTCTGTAAATAAAACCTATGTTTAGTACAAGTAAAATATAGTTTTCAATGAAGTTCAGACTGTTTCATGCTTGCAGTACCTAACTATAATTTAAACTACCTCAATATTCCAGTCCCCTCTCTAGCATGATGAATTTTCGAACGGTGTCGAATTCTTACGTAAAGTAAAATAAGCAAGATGATATGTTAGAATACCTCCCACGAAAATCTATTGCCGCGTAATAACACACACAAAGCTGTCTTTATCTTATTTAAACAAACATTACATGAGGTGAAAGATGGAAACTGATAATTTTCATAGCCTTTCTTTCCATGCATATGATTCTGTATTTCACATAACACACTTCCTTGACAAAATAAAACTTTATAACCATTCCTTTTGACCAGCCTACTTATATTCAACCTACAGAATATGTTTTGCAACACAGGTGCAATCGATCCTCTTCGGTGCGTATAGCCTTTAATTATTTCTTATTGATGCTCAAAACGAAAGCGAAGTTTCTACCTAAATTTTTTTTCCAGTATATAACATTGCAGAGTTTGAAGAATGGGCGGCTGACATTTAACTCTGTGACATTTAACTTTTAAAGCTAGGCGTACTACTCATGATTTTTCTTTCGAAACGTCGATTGTATAAGCGAACAGTTACTTGAGCAATAGGCAATTAAACACGAGTATTTCAATTGCGTAAAATACAATGCTCCTTTGTTAGACCTGCGTAAAAATCTTTTTATTCACGAACTTGACACACTTTTTACCCTTTTAGAGCCCCCTCACTTAAAGCAGCTTCAATTTTTTCCCCCTTCTAGAATATTTGCTAATAGACACTTTCGTTTCACCTATCAAAAATTAAGCGATTTTTTTCACACGACACTTTATTACTGAAATATTATCGGCAATTTATACCTATGACGGGATGTTTCCTTTTAAGCTTTGATGAATTAAAAAGGTCCATTCAAAACAACGTGTCCTAGTACCACTAAAGATCTGCCGTGTAGGGGCGCGATGCACGTTAAATCTGTCGAGAGCTCAAACGTCCTCCCATTGGTGTGGTGTGGTAGTTAGGAGAGGGGGTGCCAGCTCAGGTGTCGTCCGCGTCACTTGACCATGGTTCAAAATTACGCGGACCGTCGCCAAAAGCCCTCGTGTTGCTAATCAGTGCGACGTTAATATTCTCTCACTCACTCAAAACAACGTGCTTGAAGGTGTGGAGAGGTTACCCTGGTTTTAAAAAAAAGTTCTTAGACGTACTTCTCTTTTGGTGAAACATTTTGTAAAAAGTAAATGCTGTAGTAAATAGCTATAGTAAAAAGCATCAATTAGTTTAACAAATTATTAATTAAACAAAGAATCCCGCATTTACATGTTAAAAAGCTATTCACTATCAGTAATGTTTATAATATATCATCATCTATCTGCTTTTTTTTCAATAACTGTTTTCAATTTAAACTGCAAATTATTTTTTGCGCCTTTTCATTTCTACTTAAAAGCTCTTACACATATTTACTTTTAAAGAGTAAAATGTTAAAAAACGCGGTAATTCAGCTATGCTTCATAACTCTAAAGACTTGCTAAATGCACACAGCTTCATTTGAAGAGGAACATTCCAAAATCATTTGTTTCATTTCGTGCTGCTTCAGGATTCCAAAAATTGTTTCCGACGAATGTAAGGTTTTCGTTTTCACACACACGCATAATCCAGAAAAATAATTGAATGCTGAGATCTCAAACATTTTTCTCCCAACAGTCACATAATGTGATTTGGTTTATCGATTTTTCTTAGATATACGTTTCATTTAGTAAAAGTTATTTAAAAATTAGCTCACGTTGTGGAATTAGTCTATATTTTAGACTTGGAATTACGATTCTTAAATAATTATCACAAATATGCTACAGTCAAACTGCATCAGTTGCATGTAATGAGTGGCCATTACACAAGTAATAGTGATTTAAGCCCATCGCTATCTACAAATCTTTGAATTGCTTCAAATGAGAATTTTATTAAACATTCTGAACAAAACATTTTTTCACCTAAACTGTGTACTCTATGAATTTATATGTGTTAGTGAATAATATCAGACTAAAACATTTCTGTATGCTTGATAAAATTCATTTCCAAAGAAGTTTGAGATGTATATTATTTTTCTAAAACTCTAAAACCAAATTGAAATGTAATCACTCATCTTTCTTCTATGTTTTTCTTTCTTCGTTGATTTATGCTTCTTTCTTTGCAGCTAATCCTGGCATCACATCTGATGACCCACAATGGATTGGTGCCTGGTGGCTTGGAGTTTTCATCGTTGGGGCAGCTCTTATTCTTACTTCTTTCCCTATGATGGGTTTCCCTCGTAATTTACCCCCTCAAACCCCTGTTAAAAGCAAAAACAACGGAGTGGTTTGTCCCAAGCATCTTCGACACCAACCTCCTGCCATCATGCCCAAAAAATCGTCGAATAAGAAGCCCAGTCTAAAAGGTAAGTCTTCGGTTTATATCTAATAACATTCATCTAACAAAGATAACATTTAACTTATAAAAGTAAATACCATAGATGTTAGTGAATTTGGTAAGAATATTTATATTTATCAAGTCTGATTGGTCAAGCAGGGAAAACTTAATTCCATTAACAGGAATTAAGGTTTCCCTGATATGGTTTTATCAGGTAGGCCGTTGTTTTCATCCAATAGGGGTTTTTTTCTTTTAATGAATTGCTTTTTTGAACACTAAGAGTTTAACCTTGAAATATTTTAAGGCTTCTAATTTATATCTTTCGACACACACACATACTGTGAGATAAAATAAATGTCTCTGACTGCTTAGAAATTATTTCAGTTCGAGAATTAAAACAAATGTGAGAAAATAATTACATGTAATATGATGAATAATCTTCCTCATTTTTGTGAAAAATTACTTAATATATTACGCAAAGAAGTCCGGTGCAACTATGATCTTTCGTTAACAAGAATAAATCCACATGATTTTGTTTGGTTATTTTATGAAAATGAGATGAATGTCATTGTGCACAAAATTGGAAAACACAATGAATGGTCATTAATTACATTTAAAAGAATCTACAAAATAGTGGTTTGATGAGAAAAAAAAGTGTACGTAAAGATTTAATATCATTTTAATGATTATTTGAAACATTTTAAGGAAATAGAAAAAATGTATGACTTTTAGTGAGTATTTTGAGGCCTTGATCATAAGCCTCTTTTTTTTTACCCAGTTTTTTCTGGTAAGGAAAATTCAATCAAACAATGGTACTTAAATTAATCAGAAACTGATATAATTGAAGATACTTGTAAATCAAAAATAAAGCCTGCGTTCTTTGAAAAAAAATGAAAAGGACAAATTTAGAAATAATTTTTCATTATCAATTTTTAAAAAAAATCACTTAATTTATTGTTTCAAAAGTGAAAAATATACAGCACATTATAACAAAAACGTTCTTGTTACGCTGATACTCTAGAACAACTAACACTCTTTGATACATTTTATCAAATAAACATTTTACGTGCTGCTTCATCAAATATTGATTTGTTGACTTTATTATATATTGACACAAGATATAATAAAGGATTTATTAATAATCTAAACACTTCAAAATATTGGAGGGAAACACTTTCAGTTCATTCATGATGTAATAAGCAATCAATTGCAGTATAATGTAATTAATGTGTATTCTAGAGGAACAAATAAATCCACGTTGGATGAGAATAGTGAACTTCAAGCAAAGACTGTTCTCCGAACTCAAAATATCTCACCTGTATTTTTTTATTTTTTTAGATCCACTGATTTCTGTGTTACTGGGAGTAAACATCTAAAACTTTTTTTATTTATTTCGCTCGACTAAGCATGGTGATAAAATGATAAATAAAGCTTTTAGGTACACTCTGAGCACTTTTCAACTGGTTTTTCCCTTCTATTATCATTGACCTTCTTGAAGGGTTGTCTTTCATTCAAGGGATTAACAGTAGTTCAACACGTATTACAGTCTTATGTCATTTTAGGTTTTTTCACCACTCCTCTTCATGATTTTTTTCTTTCCTTTTTCTTTTTGAACCAAATGGGAAGGACAATCTAAATGCCTATCCCCCCCCCCTATTATATTATGTCCAGAACTACATATTCATTTAGCAAGTATGTTTTATCTTAAAAAGTGTACTTGGGAAGAATATAATTTAGAGAAGTATAAATTCACACACACGTAAAGATCTTTCGTGTTTTTTCTGGAGACATCAATAACGCATAACCACACCAGACTTTTTATTTAATACTATAATAATTAATTTAACGTCGAATTTTTGTTTAAAAAAAAGGAGATAATATCATTAAAAGGGGAAAATAGAATTTTGTAGGTACAAAGCTAAAAATTTAATTTTATATATTTTACATAGCACAAAAAGCTTACGCTAGATATATCATATTTTTGATAAGATAGATTTGGATGGATTGGGGATGTATGATATTTTGGTTAAAAAGAAGTGAAGTGTGAAATAAAAAGTGATATAACTAGAATTGATAAAATTGATCTTAAAACAGGTAAAGAGTATGTGAGAAAAATCAGCAAATATAAGAGTTTCCTCAGAATGATATAGAATATTAAATTCAAAATAGAAATTCTTGCTAAAAAAAGAGTCTTTCAACTTTTTTTAAAATTATACTTAAATAAACCTAAGAAGTTTCAAGATTTTGCTTCTTGTTAACATCAAATTTCAAAGCCGCAAGCCAATCACACATTGGACATTTTTACAATAAAAAATAAGCCGTATATGCATTCGGCAAAAAAACAAAAAAAAAATTGATCAGACCGCTAAATTTTTCCCCCTCCTTCGTTCCAATTTTCAATAATTAGTAAATATAAAAAAGAGGATTATTTGTTGAACAGTTAGAGTTCTCATAAATATTAACTGATGTGTGGATTTTATTCCCCATCACTCAAAAACTTCGCAATTCTAGTTACGAGTTCGAAACCATGGCCACCCAGCTATGTGGCCTCAAGATGGAACCTTAATCTTCAATGACGAATCCCGATTCTTAAGTCAGAGTGTATATTTCATCCTTTGTTATACTGCATCCAATTGTATTTTTAATGTTACTCGGGAAAGGGGGGGGAAATTTCTTGCTTATTAAATATCTCTACATTTTATGGAAACAGTGCGATCTGTTTGTATATATATAACACAATAATGAGTATATTAATATTGCCTCTCTCAATACCAGGTAATTGTCTCAGAGTATCTAGATTAATCCTCTCAAAAGGAGCTCCTACATCATAACATTGTAATTTCCCTTTGGTTTTCGTTTTAGGTCCTTTTCGGGCAGGCCATTTTTTGCACCAGTTCTCTTAATTAATTAGCAAGTGATTCCAGTAATTGCTAATGTTTTGTTGATACCAAAATGATACCATCTAGAACTATCCTGAATTTCAAGGGAACGTCTGTAAATTTGCTTCTTTGGAGGATCGATAGTCAAATATATGTTTTTTCGTCAATATCTGGATTTCCAGTGGAGCCATTTGATTTTTTTAGGAGATCACGGGTCAAAGGTCGTCATATGAAGTGTTAATACTGTAGCATGAATATTGCCATCTCCTCTATTCTTTTCTTCTGCCCTATAACAATGTCTACTGGTCTCATCTCCTTGATTCCACATAGTGATCTTTTCCTTCGACCAAGGGGTTTACTGTCTTTGGTAAACACGGGTGTCACGACCCCGGGGAACCCTAGTGATCCTTCTCTATTTTCGACCCTTCGTCTCGTCATTCCATTCGACATTTTTTTCCTTTCCCGTCTAGACCACAGATTAAAATTTTATTTCAATACGCATGATTTGAATCTTAAATTTATTTTTTGTGGATTGTATTATATTCTTAATATATATTGCTATTAACACAGTTTAGTTTTTATTTTGAGATGCGTTAATTTGGTTCCTTTATTTTATTTTCGATATCAGTGTTGTGTTTTACTAACACCGTTGTTTGTCAACCCGCATGTTTGCCGTGTGCGGCGTCCCGTAAGGAGGAAAAGGGTGTCCTGGGGATACCTTTTGCGTACCCTTTGGTCCACACTTCGCTGTAGACGGGTGGCAGGAGTGAGCCCACCCCTGTCAATCGGCTGGTGATAAGTCTTTTCGGAGACATTGCTGTAGGGTTAGTGCTGCAGATAAGGGGTGGCGGGTTTACCCGTTTGATCCTCACCCTGATGCTGTAGCACTATATTCTGGGTGTACTCTAGGTAAGCGCCGTGCCTGGTTTTTGCCAGATGACCGGCACACTGCCTCTCTTGTTGGACTCCGTGGTGGGTGGAGCCACACCGGAATGAATACTATCTCTCTCTTCATGGATCCTGAAATTTCGTGCCCGGGTAAAGGCCTCGTTTTACCCACACCACTTACCATTGATGAAATTGCGAAGAATACACGTTTTTTTATACTATCATTGCCAAACAGCGAAATGTCCCGTAAATCTCCTTTTACTATCTTCAAAGCTCTCCAAGGAATTGGTGAACCGAAATCAGTAAAAAAAATGAGATCGGGTGATTTACTAGTCGAAACTAATTCTGCTCTTCAATCAAAATGTTATTTAGCTGCTAAAACCTTTCTTGACTGTCCTCTCTTCTTGTTAGTCCACACAAATCTCTGAACTCCAGTCGAGGTGTCATTTCAGAACCTGACCTGTTGACCACCCCTGAAGCAGAAATCCTTGAAGGATTTTCTAATCAGGGTGTTATCCAGGTCAGGAGAATCACAATTTAAAAAGATACTGCAATAATTCCTACAAAACATATTATTTTAACATTCAATAGTCCATAACTGCCATCTACAATAAAAGCAGGTTACTTGAACTGTAAAATCCGTCCTTATATACCAAATCCTCTGCGCTGTTTTAAGTGCCAGAGATTTGGTCACTCTCAAACATCCTGCCGCGGTTAACTGACGTGCTCTAGATGTGCATCCGTTGGGCATTCTTCCACGGATTGCACTCTAGAGCCAAAATGTGTTAATTGTTCACTCGCCCATCCATCAGATTCCAAACAATGTTCCAAGTGGAAAATAGAGAAACAAATACAAGAAATTAAAACTAATAGAAATATCTCCTATTTAGAAGCACGCAAATCCATAGTACCACAGATATCTCAAACATACGCCCAGGCTGTCAAATCCTCAACTGCAACCACAACAACCCAAACTGATGAAACAATTACAAAAATAGTATGCCCTCCTTTAAAATTATTGCAACCTTTAATATCCGTTCCTAAACCAACAGTGTGTCCCAGACTTCCTCCAGTTACCAAATCCTCAAACTCAACTCAGGCACACCTCCTGCCATCTACATCTTCTGTTGCAGCTACAATATCATCAGAATCTCAACCCCCTATTTCTTCAATAAATAATGCTCCCGCCACATCTAATAGTCTGTCTACCTCTGTTAAATCTGCCTCATCCAAGAAAACACTTCCTTCATCAACAGCATCAATGTTTACACCTTTACCAGCTGAAACAAGTCCTGTTCTAGAAACTACTAACACTAAATCCAAAACTATACCTTCTGCATCCCAGTCTACTCATAAAAAAGGCGTCCTCGCAAGACTATATCAAACGCTACAATATCAAGCAAACCAAAAATAGAGATAAAAATGACAACCCATAAACCTAGGAAAAGTACTCCTGTACAAGACACATCAGATGAAGAAGATACGATTATGTATGACGTAGACGAAGACTTATATATACACCCCTTTACCCCTGGATCGTTCCTCTTAACGCCGACCTAGAACCGCAAGTGATTTTTCTCACAATCATATTTTATGGTCTTGAGGGGAAAGATCCCTCTCCTTAAGATCTGTTTACTTTTATATAACATTTTTTGTACATAACAATTTACTGTGAAAACTGATTTTATCGACATTTTTTAGCTGTTTTATAATTTTACTATTTTAACTAGTGTTTGGCGCAGCTTAGCCAGATTTTGGCTCTTGCGCCATTAAACCATACACTCACTCACTCACCCTTGATTCCATAAACTATATACTTTCACAGTTTTTCATATTAAAGTCAATTCTTTGCGAAATGGTTGGGGTTTTCTTGGCCTTAAAATCTCTTTAAAGATGTCCCTCCCCAGAACGACGAAATCCTTGATTGACGACGAAAAGTATTTAGTTTTCTCAGCGGCTCTTTAGTACAGTCTTCTTGAATGTGTCCCTTTTTGTTACAACACTAGCACCTTAGCTCTGATTGATATGAAACATACCAGTTTTCTTAAATCGTTATTAATTTCCTTGGTATTTTTTTATGATTTTTGACACATGGGGCATTTTGTATCTTTTTCATCTTCTAAAGTAGCTGTTCGGAATCTTAATGCAGGTTTCGAGGTGGATATAGAAGACTCAAACTTGTTGGCATACATCAGAGCAACTTTCATATCTTAAGTTTCAAAAAGTCTAATGATTTGTAGCGTGGTCATCTTTAATATCATCTATGAAATAGCTAAATTTGGAGAAAGTGACTCGAAATTCTGAAGGACCCGCAGGAAAATCAGCTTGCCTTAGTCTTTATTTCTGTGGCTAGTTCCCGTCAACTTTTCCCCAGGTTTCTATCTACATGTATCCAATTCAACCTGGTAGAAATAAGCTAAATGTCCATCACCAAAATGACATTCAAGAGCTTCCTTAGTGGAATCTAAATTGTTGATCAGTGTTGCTGAAACAGCCTTTAGCTGAAATAGACAGCGAAACTTGGACCACTGATACAAGCTGCGTTGTTCTTGTCTGGTTATCTCAATCATTTAATTGGGAAATGACATCAAATTGTGTCCTGGATCCAGTTCAGGTAGTCTGCCCATCATAAGTAAAAAGCTTTGTCATAGGATGGGATATGAAGCTTTCTGTCCTTGAAGTAACTTTAAATGGACGGGTTTCCAAAAATTCCAGTCTAGAGATCTAGAGACTTTTTCCCCCCTTCCGCTCTATATTTATTTCTTCGATCTTCTTTCAAATTTCATGAACTTTTGTTTGAAGAATGTTCGCTTTTTCTTGATTTGACTCTGTTCTTCTCCTTTTGACCTGCCATTAATCTGTTACTCAATTCCTCTTGGCTAGTTTTCATAGCTCTATTCTCCAGCTTAATTCGGCAGCGTTCATTTATAATTTCATCGCTTTCATAATACTTTTCAAAGCTGTAAGTTTCTCCTCTATGACTTTTTCTTGAAGACAAATCCCTAGCATTCCCTCTCGAATCCCACTTTTGACGCCATATGTTACGTGGTTGATATCGTCTTTTAACTGAAAGAAAGATCCAAAAGAGACAAGATCTTTCTCCTAATTGCAGTAGATTTTCTTCTAATTAGAAATAATTAGTGCGCACGTATAAATCCGCAATGGCTCACATTACAAAATCACACAAATATTGAACACAGTTATCACAATTTCGTATAAGATATACGAAACACACTCAGTCTGGGTCAACGACGCTGTTTGACTCGCAATGTTGCTTCTCTGCATCGTCCATACATCGGCTGGAAAAACCTTATAAGAGTTTCTAGAAATTTCTAACCAAATAACCACCCTAGAACTCTCTGATTGGTTAGCAATTGTGGCACAAATTCCTCTTAGGACATAATATGCCAAGCACATGTGTAAAAATCATTCAATTTATAAATTAATATTATATAAAATCTAATTTCCTTTCTGGACTTTGGTTGAAACATTAATTTTTGTTGCCGATTTCGGTGCTTAGGTTCACTCTTATTTATCTACTATTACTGGAACAGGAATATCCCTTGGCCTGCAAATGATCTTTCCACCACTAAACCGTTTCGGCAGATGAGCAAAGTCTGAAATTTTCATAGACATACATATATAGCCACAAGAATTTATGATATAGTAATTTTTTGTCTGGGCTCACAGGGTATGTGCGCTGTAAAAAGACGATAAGCGAAGACATCCACGTATGAAAATTGTAAAAAGTACAGCATAATTCTTACTTTCAATGCTCTGTAGTATGTTTTTAAAACATGTCTACCCTTTCCACTATTTCTGAAAAGGCAATTACTATGATCAGTTTCTGAAGTATATCGATTTGAAGAATATCTTTTCAAATACAATACAATATTTTATACAGCAAATATGCAATAATTTACTACGCAGATAGCTGATACAGAAATGTGCCAGTAAATTCCAAAAGGAAACTTATTTGTACAAATTTTATAAAATTTTCATTTTGAAACGTTTAAATCAGAAAAAAAGCTTATTCCAAGGAAATTCCACAATGAATGCTATCTTTAATTTGGCAATGTGTTTCTAAAATCAAACCCAGATAGATGAAAATCCTCATGTAAATAGTCTTCCGTCTTTTTAGTTATTCACAGCTTTTAAAATGACATTTTTATTACTCTGCTCTGCATAGAAATTCTAATACAGATAAGAAAAAAAAAATATTTTTAAGGTAAGTCGCTCTTAGGTATTATAAGCTTTTAACCAATTCTTCAAATGTCTTCATATGATAGAAATGCTAAAATATTTTAGCTTCGGAATACGCATTCAAGTTATTAATCTTATAGGAAATTTACGCAAAACAATTAAAGAAATACGTCTTAACGGCGAATTTTCACAGATAAATTTTGTGATTTCAAGAAAAATTTTCTACAACTATTGTAGAATATTTTAAAATGGAGGGATCAGTTAGTCGTGTGATCTACGTGACTTCCAATAAAGTATATAGGTACTGCAAATTTGATTGGCTCTTTTATTATCATCACCCTCTAAAGCAACGTGATAGCTATTGGCGACGGATCTCATAAATTTGAGCCTCAATCAAGTGACGAGGACGACACTTAACTGGCATCGCGCTATCCGAACTTTCACACCACATCAGAGTGAAGACTTTGAACCACAACACATTTGACGTGCCCTTTACACGGTATGTCTTTAGTGTCACCAGGACTCGAACCTAAGATTCGATAGAAACACTGCCAGCTCTTCGAATACACCGCAACAAATTAAAAGCTTTTTAAACGAAAAAGCTCTACCTATTTATAAATAAATTTCGCTTTGCTCTTGAAAAATGTCAAGTTCTTTTAATGAAATTTTGGTATTTTACTGCGTTCTGTAAATATTAAGAACAAAACCAAGAATTTCCATAGAAAAAATTCAGCATATTGCTTAAAAAGTACGATACACTTTTTAAGAACCTTTCTAACCCATTTGAAATAAAAGAAATTACTGAATATAAGAAATTTTTATTTCGTCCGGTACAAAACAGTGGGATATTTTGTTATTACAATTTATTGCAATTCTTAAAAAGTATAGTGGTATATTCAGATATGTGCGAGCAGTTTTATTTGAAAATTTTCTCTTTTATTTATTTATTTATTTATTATTAATTTTTTAACTAAGATATATATATAATGCTTACAATTTTATTTCTCTCTCTTTTAAAGATATATAATGCTTAGAACGGAAAAAGAGAGAATTAAAAACATTTTATTATTAAATTTTTAATTTTTACTATAAATATAAAAATATTATAGTTTTTATGCACCAGTCATGTATTTATTGAATGAAAGTTTAATTTTTATATAAAATTATTTTATCAATTATTAAGCTCATACAACGAAATATTTATGAACGCTCACTAAAAGATTTATAACCTTGACATGGAAAAAGTACAGTTAATCTGTTCTTTTTTTAATGCAAAAATACTATTGATCCTAAGAATGCCAAGGAAATTGTTGGCATCTCCCTCTGGGTCATTTGTTTTGTTATTACCATTGTTGTGTTCTTTCGAACCCACATGGAGTGATTATTGCGTGTACTGTCATTTTTTATTATTATTATTTATTTACTTACTGAAAACAATGGGTAAGAATAACACCTTGTCGAAGCAAGTTTTGATTGTCTGAGTTTACATTTTTTCCCCACCTGTGCGCATGCTACTCAGTGGAATGCAATAAACAGCTTTTTGATTCGATAGAACTTTTCCCCAACACAGATATTACTTTAAATTTAAAACATTATCGTACGCTCTTTACACGAATTACATATCTAGTATTTTATTTCCTCGCCTTGATTTGTATTATTTCAATTGAAAATTCTAACTTTGACATCAAAAAACGTTTGTGGAAAGTGGTAAATAAAAGCGAGTCGAAATCTATTTAATGTTGTTTATAAAAGCATCGCGTTTTTTGTGCGCATAGCTTTTGAAACAAAAAGAAAAATCTAAATGTATCTGTAATACAAATACTACAAATCAAATGATTGACTGTGATTAATCCCAAATTAATGTATGCAAAATAACGATGACAAGACCTTTTGTATTCTGAAGAAGAAAATGATACACTCATGGATATTATACACTCATGAACAAAAAAATTAGCGCACTAAGAAGGAGTGGTCAAAATGAAACGAAATTTTACATACGTAATGACTACTTTGATATAAGTAAATGATTAGAAAATCAAAGAAAAGGATTATTTATTTCAGAGGAAAAGGCAAGAGAACGGAGGATTTAATGCCCTGTTGAACCCCCTCTAGCGCGAATGCACGATGCGATACGATCGGGCATTGAGGCATAGAAGTTCTGTGCGATGTCTTGAGACATTTTCTTCCATATTTGCTGTAACCTTGCCTCTAGTTTGTTCAAACACGTGGGATGCCCAACTCGCCTTCCCAAATGATCCCAGATTTGCTCGATTGGAGACAAATCTGGGGATCGGGCAGGCCAAGGAAGGGTAGTAACAGTGCAGAGACAGTCTTGCGGCATCCTTGCCGTGTGAGGCCGATTTCTAACCATTTGCACATCTCCCCGACATGTGCCTTCAGGCCAAGTTTCGTTACGATCCCGAAATTATTTCTTGCTGCGCTAATTTGTCTTGTTGAAAAAGGCCGAGCATTGTCTTGTTGAAAAATGACTCCTGGGAGCCGTTGTATGAGTGGCAACATATGTGGTTGCAGGATGTCATGGATATACAGCTGGGCTGTCAGGGTGCTACGGATCAATACTAGGGGTGACCATGTATTGTAGGCAATGGCACCCCAAACCATCACACCAGCTGTGGGAGTGGTGTGTCGCTGTAAAGCAAAGGAAGGATTGAAGTGTTCACCACGGGGTCTCCATACAGGAACATGATTGTCATCACTGCTGAGATTGAATCTGGATTCATCGCTAAAGACGATCTGGTTCCATTCCGCTCCAGTCCAGTTTCCTCCTGCGCGGCACCACTCCAAACGAAGGCGTCGATAGGTGGACATCAAGGGTAGCACACGTAATGCGCGCCGCGATTCCAACTGTCCTTCAGCCAGGCGCATTTATATGGTTCGTAAAGATACAGGGGCCCCTAGTGAAGGTACTACCTGTGCCTTCCTACTACCTGTAGCGGCCCGATGAAGCAGTTGGCTGTACGCGTGCATCTCTTACGATGTGGCGGTCTTCTCGACGACTGGTCTGTCGAGGGCGTCCTGAGCCTGGTCTTCGTGTAAATAACATCTCTCGGATCCACTGGTCCCAACACCTCCTCACAACACAATCGGAGGGGCCAAATTGACGAGCTACTCGCCTATCTGACTACCCAGCTTCCATCATGCCGATGATTCTCCCCCTCTCAAACTGCGACCTCTGCTCATATTGTCTTCGAAAACAGAGTAATGGCATGTCTACCTCAGCACTTCCTTTGTAAACGATTCAGCACACTCAAACAAGGTTTGTTTACCTGTTTTATACTCCATGGAGAACGACGTTAAACCCCCTCTACCGGCTATACGTAATGCGCAATCACGCTGCATTTCTAATCATTTGCATATCTCCCCGACATGTACCTTCATGCCAAGTTTCGTTACGATCCCGCAATTATTTCTTGGTGAGCTAATTTTTTTGTCCAGGAGTGTATTATAGAACCATACCGTTATAATTTGAGTTCCACTTAAATGTTAGATTTTTAATTGATTATCCTAACACACAGTTTTTAATAATTTACCATATGTGATGTGTATATGAAAGCAGAACTCTTAGCAGACGTAGGGTAGTTGGAAAAAAAATTTCGTACCGTTTTCGATTAAAAACAGAGTGAAAAATAATATCAGCCAATATAAACACATTGAAGTATAGCTTTCTGTTTGTATTTATTTACATTTCTCCCCTTTTTAGCGCATTTCATGCAAATTCAGAAGGAATTTTGAACGTAGTTCTATCGCTCTTTTTGCTCATTGAATTTTCAAGCAAATTCAATATCTCATACATTCAATATGTGCGTCAATTCTAAAGAAGAAAAATTCTCCAATAACGAGTTAAAAGTATGTTTATTTTATCGTGACTGAGTGAATATTAACGTCGCACTGTTCAGCTATACTCGAGGGCTTTTGGCGACGGACCTCGTAATTTTGAACCACGATCAAGTGTGGAGGACGACACATGCCCTGGCACCCCTCTCCTAACTACCACACCAACGAGAGGACGTTTGAACTCTCGACAGATTTAACGTGCATCTCCCCTACACGGTGGATCTTTAGTGGTACTGGGCTCGAACCCATGACACGCCAGCCGCCACGATACCTTGACCACTAGGCTACCGCGGCCACCTTTTATCATGAGACTCTCATATGTCTCCTTTTTTTGTTTCTTCTTTTAAAAAGTTGTTATATAGCATAAAATAGACTATCATCATATGGTGGCGCTATTTCTAATGAATTCATTCTAACGGATAATTATGCCCACCAACACGACGCTAGAAAAATACGTAGAAGATGAAGGCTTGCAGTGAATAGAATGGGCAGCTCGATCTCCTAACCTTTATCCGATTGAACATTTTTGGGACAAACTGAACCGATAGGTGGATGCTTTAATACACCTCGTTAATTTAATTGGAATATGAGGTGTTTCATGCATAGGCGTTGCGTCATGTATCACTGTCCGTCAACTTAATTGACAATATGAAAATCCATGCCACCAATTCATTACAAGTAGAGGAGGACATTTTCCTAAAAAATGAAAGAAAATCAAACCTTAGGTTTTATTTTATTTTAAGTAATTGAAAGATGAACATGAAAACTTTGAGTTAGGAAGAATTTATTTTTAATATTTAATGGACAAACATTTTTAAGTAGTATATATTTTTTCAATCTGTAAAAAAAAATTATTTTTAAATGCCACTTATATATGTTTTTTTTTAAACTTCACCATGCCTTTCGACTTTTTTATTATAACCGTGTTAACGTACGAATTAGGAAAATTTTCAGAAAACATTTTATACAATCTTGAAATAAATTGGAACTTACGAAGAGAAATTTGAAAACAACAACAATTGATCGGAGAAAGAGTTGCCCATCTTAACACACCAAAGATGTCTGAAGCCTTTTTAAAAACGTGAGTATGACGATTTTACAAATATAACACATTGAACTTATGGTCACGAAACTTCTGAAAAAGGTGAGTTGCTAATGATAACTCTTCCGAAGGAATCCGCTATACTCCGATCTGTACGTGCGAAAATAATAATAAAAACTGACCCCGGATATCGTAGCGAAGCCGCTTATTTTTGGATGCAATTTTTAAAGACGTTCGAGATCTACAGAACTGAAGGAAACCATTGAAGAGGATCAAATGAAACAGTAAGTACAATACAAATATTCTTTAGTTAACCTTAGTTAGTTATATCTCCTTTTAGTTGTATAGATTTCTTTATTTTAATGTAGCTTTTATAACTCAGTATTATTATACATTGAAAGATAACCATTATTTCTGTTTCAGGTAATGTATTTTGGAAATCGAATGACAAGAAATTTCCTTTCACTAACGCAGAGATATCTAAGCGGAAAAGCTCCAGGATAAAAACGTTCAAATGTCTGAGAGAAAAGTCAAGGTGAGAAAGCATCTCTAGAGGAGAAATTTAACAGTTGGAAACTGATTAATAAAATCATTTTAGCGTCTGTAATCGAAGATTTCCCATTAGCGACGATGAGTAATTGGGCTAATCTGTCTGAAAACCATAAATATTACGAACGAGTAATTGCTTTCGGATCATCCGAAATTAATTGGCATACATTGGCGACATACTTTCGCATCCATTCAAAAATTTCTCAAATTATATTCTATTTACTTAGCAGCAAGTGAAAAATATTCATTTGTTTTTTAATTGATGTCGTCATCTTCATCTTCTTTTTAATCAAATGATAAAATAAAAGAAAATGAATAGCATGTGAGAATAAATTCGTCACTTAACATTTTGGATATGCATATCAACTTCATTTACCATCCTCCGAGTAGAAAACATTGTAATTCATATATATGTACCCCCTGCTAAGGGATATATGATATTAGAGCAAATGCAACAACGCTGGATGTCACAGTTACGTAGGAGTTTAACAACGACTAGGATGGAATACATAATGAGATAACACGCTGTTCAACTGTAACAGCTGCATTCAGCCGACTGGTCTTGGACATGTAAGGGTATATCAAGGACAAACTGAGCTTTTGTTTCTTTACTTCTCCTCTCGGTAAAAGAACTAAAGATTTCTCCTAGGAAGAAAATTTTATTTGTTTTCGTTTGAAGAATGAAATGATGAAATATTGTATTCATTGAAATGAAATGTGACAGATACATAAAAACATCTTGAATTTTGTTGTCACTTTTATTTGGTTCTGTTTCATTATCTTCAAAAGAAGAATAACCCTTAAATTATTGGATCATAATGTGATAAAAGTCTCGCATCCTGTGTGTTGCTATTATATCAAAGCTGGGTTCTTTATTTAATTGGATTTAATGAATGTTTATTCTCTCTCTAATTACCTAATAAAGATAATTCTTTTCTTTTTTTTTTATTAAATGAGAATATTTTGAATTATTTATTTGTCATGTAGTTCTTCCTGTAATTAATTAACAACTTTTAAAAGTGAAGTGATTGAACTATGTATATAAATCATCGATTTCATAAGTGCTCTATTTTTTGCTCGGAGGGACTGAATAAATTATAATAAAAAATAAAACGCTCAAAAACCTAACTCCTTGATTAAAATGAAGAAATTGTTGAAATCGCAATGAGTGTATTTTGCTTTTCTTCAACGTATATATTGGGCATATATTTATATATTTACTTCAAAATATATATGTGTGTGCATACTCTAAGCTATTCGTATAATCACGGCTTTAATACACATATCAAATATTTTAAAAGACAGAGAGAGAGTATTGATCAATAAATTCTTTGTAATTGTCCGTATAGTATTCCTACATTTTTATGTGTGTGGAGGAGAAGGTATCAGGTATTATATATATATATAGAAATGCGATGCAACTGGAGTCTTAGCAGCGCTGTTTCTATTACACTTTAAAAAGATGCAAAATTCAGCTTGAAAATAAAGCGCATTGCAAGTAAAAGTAGTAGTTTGTGTTATTATGTGTACTAATAACTATATATTGGTTTTCGAAAATGTGATCAATGGTTAGTTTTCTTACTAAAACAGTAGAAAGATTATTTACATAAGTTCTCCTGAAGGATCCGGCCCTCTAGGGGTTTCAAAATAGGCTTTTCTTACTTTTCGTTTGATGAAGCCTATATATTGGATGATAGAACAACGGACTCGTAAGCAAAAGATAGCAGGCTCGAATCTCATTCCTACTGGATTTGATGCACGTTAAATCTATTATGGTTCAAAGTTTTCGCCTTGACGGGATATGGAAATTAGGAGAAGGATGCCACCAGGAGCGTAGCTACCGCCGTATCAAGTGGCCGCGGTAGCCAAGTGGTCAAGATACCGGATCATGGCTAGCCTGTCATGAGTTCGATCCCAGTGCCACTGAAAACCCGCCGTGTAGGGGAGAGATGCACGTTAAATATGTTGAGAGCTCAAACGTGGTGTGGTAGTTAGGAAAGGGGAATGCCAACGCATGTGTCGTCCGCGTCACTTGACCATGGTTCAAAATTACGTGGTTCATCGCCAAAAGCCCTCGTGTAGCTGAACAGTGCTTCGTTAATATTCACTCACTCACTCATCAATCGTACCAATGATACGAGGTCCCCAAGCTACAAGGGCCCCAACATGTGTAACTACAATCCCACGAACAAGGTCTCTTATTTAAAAAAGGGACCGAAGGAATTTTGATATAGGGCCATTCAGAACTAGCTACGCCAATGGTGCCAGCTCAAGTGGCGCCCTCAGCTGTCAATTCTGGTTCAAAATTACAGGGTCTGTCGTCAATCATCTTTGTGTTGCTTGTCGCTCAACTTTAATGAACAATTCATACCCTATTGTTTCCTAAATGGAAAATATCCATCTAATTTAAAACAATTTTAAGTTATTTTGATAAATTCACTTTGATGGTTGTAGTTTCTCATGGGTTCACACCGTGTGAGTGAATAATTCTTTATTATGCAAATTGTTCTTGAATTATTTTTTGTGGATTTGAGAAATTATATTACCAATTAATTTCTGTAAAATTATTTAAAACTTTCCTAATTTCCATGGTTGTTTTTTCCCATTTATCTTGTAGCCGTGATAGCCTAATGGTTATAGGCACGGGACTCATGGCCAACATGGCATGAGTCCAAGCCTAGTGCCACTGAAGACCCAACGTGTAGAGGAGCTGATGCACGGTAAAAAGGGTGATGCACGTGGCTCAAAGTCCTCCCGATGGTGTGGTGTAAAAGTTCGGATTGGGGGTGCTAGCTCAGATGCCGTCCTCGTCACTTGACCGAGGCTCAAAATTAAAGAGGACCGTCGCCAATAGCTCTCGTGTTGCCTTTTTCATACGACGTTAATAAACACTTACTCATTCCAGTTTATTTCGCCCCCCCCCCTCTTCCATTTGCATGAATTCTATAAATTTCGTCCATAGTTACCACAAAAAAAGCAAAATAAATAGGCTAAACTACGAAAAATTTCTTCTGATCCAATTTCCTCTGTAATATCCAATTTAAAAGTGATATTTTACCAGTTAAGTTTATATAATCATAGTTTTTTGATGTAATAGTTATAGAGAAAATTCCATACGCATGTAACTACATATAACAACTACCTAATTATGTGTCCACAGAAAATACTCTAAAATGTAGAAAATTCATTTGATATATTAAAGACGTGGTATCATTAAGATGAATGGTTTTCTGTTCTCCATTCGAGCGTATTTAAATGAGATACATTAAATCAAAGGTAAATGCATAGAAAGTAATTAAATTAAGACTTCACAATCAAATTTCCTTAGAGAACTCGAATTAATCAGTCGCCTATTCCATTTCCATTAAGGTTCTAATGCATTTAATAAATCTAATTAAGTGCTTGAAATTCCAGAGAAATGGTAATAAAATAACTTTTTTTTTATCGTTGAGATGCAGTTATTTGAGAGGTTTCGAAATATTTAATTTTAATCATTTTGTTTTCCCACATGAATTGCGGAAGAAATAAAATAAAAAACGACTGCTGAGGACATAACCTCATTAGCAATAATTGGCTCCTTGTCGTGCATTCGTCTTGAAAGACAATGTCATGTATGTATTTTAGTAAAGCAATAATATATCTTTGTTGATTTTATGTTGCAATAAATTTTAGATTGATATGAAATATTCAAAAACCTTTACCTTCAAAACCTTGGAGAAATGAGAAAATACTAAAAATGGTTTGATGTTTCTAATGAATTCCACGCGAATTTTAACATTGTTTAGTCTATTACTGAAAGAGTATATATTCTAATGTATTAAAATACATATTCTGATTATTTAAAATATATTATTCTGAGAAAATGTACTTTATTAAAAAATAATTAGTTGTAATTTTTATATATAAAATTTCTTTTTATACTTTCGAATACTTTAATGGAATCTGGCTCTATACCTTTATTTAAATCGCTCTAATTTTCATTGCGGAAGTGAGGTAAAAAATTTCTCTTTACTCAAAAAAATGTAAATGTAACTCAAATAAAGAAAGCATATCTTCCATTCTCCGATTTCTTTTCTGTGACAATCTGTTTTGTTGGATACGCCACATTCTCAAAGAGATCATCCCTTTTATGAACCCTTTTTTATGTAAATATGCAACACTTGCTGATAAGGCCCGAGGTGGTAAAAATCCAGAACATAGATAAAATTAGTAGGATTTTTAAACAATTTGGTAACATATACTTTTAAGAAATCCCGGTTTAAAGTGGCTTATCAACTTTGAATAATTTTTAGCACGTAATAATAAAAGACCTTTAAAATACTTGAATAATTTATTATATACTAAATCAACTAAGAGAATGTAGTTTTAATATATGCTTTGATAAAACAGCTTTCATTTAAGTATCAGTTGCAAAACCTCTAACCTCAAAAACAGGTTAACATGTAGATAAGAGTATACACTTTGTAAAATTTGACCCGGTTGCAAAATTATTTAAATTACAAATGAAGGGGGAAATTTATATGAACTAAAAACACATAATTATGTAATATTTATCATTTCGTTTTCCCTTAATTAAAAATGTAAAAGTATTTTAAAGTAATTGGTTTCGTTTTCAGTTGAAGACTGTGTTAAAACAATATGTCCGTCGCCATTCACTTTAAAATCAAACCGATTCTAAATTATATGTAGAAATAGTATCAAAAAATCTCATTCGTCTAAAATCATTTCAATTTAAGCTTTATGAAACTTGGATTTTGTGTTGCTCAAACTCGTATTTTTAAATTTAAATTATTGAGTTCCGTTGTAAAGATTCCTTATTTTAACTTGAACAATCCACATCCTTATCGAATTGAGCCTAGATTTTTTTTAAAGTAAAATTATTGATGCTGGCAGTTTATTGCATTTTCACCTATTCAAATATTAATAAAGTATAAAGTAACAAAACCATCAAAGATAAGAATAAAAGTACTATAATTATGCATAATTAATTTATTTCATGTATTTGCTTATTCCCCCCCCCCCTATATTCAAACTGAGCGTTAATTTGATTTTAACTGCGACTGTTTTTGCGTATTTCATGTACTATGAGTGAAAGTGTCTCTTTCATGTCCTCTTTTCTCTTCAAAAATTTTACTTTCATAGAAAATTAATAGAATTTTATCCATAGTAAACCTAACTCAAAACTATTTTAGCTGTCTCTCCTATCGGAAATTAACTGTGTCTTAAATTTCATAAGATGCAGTTTTCATCTGAAATAATGATAGGTTGTCCAACTGAATTCTAATTTAAGAAGAAATGGATAAAAGAAATCGTACCATATTCAAAATATTTTGAATATGGTATGATATTTTGAAAAACAATGAACATAAGAAAATGAAATGAGTTAATATACATATGTTTTTTCTTAGGATATCAAATAGTAATGTATAATTAGTATATTCATGCATAAATATTCCGCTTCACTTGACGGATGCTCCAAATTACGAGATCCGTCGCCAATAGTTCTCACGTTGTTTCAGAATACGACGTTTGTAAAGTCCACACACTCGAATCAGATCCACACACGCACGCACAATCGTGCATAAATAAATTTTATCTTAAAACCTTTCAAATAATATTTTATCGCTTGAAAGCTTAAATAATGTTAAATAAGTACAGAACGTTGTAATGTTCCTTGAAAAATTAAACAACAACTATTACAATTTATGTCAAATGCTTGTAAGAAAAGAAATTTAGATATTTATTTTGTTATCAATGAAAATAAGGGCAATTAATGGATCTTTTTTTTTCTCATCTTATTTTACGACCTCCCCGAAATCTTGCTAGCCCCCCCCCCAATAATTCATGAACCTTTCATTAAGAAAAATCCTATTTTAAAAGGTATACACATGTATCAATTTTTTAAAAGTAAAAAAGCATGAAGAACATTTCACGTAAAGTTGTTCTTTTACTGCCTGCTGACATTATAAATAACCTTATATCTTATCAGATCTTAAAAAGTTTTTCAGAGCATAGTTTGAACCAACAACGAGGACTGCAGTAAAGGGCTCTAGAGATGGACAGGATAACGATAAACATACCAGGTATCCATAAATTAGCTTTACAACTTTAATTTTTAATCGATTTAAAACTGTACCAGAAAAAAAACGGGAGGAAGGGGGTAATAGTTGACTTAAGGCAATTCATACTTTTTTAAAACTCATTCACGCATGTCAATGTGTGCACCCCTAGTGTGGCTTGGTCAACATCCAGTCGGCATTCAACAATTTATGGAAACCCAATATGAGTTTTAGAAATAATAGCCTATAGTTATTAGACAATTCATCTGAAGACAAAAGTCTATGTTTCGCGAATATTTCTAAAAGTATTGATATGTTCGGAATTCTTCGATTAAAAAAAATGGTCCGTGAAAATAAGATTGATGTAATTTTATTAAGAATAACAAAAGCCAGACATTAATGTATTCCTTACTCCCTTCTAATAAATTATTATTCAAAGTATCGACAGTGACAGAATTACTGATTAAATTATATTTTAGCATACTGTTCACGATTTGATAATAAATCTCCATAACATTATATTAACTCATGTTTAAAAAATCTTTAAAAGGAGAAGAGAGGGTACCTAGTGTATATTATCATCCGTAAAAGAGTCAAATCATGAAAGAAATTCAGTTACTCTGTCATTTTGATTGAGTGATTTTGCCGCAGCGTTTAATAATCCGACAATTATTCAATAGCCCTTCTAGCGTGAAAAGCTCTTCACGTATAATAAAAAAAATTTCTGGAGAATTTAGTATCTCCTTATTTAACAAAAATAATAATAGTAATGCTTTACAAAAGAATATAAGGAAACACGCTAATATTTACATATTGGGATAAAATATGAATTCTTTAAACATATCAAACATTGCGGGATCATCCTTGTCTCCTTACTGAAATTCTGATTGGTTGTTTCGTCTTGAATTTTGATTTCAGCTCTAGAATTTCTCGAAAAAGAGACATGAAAGGGATAAATGCGCTGCAAAAAAAAAAAAAAGTCGATTATTTATGTACTAGCCATTACCTTCTCTTCGCTGAGTATTTCTTGATGTTATTTAAATATATACTGTTTACACACATATATAAAAATTATTGTTATCTAAGTCTTAACATTAAGCATTCAATTGTATTGAAAAACATTCTTCTAACCTTCCTCTCTTAATTTCCGCCAAACCCATTTTTAGTGGATCTCGACTCAACAAAATAAACATACTTGCCAAATTTCAAGTGTAACTCTAATTGCTCAAAAATTGACGTTTTTTTTATCAATACCCGCCCTCCCTCCTTGACATTTGATTTCCGTAATGCCCGTTCTTAGCAGATTTCAACTCAGCAAAAGAAACATGGTTACTATATTTCAAGTATGAGGGTCTAACAGTTCAAAAACAGGAATTTTTTTTTAATCTATAATGCCCCTTAACCACTCACACTGCCCTTTGAGATTCAATTTTCATAAAAATCCGTTCTTAGAGGATCTCTATTGCATGAAAGGAACATGCCTAACAAATTTCAAGTCTGTAAGTCTCGGAGATATCGTGATGAGCGAGTCACTTTTCTCCTTAAGATACATAGATATATAATCATTAATAATCTAAATTGGTATTATTCTAAATTAATTGTAAGCAATATGTATGCTTGAGAAGTTTTTATATTTAAGGTATCCGACTACCTAAAACTGTGAATTTTGCCAAAAATTGACAATTTTTTTATGATTTTATTTTATGGGCCATCTTATTATCTTTATAAAAATACCAAGTTTATCATTTTCCGTTTACTAGAACAAAAACTACAATTGTTTTAGTAAAAGCAGATGCCATTACTTTAAGCAAGATGTCATACTTTAAAACGCGTTTTACTCGAAATGGGATTTTTTGAAAATAATCAAACGGGGTCAGCGATTGCTAAAAAAGTTTTGAACATAATTAACTGAAATTTTTTCTGTAAGTTCTGTATAATAGTAGAATTGTTTTAACCTTCAAATTTATCAATCACTGTTTTATTAAAACATTTACAGTCCCTTATGTGAATATAATCACTGTCTTTTTAAGCATTTTCATATAGTAACCGAGATAAAGTTCTCTAGTTTTTGTAAAAAAGAAAACATCTCTTATCCTGAAGGTCATTTCAAAATTGAATAATATAGCAACACATTAGAGAGAAAAAATTGAAAATTTTTTCATAAACTTTTGGTACAGAATGAACGCCCGCTTATGATATTTTTTGTCAATTTGTACCTATTTTTTCCCATTTTAGTAATAATAATTTCTTTTTCTATTCTTAATTTTAGCAAATTTTTCTTAAAGTGTACTAAACAAATCTAAAAAATAACAAAACAATCCCCATATCTCCTTTTTTTTAAAAAAAAAGTTGTCGCAACCAGTCGGCTACCTTAAGAAAATGGTGTGTGTGGGGGGGGGGGGGGGAATCGTCACAAAGTGAAACGTAGAATAAGTTTATCTGAGATGGAACGCTTTATTCGTAACTTGCTTCGTTCGTCGAAGAGTCAGTCATTCATTGAGAGAGCAACAATATCTACGAAATACGACACGTGCTTTCCAAGTAATCATGGTCTCAGCTGCATCACGGGTTTTTTTTCTCTCTTTCCTCCCCCCCCCCCTGTTTCTCTTGCTTCAGACACTGAACTAGATGTTTTTATTTTATATTTTTAATGAATTAATTTTTCTTATAAATACTAGCTAAAAATCTGTATTGAAGTAGAGAATTCTAATGCTCTTCTTTCTCGTACATGGTATTTATAAACTTTAATCAAACGTATTGAGGCTTATGGTTGTATTATTATTCTCTCAATACGCTACCTTTAAGTTCACATTTGTTATGAACCCTTTCTTTCGAAAATATTTAGTCCTGCCTAAAAGGATATTATAAATTACTATATGGACTGTCATTGTATCGTCTGATATCAATTTTAAAAGAAAAACGCTGGCGTTAATTGGAACTCTTTCAGTAAAACAACACCAATGTTCTCGGATTATATGGTTATTTGCTTTCAGTCTTAGTGTTTCAACTGTGTGATAATATTTTTATCGATATTTTTAGATGTACTTGTTATGTTTGTGTCTTTAAATTGATTTTTAATTTTATTTTGCATAAAATAACAATATAATAAATAAACTGAATAATCCAGAAATAAAAAACATTGAAAAAACGATCAAAGTTTGAATTTTATTTGGTACTAACCAATTTCATGGTCTTAGAAATAGTGAGTTTTTTCATCCGAGGAATATTTCTGGTAAAGAGGGATATTCTTTTGATAACAGAATAATAATAATTTGATAGGATGAAATGTTTTTAAAGGGGTGTTCTAGTTTCTTTACATAACTATAATTATTCTTAAAAGAAAGCTGGGAAATCCTGTTTTCTTCGTTTATCGGAAAAGAAGCGTTTCGCCTTATACATTATTCAGAATTTGAAACGCAATTATCGATCGTTTTCGTACAATGACAACCCTAATCAATATTAGTTACTTTCTAACTATTATCAGTACTAGATAATTTGTTTCTTAGAAACAAAGTGATACTATTACGTTTTTCTTGGGCACCGGTGTATATTTATAAATTTTACCAATAGCGCTGGAATAGTAGATTTAACTATGCATACCTTTTAGGCATGAATTTGATGAGATGATTATTTTTAAATATGTTATATGAGCTATTTTTTGTATAAAAAAGTATCTACATATTTAAAAACTATTGTTTATTGGAATAACATGAAATTATATTCCGAATACAGGATGGATTTTTTTTTCGCGATATATTGGGGACTAGTAATAAATTTATTTTTCTTTTCAGTTTACGCGCTTCCGTTAGCTTCTTTTTCATCCATGATTTAATAAGTAATGCAATGTTTTAAAAGAATGCGAAAAAAGGGAACCTGCAAGACAATAAAAAATAGTTATAACTAATAAAATCATTTTCATAAGCTTTGTAATTGGTACTATAAATTACTATAAATAATTAAAATACGTCGATTAAATCAAAGTATATATTGAAATATTTCCATGAGATTTTTTCCATGTTTTTAAATTTTCAAAATTTTAACTCTTCTTATTTTAGTACTTAAATTTTTTATCCCCTTTTACTTAATTATTTATTATATTCTATTGCGATATGGTCGTGAACATTTGAGGACGGAATTACTATTGATGAGGGGTAGGTTCAAATTCTGGTGCCACTATAGACCCCCTTGTAGAGGCTCAAAGTTCCCATGTTGGTGAGGTATGGAAGTTTAGAGAAGGAGTGCCAGAGAGAGAGAGAGTTCACGCATTAACTTCTTCCTTGATCATGGTTTAAAATTACGTGGCCCATCGCCAGTAATCCACGTGTTTCTTTGAAATGCGCTGTTAATAATCTATTGTTTTTTATTGATGAGCTGTTCATTATATTTTAATGAACTATATCAATTAAACATATCTTGACCTCATCCAAACTCAATAAAGGAGCGGATATATGGGATATTTTACACACTAGAATCTAATTTTATAAAAAAAATGTTTTCGATCTTATATTTTTTTCCCGTCCCTATTCACATCTAAAGTTGTCTCATATTTATTTCTATCCCATTATATAAATGTTTCTGTTTAATTTACGTCACGAGACTTCCGTTCGTCAAAGCTGAAAAATTCTGAAGCGACCAACGACATTCGCTGAATTCACAACCTTTCGGTTAGTAGTATTTACTGTGAACAGTTCGAATAATCCGAAAAAAGAAAAAAAAATAGTTTTATTTACACAGATGCTGCCTCCGCCTTATGGGCTCTTGAGAGTTTCCATTTTTATGGCTTTTTTATTTCATATTTGTATCTATCTATTTTTTTATAATCTAAAATTACATAAAAAACATTCGTCAATGTAAAATTAGCTTAACCTATTTTCCTTTAACCTCGCCCAGACTTATGATAAATGTTCTCTTTCGAGATGTATGTCTAAATGCAACAGTTAATTATTTATTTCTTCACTTTTGAAAAAAAAGAGAGAATTCATTAAATTAATTAGTTTTACGCATGCTTTTTAAAATTTTCCGCCTTTTTTTTATTAAGGATTTACAATTTTTTTTATTATGTGAACTAATAATAAGTAAAATTAACTATAAATAGTTATTTATAAATAACAGTTTACTTGCAGAAAATATTTTAGAGAATTCGCACTTCATTAAGAACTATTTAACTATTATTGGTGTGCTAATTCTATGTATTATAGATAGGAGCGAGGTGGGTGGCTCTTGATTTTCGCACACAATTGGTTCCTGAAAGTATGCGCGAATCTTGAATGTTCGAAAGTAGAAGGTGTAAAAAGAATATACACCAAAAACAAACTGTTTTAAAGGATTTATTTATCAATGCGCACAAACATTAATGTCCTGGTATGAATTCTGCAGATATTTTGGGTATCCTGGGGCATTGTCTAAAATTAATAATGCCTTAAATTGTAATAAATTATTTTTGCAAACTGCTTAACTGTCGACACGAAATAAAAAGTGAACCAATCTTTAAATATTAACGCACTAAACCAGATATTTTAATTTGATTTCTAAATGATTGAACAATTCTTTATCATTCACTTTTAAAGCTCTAGGATTTTCAGCTTTGTAAAATAATAACTTCAATTTTAAATCACCAACCAAGTTTCCTCCAAGATGCAATGTCAATTGGTTTTTAGAAGGCTTATGTTCATGGGTAACTGATTCTTCTTTCAATAAAAAGGTACAAATAGTTTTTTTTTTAATACCAAAATAAACTAGTCTCATCTGCATTGAATATTTGACTACGAAAATATTCTTCATCTTCTGTTATTTGGACAATGAGGTAATAAATTCTCTGGAAGTATTTTTTATCCGCGTTAGCAGATTCTCTTGTGAGCATAATATTATGCAAAGAATATCTTATTTTAAATTTGTCTATCCAGCGATTAAAAATAAAAAAACCTCAGTAGGACATAATTTTGATGTTGATTATCGAACCATGATGACAGAGATCTTGCTATTTCCTTCATCACTATATGTGTGTCTTTTAGAAACAATCTTTGAACATATATTTCCACAATTTTGAATTATTCTTTAACTTCACTCTTATTTTTCATAAATGAAAACAAATTTTCGCTATCGCATGAATATTCAAAACATCGACTAAAATATTTAAAAAGTTAAATTTTTATAATTATGCGAAAAGTCCAGGGCAATGCATATATATACATCACATACATAAAAAAATCCTACAAGAGTCATTCTTTTTAGATTAATTATTAGAGTAATGTAAGCTCACACATGTGCTATATATAGGTTTGTCTTTTTAAAATTTGTTTTTTTTCCAGCAATTTTCCTTGCACTATAATGTATAAATTTTCCGATGAAAGGTATGGTTGGAATCCCAAAAGAAAGCTTAACCCTACTTCATCTACCTAAGTTGACGATAGTCTTAGGCAACATAATAGTTATCCATTTGGGTCAATTGACTTTTTATGTATATTACTTTTATTTTGGATTATTGTTTTTAATTTTCAGTTCCATATTTTTTCCATTCTTTGTTTTGTTGGATAATGCATTCTGTTTATGCTTATTTTATTATAATATATATTTGTATATACATATATATATATATATATATATATATATATATATATATAGTATTATAAAATAAAATAATAAGGGAGTAAGTTGTATTACCTACAAGGCTAAAATGAAAGAAATTGGATCATATATATACACAGTCGAACCTCCATATTACGAACCTCTATATTGCGAATTTTTCTGTATAGCGAAATTTTTCCTAGAGCCAAGAACGTTTCACGATTTTCTTCGCAAAATAACCTCCCAATAGCGAAGTGCATTTTCCATATAACGAATTTTTTTTCCTAATGTGTGTGATTCAATTTTTTTCTCCCTATGTTTGAAGTATTTCTGGACATTTCAAGTTATTCTCTCTTTTAACACTTTCTATGGGGGTCATAAATCTTGAGATGGTTTTATTAGGTGCCTAACTCACCGAGAACAATATAATTCTGGGAGCTTCATCCAAGAAGACACAACCTTTAAACCCCCATTGTCAAGTTCCCTAAAACATATTCGATATCCCCTTTCACCCTCAGTGGAGTTGTCTCGTGTCCCCGTGTCCTTGAACTAATCTCCGTTCATTTGTAGTATTGATCAGTCGTACTGGTAACTTCGTTTTTTGTAGCTCGAAAATGTCAAAATTCAAGTGTTTGAGTATCATAGTAAAATTTTTTAATTCTTCAGGGAGGGGATAAAAGCGTCAAGAAAAAGGATTTTGCTTAAAAATTTTTGGTATTTCTCCAAACAGATTATCAACTATTATAAAAAAATCGGGATAAGTTACAAAATTATGATTCATCAAATTCTTGTTCAAAACGTTTAAGAGCATGTGTCTATGAAGATGTCGACGAGGCAGTTTTGAAATGAATATACACAATGCAAGATGAAAATGTTCCGATCTTTAGACATTTTGTTATTGAGAAAGCTCTTCAATTTGTAAA
Organism: Trichonephila clavata; assembly: GCA_019973975.1. NCBI lineage: Eukaryota > Metazoa > Arthropoda > Arachnida > Araneae > Nephilidae > Trichonephila > Trichonephila clavata. Next base: position 385,838 of record BMAO01039590.1, read on the forward strand.
GGTATTGAGATACAACCCATTTCTAGGTAGCAATGGATGGCTAGAAAAATTTAAGAAAGGAGACGGAAAAATACGCCTGAAGGGATTTTGGGGGCATTTCATAGATGTGAGGCTTATTATGAAACAAAACATTTTTCAAGCAAAATAACTCAAACAAAATTAACAGATTTTAAGAGTAATTAAACTTAAGGACGCATGTGGTAATGTATGTTTAAAATTACTTGTATACTTTAAATTAGAAAATGTGCTTAAAATTCGTTAATTGTAACATATAATTACTTTTCTAGTGTTGAAAATACAGTATGTTCCTCGACATTCTTTTTACTTGTTTTCCTTGCGTTTATTTATTTATTTATTTTTTTTGGTGGTTAAGATATATAAACTAATTAGATATTAGTTTACAAAAAGATGTGGATCATTACTTTTTTAATATATTGTGTTTATGAATTTAAAATTTGTTTTATGTGGTTTATAAAGTATATTGAAAAATGAATTTCTATATAACGAATTTTCCATCTGACGAACTTTTTTTCGGGATTTTGTGACTTCATTAAATAGAGGTCCATCTGTATATACAGGAGATTCCCTCTCCAAACCCCCTGTATATATATATATATATATATATAATATTAGATGCGGGAGGTAACACGTTTCAAATTTTGAAACTTTAATGTGCTTTCTTTTTCAATTTTAAAAAGATTAAGAAAGAATTGATTCAATAAAATTGTTCAGTAGTGCGCGCGACACATTCATATTACTTAGAATGAAATAATTCGTTCGCAATCAATTATCACACGCTTTCATTTTTTTCGCAAACTCAACCTTTTCTCCAGTTTTTGATAATTTTCAGTTAGAAACAAAATAATAGTCCAAAATTTGAATTAATGGAAAGATAAATGTGGTCACTAATACATTCAGTAAAAGTAAACAGAGTGCGTTACCGTTAACAACGGTAGTCTGTAACCTATATGCACTAACTCTGGTAGCGTCATCTATTGGCCATTTTTAACAACAAAAGTCTTACCCCGTATGCGGATTAAATGAGTTTTTTAATAAAGGTTCTTTAAACAGGTGTTTTTTTTTAAACTAAGATTTAATTTAATTAATGTTTTGAAATAAATTTATGAAATATTCGTCATTTTTTCTGACACGTTCCGTTTTGTCATCAATTTAAACTATGATTACTGAATTACATCACTATTATCAAGTAGCTATTAAATTGCGAAAAGTAAATATTCTTATAAATTAAGATCAATATAAATAGTTATTTTTTTCATCATATTTATAAATTTGTTGATAAACGTGGCAGTTATGTTGTTCCTTGATTTTTCATTCATTCGTGGAAGTGCATAATTATTATTTAAATTATTGAAAATTGATTTAAATAAATGATAAAAAATATTTGTAAAGCAATTTACTTTTCGATTTTTTAATGTTCTTTTTCCGCTAGATTCATCCTAGTCCATCTATGGTAATGAACTTTTCTAATACGCTATGCAATTGTAATCAGTGGTTTCATTGTTTTTGAATGATGGTTTTTAAGTATTAGAAAAGTCACCCTACCTTTCTCTCTCAATGAAACCAGACTTCCAGAATTATTTTAACTATCTGTTTGCTGATCTCAGAAGAAAATGAGGTATTTGTTCTACCAAATTAACAATCTTTCCCCTGAATTTATTGCAAGCAAGGACAAGTCAGTGCTTCATTCCAGAATTACTTAGAAAATAAATAATTTTCTTCCAAATCTTTATCAGTTTGTATTAAAATTGTCTTGTTTTCAGTGTGTAAGAATTATTTGAAGTATATAGCAATCTAAGTACACTGCGAAACATAAACTACATATTAAATTCCATGATTTAACCATCACAATAGGTCCTTCCTTCCTCAGTGGCTCGCCAGCCCAGGGTGGGTCTTGACCTTTTCAAAAAGCCTTTTTCAGGCTAGCTTTCTTCCTGCTAGTGTTCTCCAATTCTTAGTTCTCAAAACTAGGAGATATTTTTCTAGGTCATTAATACATCTAAGATTTGACCTGCCCTTTCTTCGTGTGCCGATTGGTTGGGCATTGAAGACTTTTTTAGTGGTGCGGTCTTCGTTCATTCTGACAACGTGACAATTCGTTGTATTTTGATGGAGTTAACGATGTCAGATTCTTTATATGATTGATAGAGCTCGAAATTTGATTTTATTCGCTACGTTCCATTTTCCTGCATTCCTCCAAAAATAAATCTTTCTTTCTTATATATCGTGTTCTCATCTGCTCGAGAAATGGACCAAGTTTTACATGTATAAGTTAATATTGATCTCAAAAGACTTTTATTCAATAGAACCTTTGTTTTTTAAATTCGATTTCATATATTTTCGTATTCCATTAAGACATCTATTAGCATCAATGCAATAAAATCCTAATGAAAAGTAAGTCATTTTTTCCCGCTATCAAAACCAGTATTCTGGAGAAAGAGGTAAGGTCATAAAGAAGAGGTAATCAAAATTGGGGAAACACAAGGACACGGACTCTCCAAGTAGGGAGAAATAAGTGCAGTTTTTTATTTTTTTAGGAAACAAAAACATTATTTTCTTTCGTGTATTCTTGATAAGATTTAAAGAAAACATTTTATATTTCAAAGAAAGTATATATAAAACTAGATCTCTTAAAAATTAAACTTAACGAAGAATTGCGGTTTTTCCTTTATTCTGTCTACAAGTCTTTTTAACTCTTACTTATATATATACTCGGGAGAATCAAGCCCACCCAAAGGGTTCGAGCTGTGAATCGGCCCTCCGAGATGTTACTTTATTAATTTAAACAAAATATAAGTATACAAAGAGGTCCCGAAGGGACCCTCCCCACAAAATTCTTGAGAAAAGGGGGAATAATGCAAAAGAAAAACTTTACAGTTTTGTATAACATAAATGGAACACATTTTCTTCTCGATTAATGGAAAGTTGCGATGGCGCTTTTTAAGTATGTTTTTTTAAACCCATGAAAAAGTACAATTATGAATTATTTCTTTATGAAGGGGGTTGAAAATTACAACGTTACAGGAATTAATGCGTATCTAATAACTTATAAATGTCAAAAAAATTTTGTTAAAGTTTCAAAAACTGATTTTCTGATCAAATGTAATCCATTCTTTTAATACCGAGTACGGAAGTAATTCTAAGATATTGACAAAAACTTAATACTCTTATGATCTCTTCATTTACAGAAGAATACATTAGAGGTATTTTGAATTAGAATACTTGCTCATGAATGAAACTATATACAGGGTGTTTCATAAATGATGGGAGTAACTTTAAGGGGTGATAGTACACATCAAGACGAGTAATAGTAAATAGGAAACCAAGTGTCCCAAACGTCTTCCGAAGGAGAAAGGCGCCATCAAAGTTTAGCGTCCTAAATTTCAAATGATGATAAAAAACGGAAAAATGGATCGATTCATTTGCGGTTTTCACTAAAATCATTCTTTAAATTAGTATTTTCTTTAAAAAAAAGTTTTAAAGACGAAGTTAAAAAAATGCCGTTAGAGGGCACTCTAGACTTTGGAGTACCGAACAACTACCTTTTACCAGTATTTTTTTTATTTTGTTAAATGTTTACAAAAGCTTAGATTTTAACTTGAATTTTGAGCGCAAAATTGAAACCATCGGGAGCGGTTAAGTGGTGCAAATGTAACCGCGTTCAGGGGGGGGGGGGGATTGAAATGCTCGTATGTAATGATCAAAATAAAAAACGATAAAGCAAACTTTAAGAGGCGATAGTACAACACCAAAACAAGCAACATTCATCAAAGAAATCATACTCGTAATTTTAACCCGAAGGTGATAGAGGGCGCTGAAACAGATTTCGTTTTAAGAAACAAAAAAGGAAACAAAGAACATTTACGTTATAAAAAAAAGTTTAATTAGAAATGATTACAATAGCTGTTCGAAACACTGACCATTAGAGGCGATGCATGCGGTACAACGGCGAAGAAGGGATTCACGAACCCTCTGAAACACGCAAGGAGTATCTCGCACCTCTCCTGCAGCTGCCGAAAGTCTGGCGACGAGTTCTTCTGCAGATTCGATAGGAGTCTCATACATAAGACTCTTCAGGTGTCCCCACAAAAAGAAATCCAGGCATGAAAGATTGGGCGATCTCGCTGGCGAAGGGACAGGACCACCTCGCCCAATCCATTGATTTGGAAAGGTTGCGTTTAGATAATTTCGCACCTCTGTCGCAAAATGAGCTGGTGCTCCATCCTGCTGGAACCACATTACTCGCCGGATACGAGGGGGAACATCTGTCATCATTTCCGGCAGCACTGTTGCAGAAAGGTAAGATATTTTTTTCCATCCAGGCGTTCTGGCAGAAGATAAGGTCCAAGTAGATGGTCACCAATTATTCCTGCCCAAACATTTATGGAAAATCGTCGCTGATATGCATGTGTAGAAGACGCATGTGGATTTACATCTGCCCATTGGTGGGAATTGTGGGTGTTAAATGTACCGTCACGTGTAAATGTACATTCATCTGTAAAAAGCACAGTTACACCAAAATCGGGATTTAGGGTGTTATTCTGCAGATACCAGCGAGCAAAATCCATTCGACGAGGAAAATCCCTTTGAGTCAGTTCCTGGACTCGTTGGACATGAAAAGGATGCATACTTTCATCCTTTAGTACTCGCCATGTCGTGGAGGGTGATACTTCAATTTGACTAGCCACTGCTAGCGTGCTTGTATTTGGATGATCAGCCACCATATCCAGAATTTTTTCTTCCACAGCTACCGTTCTGTTAGACTTCGCACGGCTTGCATTTGAACGTGCCCCAAAAAATGATCCTGTCTCACACAACTGTCTGTACAAGCGCACAAATCTTTTATCATTGGGCAACCGCTTGTTGGGAAACTTTTTTCCGTACAATCGTCGCGCCTCTGCACTATTCCCATTTGCAGTTCCGTAGATGAAGTGCATATCAGCCTTTTCTTGATTAGTGACTGGCAACATCTTTCGTTACGTTTGTACCGTGATTTACACTTGCACACTCGGGTCAGTGGCTTTTATCTTAATAACAATTTGCATATGCGTTCTTCTTCTTCCCCATATCACAATTTCATGTTCTTCTTCCAGAAACTTGCAGCTATAACGCTTGCATACATAAAATTTGAAGATGCTCTAACATGTTTGCGTTTGAATTCAAATCATGCATTTTCTAATCAAAGTTGATTGTTTTTATGTTGTACTATCGCCTCTTAAAGTTTGCTTTATCGTTTTTTATTTTGATCATTACATACGAGAATTTCAATTCCCCCCCCCCCTGAACCCAGTTACATTTGCTCCACTTAACCGCTCCCGATGGTTTCAATTTTGCGCTCAAAATTCAAGTTAAAATCTAAGCTTTTGTAAACATTTAACAAAATTAAAAAAAAATACTGGTAAAAGGTAGTTGTTCGGTACTCCAAAGTCTAGAGCGCCCTCTAACGGCATTTTTTTAACTTTGTCTTTAAAACTTTTTTAAAGAAAATACTAATTTAAAGAATGATTTTAGTGAAAACCGCAAATGAATCGATCCATTTTTCCATTTTTTATCATCATTTGAAATTTAGGACCCTAAACTTTGATGGCGCCTGTCTCCTTCGGAAGACGTTTGGGACACTTGGTTTCCTATTTACTATTACTCGTTTGATGTGTACTATCACCCCTTAAAGTTACTCCCATCATTTATGAAACACCCTGTATATAAATACATGTTTTAAAAATTGTAACATGCGTGAATATTACTTTTTATATTTGAACTTTCTATGTTTGTAAAAGAAGACAAAAACGAAGATTTTCTTTTTTTTTTTTAAAGAAAAATCTCTAGACACATTTTCAATATCTTTTAAAACGTGTATTTCGATTATATTCATGAAATGAATTTATTTATGCATTGTTAAACTATTATTTTTTTACGAGATTTAACTACTATTTGAATTATAAATTATATGCTTCATTTTTTTTATTCGTAGATGCATAGTTTGACTTACTTTCTTTCTCATCCAAAAAAATGTATTGGAAGCGTAGATATGTGAAGACAAAACAAGTAGAGTTTCATATGTAACTATTTATGTACACAATTGCTTAAGAATTATGCTTATTCCATTTCCATTTTCTAGAGTATTACATTATCTTACATGCTTAAATTCTTCGATGTAATGATGGAAAATGATTTTCATATATTTAGTTACCCTTTTTAGAGTTATCTTTGATCATCTCTTTTTACATTTTACTGAATATGTAACTACTAAAAACATTAAACAAGAATTTGGAACTTTTTAAAAAAATAGGAAGGGAAGTATGAAATTTTCGCTATAAATTTAGTGCAGAAATAAAATGAGAATGATAAAAACATTTTAACTAATAAAAGAAATATTAATCTTGTCCGTCACAAAATATAAGATTTGAGATATAAATCGTAAAATATATTATGTTTTAAAAATATACAACGAAATAACCCTCATTACAAAAGTGTTGAAAAGTCTAAAGATAGAATTTTTAATCATAAACACAAGTTTTAACAAGAGTTAGTACTAGTAGTTTTCAACAGCTCCCCGTGATTAAATATAAAAATAGCAACTAATTAAAAAGATTAAAAATTGGCTTTTTCCTCCCCTCCCCCTTTATTTTGGTTGTAGAAATTGATTTTTTCTGCGCGAAAATCGAGTGATTATGTAAATTCTGCTTCAATTAGCTTAATGTAGAGCCTCAAAAGCTAAATAAAATGATTCGAGAATAACTTGAAGGTATTTAAAAAAATTGTAAAAAGAACAAAGAAGAAAATAGTAAGCGAAGAGAAAACCAAGTTTGATGTAAGACTATTTAAAAAGGAATCAAGAGAGAAATTAAAGTACCTCATTATTTCTCATCAGTTAAATGTGTGGGATGATTAGAAGTTTTTCATTTCTTGTATTTTAATTTTATTTCAGCCGCATTAATTAAAATGAATTTTTTTTGTTTATTTCTTTGTGTTTCTACGTTTCTTTAATTTTTTTTAATGTCTTTAGCTAAGTAGCACATTTATATTTCTCTTTATTGTGATTATTCTAGAAGAGTAATATTATTGGCTTTTTTTAAACAAAAATAGTATGTTCGTCTGATTTCTTAAAAATTTCAACTTTAAAGTTTTTTAAATGACAACTATAGAATTTTGCTTAAAGTAAATCCTTATTTTTAAGACATTTTCGTGTCTTACATTGAGAATTTTCTTCATCGTTTACCTTCGTTTCTATTTCTATACAAGGGAATCAAATTTTGGATTTTCGGTATTTCGTTCACAAAAACAGTTCTATAGAATTTTCGCCACCCAGCTGACAACTGTTACCCGGAAATTGTTCTCTGGATTTCGTGTTAGGCTTGGCCTACTTTGTCGAGTACATGAGTGTCGTGTATTTTATTATTTATGAAGTTCTTCTGACTCCAAACCCATTATGAAACGTCATATTTCAGGTGATTCCATTGACTTACAGAGAGGTCGTGAATGAGCATTCAGTCCATGGCGGTGCAATCAAAACAGACTCATTTCACTTTTAATCAATTGAGGCTGGTTTTTTGTTGCCTTTTTTTTAGTTGCTTCGCTTCGTATTTCGGTCACATCGCAACTCGCGGTGTTTCAAGATATAAACCAGTTCAAAATGTCACTGGTCAAAAGGGAAAACATCTCCCACTGATCGAATGGAAGATTGGGAAGGGAATATGTTTATTGCAGTAATTAAATCTAAGACGGAACGAAAGTAGTAAGAGTGGGGGTGTTCGAAAATGATACCACATATATATTACATTTTTTTTAAGATGGCAATCAGTAAAACATTAAAGTTTTTTTTTCTTTCTTATAGCTTTCTTGATTAATGAAGTACATTGTTTTCTAAAATGAGATTTTTAAAATTCTCATTTATTAATTCATTTTTTATTCATTAGCTTTTTAACTCATAATTATTTGTTTTTACTTTCATAAAAGACAGATATACTAATTGAAATATGGAACGTATTCCACGTAAAAATACTTATGTAATGGATATGAAAAGTTATATCTCATTGCTATTGACGAAAGAGATATATAGATATCAAATAAGGATTGACTATTTAATCTTCATAGAAAAAAGTTTTTTATATTTTTTGTGTATCCTTGTTACATTAAATACGCAATATTTGTCTTTGAAGATTTAATCATATTTCTTTATTTTATGTAATAATTAATTAGTCAATTGATATACAAAGCAAGAAATTTGATCAATTTCGCAAACAATTATTTATTTATTTTATCTGAAATCATGTTTAACGAGACGTGTTTGATAACTCAGAAAGACTTGAGCTTGCTGTTCGTTTCCCTGCAAATCCAAATCATTTTATCTTTATTTGTCTTATATAAAAAGAAATAAATTATTTCAATTTACTCACAAATAGTTTTATCTCTGAGTTTTCTCACACGAGATAAATTTTCTGAACAAAAATTGAATAATTACATTTGTTTCAAAACTTCTTCAAATTTAATTCGCTTCTTACTATAGTTAAGAAAAAAATAAAAAGGTTTAGACAATTCTGGCTTCTCAAGGCAAACTTAAAGCGAAATTTTAAATCTTAATTAAAATATTTTTTCAGTGATTGTATCGTATTTTACCACTTAAATTAGATTTTTAAAAACAATTGCAGTTAAGTATTTATTAATTTTGTGGTAGATTTTTTAAATTTCCAAATGAATGATGAATAAGTAAAATATTTAACTATTTTCCTTTTTGATTTAAATTCTGCAAATGTGATGGTTAAATGCACAGTATGCAGTTAAACGAAGTTTATTATCGAAATAAATTTTCCAATTATAAAATTTTATCCTGTTTTATTTTCGGTGTATATTGTTATTATAATCAAAATAAAATGCATCCGATTAGATTTGAAATAATCATAATATGTAAGCGATGATTAAATCCATCAGTATTTAATGTAATTTATTGAAATCTGATACCTGATTCATATATATTTATATATAAGATTTAAAAACTAAAATTTTTAAAAACAAGTAAGTCATTCAAAAGGTTAATTTTTTTTCCGTAGAGTGTACGAAATGAATTGTTTTTCTAAAATTATGTTTCTTGTGCTGCTTTCTTCCTTTTGTGTGTGGTTTTATAATTAACTTTTTGATTAAAATAATGTTGCAAATAATAAGTATAAATATCTGCGACTTCAAGCGGGAATTATTTTGCATTTATTAATGGTTTCAACATCTAGTGTTATACTAACCTATTCCTGGTTCTTTAAGCTTATCCATTCAACAAAGTTATATTGTTACGAATTATCATTTTTTTTCACAGTTCAATAAAATAATGTATGGTACGGTTTTTTTTCATGACCAAGATTTTAACAGTAAGAAAAAAAAAATTTCGCAGTTGGATTTTATTCCATACAAAAAGAAAGAAAAATTTCCAAATCCAAATGTGATATACCAACATATATGTATTAATAGCAGATTAAAGGAACAAAAATCCCTTGAAATGGTGTTTTACTTTTCATAATTTTATTCGGTAAGGAAAAAGCAATGCAAGTTTTCGAAAATAGTGTAACTTTATTTTAAGTGTTTAAAAAAATTCCATTAGTTGTAAAAAGTTCTGACACAGAATTACAGAGAAGACAAAATAACTGAGCCTAACAAATAAAAATGACTAAATATAGTTAATATTATAATTCTCAAGTATGAATGAGTGTTTATTAATATTTCACTACGAAACAACACGAGGGACATTGCCGACGGACCTCGTAATTTTGAATCATGATCAAGTGACAAGGACGACACCTGAGCTAGTACAACTCCTTCCAAACTTAAACGCCACGTCAACATGAGTGCTTAGAGCCTTGAGGGATTTTTCATGCATCAGACCCTCTACACGGTGAATTTTCAGTGGCACTGGTGCACAAACTATGACACACCGGTCACGTGTCCATTAGGCTTACGTGGCCACTCTTAAAAATATGAAGGATTTAAAGAGATAAATATGATTTAGGGGCGAAGTAAAAGTTTGGAAATAAAATTAAACGGCTACCAATGATAACGACAACCAACTTTCAAAAAAAGCTCGAATGTGTACACAAATTAATCTTTACTAAACTAATATCCTTCTATTTGGATCATTTTAACATTCTTGACTTTTTTAAAACGTGATTACTCCTTACATTCATCAGTATTTTCTCTTATAGATTTCCCTGTTGCTATGAAAAGATTGTTGAGAAATGAAATACTCCTGTACAGGACAGCAAGTAGTGTTCTACATATTCTTCCTATTGCTGGCCTTTACACTTTCTTGCCAAAATATCTCGAAAGCCAGTTCCAGCTAAGTGCAACTAAGGCTAATATGATCTCAGGTAAAATCATTTTGCACTTCTTTAAATTTTTTTTCACTTAATCTAAACATTTAAAATATGTGAAAAATGGTAAAGAATTCAGAGAAAAATATTTTCACGAAAAATATATTGTATGATTTCTGTACATCTTTTATTTAAGAAATTGCTTTCCCAGGCAAAGTTAATAGAAATATTTTATTTATTCACTATTTTTCAATGCAAAATCAATGAAAAATTCGATAGCTAAACGTAGGTTCTATGTTAAAATTCTTTTATTTTTCTGTTTATTCTTTTCGTAGTGAGATACAAATCAGCATTTAAAATGTATGCTTTTATTTTCATTATGATGGGCTCTAATACATGAATTCTGTAATTATAATATAGATAACTGACTGAAAAAAATATTAATGAAGTAATAATTTATTTTTTTAACAAAAATAGAGAGAACTATATATAAAGGAATTGTAACAAGTTCCAATAGTCTGTAAATAAGTTTCATGATAATGAGATTTAGTGCATGTATATTCGTTAAGCATTTTTTTTGTTCTAATTTACTCAGATGACCCGATGCATTTTTTTTCTCTAGGTATGGCTGGTATTCTGGTTATGGGAGCAGGAATTTTCGCTAGTGGCTCCTTCATGCGAACTTTCAAGCCTAGTGCCAGATTTGTTGCGAAGTGGATAGCTGCTTCTGCCCTAGCCTACTCAGTTGGCATGGTGATACTGATGTGGCTTGGATGTCCACTCAATAATTTCGTAGGACTAGATGAAGTGAATCCAGGGTAAGAACTTAAATAATAACGTTATTGAATTATGAATATACCCCCCCCCCCAGAAGCCGCGATGTGACCGCGGTAACCGAGAGTTTCTTAACTAAGAATGTTCAAGTCTCGAACAGCATTTTCAAGTCACCGTTTCACTAAAAATTCAATTAGTGGAATGATGGAGATTTCTGCACATTAAATGGAACATAACCTCAAAGTACTCACGTGATGAGATGAGTAAGGAAGTAAAGAGAGTAAGATCCTAGCTGAAATGTCGTCCTCGTTGTTTGACCATGGTTCAAAAGTACATGGTCTTTACCAATAGCCTCATGTTGCACAAGTGTGATGTTAATTAAAGATTTGTTTTATTTTGACTTATTAACTAAGCAAACTGAAATATTTTCTGGTCACGGGACCACTATATCACAACAAAAATATTTGCAAGCCTTATGAGTGGCAACATGCCGCCCATTCGGTATAGTGCAGTGGTTCTCAATTTTTTTTAACCCACAGACCCTTTTTTATAGTCAAAACTGTCCCAGGGGCCCTCAAGTGAAAAAGATACATAAATGTATAGTATAAAAGTTATAAATTTAAAAAAAAACTTTTGTTGAAGAAATAGTGGACACGGAGTACGTGCTCGTTAAATCAGTGAGTCCGAATGGTGTTGCCATCTATCGTGAGCAAAATCGTACTGTCAGCTTCATGGGCTCAAAACTTCGGCTAACGACAGGCGTATCTCTAGCCCGTTGCCATGATGAATTCCGTGGGCCTCGATCTGACTACGTCATAAGAAGCTCTTTGATGAGATGTTATGAATGTATTTATGTCCGTCTCAATGTGTGTGTGTGAGTAGCGACCGCAAAACCCCACGAGCACTAGTTTTTAATAGGGGTCTATCTTTTTTTGTGAGGAGGTTTTTTACGGCACTGAATCCACGTTCTACACCAAATTGGAAGACGAGAATGTAGTCAACAACTTCTGTACAATAACCTATAATGCAGGATATAAAATTGGGATCTGTTTTTGTAACCAGAATTTACGACATTCTTGTTTAAGCATTTGTTAAGTCTCTCATTTGCAGATGTTTCCATAAGAAGCTCTTGTATTAGAATGGATTCATCTGTGCATGGGATATGAGAGAGTTAGTCCACGCGCAAAAAGGTTGAACACCCAGTCGGGATTATCCAAGTGAATTATTGTTATTTATTTAAATTTCCATAATAATAATAATTGATCAATTTTTTTAATTTTGTATTACATCTTGCGTGGACCACCTGACGTTGTTCAGGGACCCCCAAATCAAATTTAATTTTCTACGGATCCCCTGAATAATATCGGACACCCCTGGGGCTCCGTAGAGACCACTTTGGGAACCTCTGGTATAGTGGTTAGTGACACTGACTGCTGTGCCGTAGGACATGGGTTCAAATCCCGAAAAAAACATGGATATTCTTAAATGCATAGTGCTAGTACGGCATGGGGGCACTCTAAATATCCGTCGAGTCGCAAATCCTCTCGTGAGGTTGATTGAAGGGGAAGAGGGGTGAGAGGTTCGTGATCACTTACAGGGTCAAGGGTCCTCCTCAAAATTGAGGTGAAATCGTGCCAAATCATATTGTTACCTATATGGTTCTCAAAGCTGCGGCTAACGACAGGCGTACATCTAGCCCTTTGTCGCGATGAATTTCATGGGCCTCGATCTGACATAGTCAGAAAGGCGGCATTAGTAACAACATATAAACGTTATGGTATGAATCTAGGGAATAATGGTGAATTAAGAGAATCAAAATTACCACCAGTGCAGCTAGTATGATTTTTTCTTGTAAAATCCTGACCCGTGAGAGGAAACAAGATTCACACCTCTGATCTAGTACGCCATTAATTAAACGAATATCTAATCCACTTCTTGAATTATTTTAGTAATTTTTCTCATTGTGAAGAATAATTTAAACATGCATATGTACAATTTAGCGGATTTTTTAAAAAAATTTTATGCCTTTTCTTAATTTATCATGTTATATCTAAATTATGACAAAGTAAAAGATATCAAGGAGATTACTATGCAGAATTTATATTTTTCTTTACAACGTAAATGAGGCTTTGACAAAGCTGTTTCTAATAACCAAAGCTTGGATATTTGTAGGTTTCTAGTATATAAAAGTTACAAATTTCTATAGATCAAAAAATATCTGAGGAATGCTCATCAGATCCAAGACTGATTTCTGAGAAAAGGAAAATTGATTGATTTATTAAGTATTGACATATTTCTCATTTTTTTCGTAGGAGACCAGGAGGCTTAGCAGTGCAAGCATGTAATGCAACATGTGAGTGTCGACTGGGAGAATTCGCGCCTATTTGTGCAACTGACGGTAAAACTTACTTATCCCCGTGTGTCGCTGGTTGCACTAAAGTCCTTGAAGAAGGAGAAGATGTAAGTTCAAAAGTTTGCACCCTATTTTGGGAATATTTATTGAAACCCTTAAATCTCAAAGCCTTTGAGTTATTTGTAAATGATAGTTTTTAGATTAATTTCTTGAACGAGTTAAATTGCTTTAAAATAATTCTGATATATTTTATAAAAATGTGGAAGTATAGAAAAATTTCAGATGGAAAAGAAATTTTAATACAAGACTCTTCTCTTCCTAAAAGTCTGCTGTTTAAATTTTCTTACATACGTCAATTAAACATATTGCAAAAATATTTTACCTTTATTACAATTTCAAGAGAAAACTAAAAATTCATCACTGTTAGGTTAAATGTAAAATCTTAAAAGAAGAAAGTAATATATTGTCTCTTGTTATTCAGTTAAAAGACTTACCAAATTTCAACAGTTTTTACAATTCACATTTTTTTTCCAGTATACATACATGAACTGCCAGTGTTTAGGGGAAGGAGTGACTGCCAAAAATGGATTTTGCACTCTTGAATGCAACAATCTGACATGGTATATTGTGATCTTTTCATTCTTCGTCCTCATTCATTCCACTTCAGAGGTTGGATCCATGCTCCTTACTCTGAGGTACTTCATCCATTTCATTATGCATAAGTATTTAATGAATATTTATTCTTCTATTTATTTTCTGTGCCTTGCATCCACATCCTTGGTTATTTCTTTAGAAAAATAATTTTTAATTATAATTAGATGAATCTTAATGCGCTCCTTATTGCGCGCCATTGGTTTGATTTCTCTTAACATGAAAAAGAAGGAAAAACATATGCTCAGGAATTATCTTAGTTTTTAGTGACGAGTTCTGCTTCCACAACTGTGACCGACAACAAACACAGACATCTCAGGAGGCCTCCGTGGCCGCTGTAGTCTAGGTAACGAGCTCGTGGCTGGCGTGTCATTAGTTCGAGCTCAAGTACCACTGAAAACCAGTAGAGGGGCTGATGCATGTTAAATCTGTCGAGCTCAATGTCCTCCCATTGGCGTGGTGTTGTAGCTTGGAGAGGGGGCACTCGTCACTTGACCGATGCTCTAAACTATGAAGTGCGTTACCAATTCCCTTAGTATTGCTTTATAATATATATATATATATATATATATATAATATTGCGACGTTAATAAACATTCATTCAGTCAGGGGGTGCCCAGAACATGTGGATCTTAATTTTATATCGCGCGCCTCACTGGCCTTAAAAAAAAGTGCTGATCCTGTGGGGTTTCTTTGCAGACTCCAAAAAACACTTCTGCACAGCTAATTCTACAGATTAGGGGTACCTTGGGTTTTCCCGTTGGATCTTCGCCCTAATGCTTTAGTGCTGACCTGTAGACAAGCGCGCCAAGTCTGACTATTTTCAGTTGACCGGCACACTGTCCCCTTGGTTGACTTCATAATGGGTGGAGGTGCGCTAGAATGAATAACTTCACTTTCTTATGGTCCCCAAAATTCCGTGCCTGGATAAAGGCCTTTATTTACCCAAACGTTAAGCCATAGATCAGATAAATAGTAATTTACGTTTTTATACTACCCTTCCCTAATAAAGAAATGTCCTGTAGATCCTCTTTTGCAATCTTCAAAACTGTTTAAGGTGAACCAAAATCAATTACAATAAAAATATCTGGTGATTTATTTGGGGAAACAAAATCTGCTGGAGAATCAAAATCTTTTTTATCTGCAAAAAACATTTCTAGATTCTCTACATATTAGTCCACGCAAATTTCAACTCCAGCCAAAAATCATTTCTGAACCTGACCTGCTGTGCATTTCTGAGGAGGATACCCTGAATGGATTTTCAGATCAATGTGTAAATCTGGTCAGAACAATCACAATAAAAATGATTTAACAGCTATTCTGATTAAGCATTTAATTTCATCTTTCAGTCGCCTATAGCTACCGACGACAATCAAAGCTGGGTACTTAAACAGTAAAATGCGTCCATAAATTCGGAATCCTCTGCGCTGTTTCAAATGCCAGAGATTCGGACATTCGCAAACTTCATGCCGCGGACAAGTACGTGCTCTAGATGTACAACGGATGGGTCCTCAGCTTCATCCATCCAATTTAAAATTACGCCCCAAATGAAAAATAGAGAAAAAAAAAAGCCAAGAGAGAACAAAGTTATCTCCTATTTAGAAGCCCGGAAACACATAATCCCACTCATATTCCAAACATACGCCCAGGCTGCCAAATCCACAACTGTAACCAGAACAACACAACTAGATGAAAATAGCACGAAAATAATATGTCTACCTTTCAAATTACCTAAGTCAGTGCTATTTCTATCTCTTGTGATCGTGATAGCTTAGTGATCATAACCACGATCTCGTGGCCCGCGTTGTCGAGTCGCCGGTTCAAGTCCAGATGTTTTTTAACATGCTTTTATAAGTTTCACTTGCATGTAACGGAATCTTGGAACTCGATTTTCACCCATTTAAAAAGCTCAAATTCATTCGAAATTTTGCACACTTGTCAAGGACCGATGACAATACAATAATTTCATAATTTTGTTCCATTGTCCTCATCAGGATCGTCAGGAATAAGGATAATCAGATTTGGCGACAGTTCCACATAACACTTCCAGATTTGGCGACTTATTGCATATATCATTTTTACATTTGGCGACTAGCTCCATATACCATTTTCAGATATGGCGACTAATTTCATACATCACTTCCAGAATTGGCGACTAATTTCAGATTTAGCGAATAAAAGAATAAGGTGTAACCCAGAAGCAAGTGTTTTGAATTTAAAGCTAATTATATGCAGGAATAAAAAACACTAGCGGTTAATAGAAATAAAACAAACAAAAAAAGTATTCTGTACCTGGGAAAGTGGAAGGTGGGTGGGTGTTAGCAATTTTATACCATAATATAAACATTTTTCTGAAAATAAAAATTTAAAAAAAAGGCTCCTGCATGTGAAAAAAAAAATAATTTACGTTCTAACTGCTAAATATTTTTTAATTTTATAAAGCAATACATTTAGAAGTGATAATACGAATTAACATCTAAGGAACACGTTTAAAAGGTGAAAAAAGGATTGACACTTAATATTACCATATTTTTATTAACTCGCTTTCTTTAATGTCTGCTCAGGTGGAATTTTGTAATTGATTTTAAAATGTGTGACTTTCCGAGAGCTAGAGACTTGAAATTTGGACCATAGCTCAGAAGCGGATGACAATGCATGAAAATGTGAAAAAAGAAAACGAAAAGGAGGAATTTTATAACTTTTAGTCCGTTATAAAAACATGGTATATTAAAAATTTTTTAATTCGAATTTTTCCTTCTTAACACACTTTTATTTGTTTGACCTGTTCAAAAGAGACGGAATCTAATATAACGATACGGGACTCATCCGAGGCCTCGTAAGCGGAGAGAATAAATACACTTCAGACCCGTTAATTAATATCCATTGAAGAGCAAGACTAATTACACAGCCACGTAATTCCAGCTTCAAATATCAAATGGTGGCTGCGGTAGCCAAGTGGTCTAGGCATCGGATCATGGCTAGCGTGTCATGAGTGCGATCCCAGTACCACTAAAGACCCGCCGTGTAGGTGAGCAATGCACGTTAAATCTGTCGAGAGCTCAAACGTCCTCCCGTTGGTGTGGTGCGGTAGTTAGGAGAGGGGGATGCCAGCTCAGGTGTCGTCCACGTCACTTGACCATGGTTCAAAATTACGCGGACCGTCGCCAAAAACCCTCGTGTTGCTAAGACAGTGCGACGTTAATATTCACTCACTCACTCATTCAAATATCAAATTCAAGGATAAATTCTACAATGAACAAATGATAGTTGGAAAAAAACACGCTTTTATTGTAGTTCGAACTAAAAAATGAAAAATAAATTATAGTTTGAAAAAAACTAAAAAACACGCTTTTATACTGAATCGAACTAAAAAGTAAAAAAATAATTCTTAATAAAGAATAAAATGATTATAACGAGAAAATGAATGTCATTACGGTAAAAGCGTGGGGTGCTTTGTACTACATTTTTACTCTAATTCAGCATTTCCGAATAGAAGTTAGAAATTATAACAATTGATACATTTATAGAACACCCCACGCTTTTACCCCAATGACATTCATTTTCTCGTTAATCATTTTATTCTTTATTAAGAATTATTTTTTTACTTTTTAGTTCGATTCAGTATAAAAGCGTGTTTTTTAGTTTTTTTTTCAAACTGTAATTTATTTTACTTAAAATCCGTGTAAAGAGACTCATCCACATTAAATATTTCGAGGATAAAAAGTCCTTGCATTGGAATGGTGTGAAAGTTAGGAGAGTGAAATGCCATGTCAGCTAAGGTGTCGTCCTCGTCACTTGATCGAGGCTTAAAATTACGAGGTACATCGCCAATAGCCCTTGTGTTGCTTTGTAGTACGAAGTTAATATAACTGTCACCCTCACTTTGATGCGAAAGTTTAATGTGAGGAACCACTCAGATGTCGGAGACGAACCGCTCTTTGATTTGTTATGATATCCATTGTTAAGACGCTTCGTGTGCCTTATTAAGTGATGCCAATTCATCAAACCAAAGTTACAAAATACAAATATTTTTATGGCTACATGTCTCTTGTGTAGAGCGTGATTATTCAAAATTACAAGGTTCTTCGCCAATAGCCCTCGTGTTGCTTTAAAGAGCGACGTTAATATAAACATACTCACCTCTCTCCCTTCCGATACCAAGTATATCTTCTTCAATTCCTACAGTTTTCACATCGTCTTTATCAAAGGCACACTTCTTTCCATCCATAACTTCCATGGTAACTAGAATATCACCAGATTCTCAACCACCTATCCCTATATTTACCCCTCTGCTACCTCCTCTTTCAGTAGTTTCTATTCCTCTGTTGTATCAACAAAAGCACTCCTATTTTTTTCTCCGATTGTTTAATTTATAGCCCTGTCAACTGAAATTCCGACATCTATTTCTACTATATCTGGTAGTGTCGTTTCCACATGCAACAGTCAACATTTTTGTATTGAATGTATTGCGCCACATGATTTAAAACAAAAACAAAAAAATGTTTAAGAAAAAGAGCACAAAGGGAAACAAGCCCAAAACTAAAATAAAAATCACCCCCCCCCTCCCCCTAGTAAAAAAAAAGAGAAACGAGCCTTACAGTAGTCGCATATGATGTGTAACATCTGACATGTTATCGTGGTAAATACGCAATAGTGATTTTAATCCTGAAAAAATGCATCGGGTAGGATTGGAAATAATTTTCTATCGAACAAATATATCTTTAATGAAAATTTTATTTAATTAACACAAGAAGTAATGCAATTTTTTATCAAAAATATTTATTCTTGTTCAATTTGAGAAAGAGCGGAGACAATAGATTTATGAAAAATAAAATATGACACATATATTTGGGATTTCAAAGTATTTTGAAAATCGGTTGAAAAACAGCGCCAATAAAACAGCGTCACTGTTAGTTGTCGAAACATTTCGATTTGTGTTCATGTCGAGCTTGAGTTCATCTTTCAGAAAACCTATGAGTGGCTCAGCTTCTGGCAAACTGCAGTTGACGTTAAAATCACCATTCAAAATCATGGCAAGTGAGTGAGTTTTTTTTAAAAAAAAGAGCAGAACCTCCTTCGGTATACGGTAAAAGTACAAAATGCAGGAAATCTTTAATTTTTTTTAACGGTTTGATTCGGAGAAATGTATGCGACCACCGAAATGACTGTTTGTCCATTTTCAAATAAGCATTCTGCCGCACATATGTCCCCAATATATTGACTAAAAATACCCAGTCCACTTGTTTGACGATCAGTAATGTCCATATATAACTTACTCGTATTTTTTTAAGAATGATGATTTTTGTCAGACGCTTAACAGTAAATATAGTTATTAATATAGTTTACACAAATAAATATAACTTCAAATTTCATACACAACGAGCCCTGACACTTTGATAATTGAGCGTAAGAATCGCAAGTTTATTCTGGATGAAGTCTAATATAATAAGACTTGCTGGTATGTGCGAAGTGGATTTAGATTCAAGTAAACGAAACCGAGTTTTTGAATTCCAATCTTTTCAAATGCTAAATTTAACAATATAAAACAAAATGCTGGCGGCTTGATTGCTACTAAAGTTGGACCCCGATACGAGGGTAGCGAAGATACACCATCAAGCGCATGTTTAAAAATTAGAAATATTATATTAGAGAAAATCAAAAATACCCGTTTACTTAATTAGTTAGTTTTTTAATCGAGAAATATTTTTTAATCACAATTAAACATTTTATATTGATAGCAACAGGAATTAACCTCAAAGTATGAAAAGGATTTGCACTAAAATATTTATTCAAATAATTCCATATTACTTACTCGTATTTTTTTAAGAATGATGAACTTTGTCAGACGCTTAACAGGAAATATAATTATTAATATATAGTTTACACATATATAAATATATCCTCAGATTTCACACACAACGAGCCCTCAGACTTTGACAATTGAGTATAATTTGCAAGCTCATTCTCAATGAAGTTCAATAAGACTTGCTGGTATGAGCGAAGTGGATTTCAAGTCATGAAAACGAAATCGAGTTTTTGAATTCAAATCTTTTGAAATGCTACATTTAACAATATAAAAAAGCTGCCGGCTTGATGACTACTAGAGTTGAACCCCGAAGCGAGAGTATAGAAGAGACACCACCAAGCGCGCTGATTGGTCAAATCAAACAGCGCGCGCTTCCCCGACTTCCTGTTACGCATTTCCGTCCCTTTTCACGAAATCACTCCAACAATTATCCAGCAACCGAGAGTAGAGATGTTACACATCAAAAATGCCTTTATTACATATTTAAAAACAAAGACAGGATTCTCTACGATGTAGATGAATTGTTACAACATTACCATTTGAAATCTGATTTCATGCTTTATATGAAACCAACCAGGAATCGAAACCGATAGCTAACATTTCTTGTTTTCGATTTCGTGATTTTAAAAAAAAAATCATGCTTCAATTAAATTTAATATTTTACAATTATTTCTAATATTATTCTTGTAACTACTTTCACTCTTTTCATGACAATTATTTTAAATCTGTACATTATGTAACTTTTAACACGATTTCAATGAATTTTACTTCATTATTTATAACTTATATTGTTTTAATGTCATACTGTGTGAATCTGTTTTTAAAATTTTTAAGTATTCTAAACTACTATTTGGTACAGCATAACCTAGTTCGGCTTTTTTGCGCCATATAAAACCCAAAACTAACTCAGCCACCTATTTTTGTCCTGATTGGATAACTCCTTCTTGGTGTGTTTATTTTTATTTGTCTTGGTGTAACTATGGCCAGGGACTTCTGACATTAATCAAAAAAATTATTCATGAATTTTGCTGTCTCACCATCATACCAATGCTAAGAAATGGTTTCTGAATAAGTAATGAGCAACATTTATCACAAAAAGATATGACTTCCACTAATGCAAAAAAAAAAAAAAAAAAAAACTATATTACTGTACTGAATAGATGAATATAATTTTGTTTACATTTTTTTTCAGGTGTGTTGATCCAAAAGATAAAGCGATGGCCTTAGGATTAATATCATTTGCCATAGGATTATTTGGTATGTTTATTTTTATATTAATAAACATTATAGAGAGAGATACTGTTCTACTTAGCGATTTACCTGCAGCATGTTATATTTATGTATCATACTTTGTGGCGAAAAATTTTTTACTCAATTACGTTTTTATGAATAAAACAAGAATATATAGATTTTTACAGTTAAATTTATTTTTAATTTTCGTTAAAATCGTTATACTTGCTTTCTCACCTATTTAACCCTTTACGGGGTTAAATAGGTGAGAAACCGTACGGGCTACCGAAACTGGCCAGAACCACTTTGCTAATATACTATACGGACACTGATATTTTCTTCTTTCTATCTTTGCTTGGCACATATTTTTAATTTTAATAATGATGTTATTAATGCTAGTAGCAATTATTTTAAAGATATGCAGTTTGTCCATGGTAATGAAATACTTCTCTTCCGGGATTTTCTTTATGTTGAAGGTGGGAATTTTTCATTGAATGTGCAGGAACTTAAGATTCTTGAAAATATTCGATAAAGAACAGGAATTCGCAAGGCAATATGCAATTTGTTACTTGAGAATAAATGAAAATGGAAAGATATCTAAAAAGGTTAATATATTATCTCTATCCCCGTTGCAATGTTTGACTTAGTATTACACCATGCTTCAAATTTTGTGTGTGTGTATATATATATGCACACATACACAAAATCCTTATAACCGTTTGAAAAAAGGTACGAACATGAAATTTTTTTGTGAATATGATAGAAATTAATTCTCTTAGGATATATGAAATATCCTTTATAGTAAGGAGAGTGTACTTATAAAAGGCAAATATTTGGGGGGGGGGGGGTGTTCAACAATTATAAAATAAAAAATAGTGAGTAAAATTGGAAATAAAAATAAAATCCTTCCATTTTTGTGTATTCTGTTAAGTATTATTCTTAGTCATATGCAATAAAAAATGTGCCTTTTTTTGGAACATTTTGTGCAAAAGATAATTAAGGGGTTCTCTAAACTTGGAAGTTAATCAGCAGCAACTCAAATTAATTTGCAGGGTTTCCAATGAATACTGATCAGCTTTTGCATTTTGTAAGAAGTAGTCCAGTAGTGTCAAATCCTTCCAAAAACTAATAGTGGTGTGATTTTGATTTGGCTACTTCAGATGTTACGAAACACCAATCTTCTGGAATGAAATCATCATTAACCACTTGACATACTAATAAAGCGCACCTTAGATACACACATTACCTTTCCCCGGAAGTGCGGACTGCCGATACCGTTGAGAAAAGGGGAGAAAAATTCATAACAAAACAGAATAGGCGCACGATTCTCGAGAAAAACAGATCCACCGAAATCGTTCTTGACGTCTCGGAGACGTTCAAGTCTACAATGGCGCATGAAATAAACGTCTTCTTGACGTCGCTATACGTCGAAGGGTTAATGTGTTCGACAGATTCATCAGTTAAACTTGAAATTACACTTTTGATCTAACGACGGTTGGTGTAAACTTACTTTCAATGCTTGCAAAAGTCGAGAAGCAGAAACTCTCAAAGTAAATTAATTAATGTTATATGTTTACTCGGCAACAAATTTATGCAACTTTAAACAACCCAAAACTTATTGTGTTTTTCTCTCTCTTGGTAACAATTCTAAATTCTGTTGAGTTATTTTTTGCTTTATCTCGTAAATAAGTTTTTGAAAATTTTTGCAATTACTAGATTGTCTATGGTGTAAGCTAATCAAAGAAAGTCATTTTGAAGCCTGTTGAACTTATTATCTTGTCAAATTATCGTGAAAATATCACAATGTAATAATTTTAATAATGGAATGCTTAAGATATTGATATTTATTACTTCCATCTAAAAATATAATGATAAAGTTTATCTTCATCTCAAAAAAAGGGATTCAATTTAATTCGATTCAGACTTTTTACTTCTATTGAAAGAAATCATTATATATCCCACCTATCATATCTACAAACAGTTAGTATATTTTAATCATTGTTCCATAAAATTTCATAGGTGCAATTTTTTAAAAAAATTCTAACCTTTTTAATAATTTGGGCACAAATAAAAAAATCAGTTGCTAATTTTATTTTCAAATCATTTTTTGAAAAATAAAAAAATTTCAAAATTCAATATTCTCAATTATATATATATTTTTTTTTTGCGTACTTCTTTTAGTGTGCTTTATTTATCTCAACAGATTATGTAAGTTGTCATAGGTACAGCTTCGAGCATCATATTCACTTGTTACTTTTTAAAAATTCCCAAGTAATCATGATAATTTTTAATAGTAAAATAATCATTTTTATTATGACAAATATAACTTATTT
Source organism: Trichonephila clavata (assembly GCA_019973975.1). Taxonomy (NCBI): domain Eukaryota; kingdom Metazoa; phylum Arthropoda; class Arachnida; order Araneae; family Nephilidae; genus Trichonephila; species Trichonephila clavata. The sequence goes on from BMAO01039590.1 coordinate 409,295, forward strand.
ATTGCAGAAAAATGCAATAAAACTTTTAGGACCAATTATATTACATAATTATGAAGTGTCAATTTTTAATTTTAACGCGTAGCTGTAATTTTAATTTTCTGAAAATTTCTATCGCTCATTTTTGATTTTTTTTTTCAGGAAATGTCCCATGTCCTGTGATTTATGGTGCTGTAGTTGACTCAACGTGTCTCTTTTGGGAAGATAACTGTGGTGAACCTGGAGCTTGTCGACTTTATGATCCTGAAAAATTCCGTATGATGTTCCACGGATTGACTGCGATCATCATGTTAGGCGCCTTCATAGTCGACGCTATTGTCTGTTACAAAGCATCATCAGTCCGATTTCATGATGATGAAGTTCCAGTTACTGAAACTAAGGCTCCACCGTTGCCCATACCACCCAATAACGAATCAGCCGTTTGAACTTAAGATTCATTGAAACTTTCATGTTAGGGCTACGATGAGTCATAGTGTACATTTTGATGCCATTTTGGACTCCCAACGAATAAAGTTCAAACCCAACAAATATAATTGTAAGCCTAACTGCCCATTGCAGTTTACTCAAGGATATCCTCTTCGTGGTACTCAGAAGAATACTCTAAAAGGATTTTTTCCTACTAAGACTGACACTTCGTTGAACATACTGTTAATTGTAAATCACGTCCGTGTAATACATTTTTGTTGTCTTTGTATCTGAATCAAAAAAGCTGCCATAATCTTAAATATATTTTTTAAAGTGTGGGTACATATCGTACTAGATTTGTATGACTTGTCAGGGGACATTTGCATGAAAGAAAATGAATATATATCTTAACTGTATGCAAAAGCAGAGTATTCTTACAAAAGTTAAGACATTTTTGGTAATGAGTACAATATTTTCTTTTACATCATTCCCCGATCTAGATATTATAATCGGGGTAACTTTAAATTTGAATATGTACTTATAAAAGAAATTGAATAAAAGCAATTTGAAAATTAAAATAGTGATATTTGGTTTTTTTTTTCTACACACACGTGTATATATAGTATTTGGCATTTCTTCGTTGAAATAATTTTTTTAGTTAAATATATTTAATAATAGCATGTGATTTTGAAATAATGTGGCTTTTATTTGGTACGGCTTATACCATCGTACCAAAACTACTTGAAGAGCCATTGGGAGTAATCATAATCCATTTTTATTTCTTTCTTTGAGAATTGTGGACGAGAGAACCACGTAACTTCTTAAGAGTTTCAGAATTTCAGCAAGTTTTTTCTTTTTAATTTCACTTGAAGGAAGTAATTTTTAGCATTTTTAATTCCTAATAAAACTGAAAGGGCAAACCAACGAATAAAGATTCAGTAAAATTCATCAAAAGATTGCTCTTAATTTGATTTAAAAACTATTTAATTAATTATTTTTATTATTTGGTTGTTTTCATCAGGGAGTAGCTAATTACCCAAAGGCCCTAAAGCAAAAAAAAATGAGGGCCTTATCTTGGTTGGGTTTTATCAATTAAAAATATATGAATATTTTAAATATACAAAGCTACTTTGACACCAGCTTTATATCGTGCTACCTACATGTTTGTGCATGAGTTTTCTTGTATAAGCTTTAATGATCGCCCGGGTTCGATTTGACACCACGACCAGTGCCGGTTTAAGCTCATTTCGGGCCCTGGGCAACAGAAGATCTATGGGCCCCCTTGGCACCGACGGATCAAAATTTATAACCAGAAAATCTGGTTAGGTCAAGCTTTTCCGGGCCCCTTGGCTTCCGCCCCGAGAGGCCAATGGATAAACCGGCACTGACCACGACAGACCTCTCCCAGAACAGCTGTGAAGAATTTAGGAGCTGCTGGAAGACGAGAAGTAACAAAGATAATAAAAAAAAGTGTGTGTGCTATCGTGTGACCACACGATAGAAGTGAAGACTTCAAATTTTGTGATGTTATTTCAGGGATTAGTTCAGTGAATAAAAAACAAGGGGATATTTGTGTGTGTATCGTCATATAAAATTATAAAGTAATATTTTTTGAAAAATATGCAATCATATTTGTGAATTAATTGTATTCTGAGAAGGAAACAATGTTTATGGTAGCTGAAATAGGTTATAAATACTTTATAGATTCAAATTTATTTAAATATCTAAAAAAAAGAGAAACGAGCCTTACAGTAGTCGCATATGATGTGTAACATCTGACATGTTATCGTGGTAAATACGCAATAGTGATTTTAATCCTGAAAAAGTGCATTGGGTAGGATTGGAAATAATTTTCTATCGAACAAATATATCTTTAATGAAAATTTTATTTAATTAACACAAGAAGTAATGCAATTTTTAATGTGTAACATCTTTACTCTCGGTTGCTGGATATTTGTTGGCGTGATTTCGAGAAAAGGGACGGAAATGCGTAACAGGAAGTCGGGGAAAGCGCGCGCTGTTTGATTTGACCAATTCAGCGCCTTGGGGGTGTCTCTTCGCTAGCCTCGTCTCGGAGTACAACTCTAGTAGCAATTAGGGTCCCGTCGACAGAAATCCCAACTCTAAAATGCCCATTCCCTCCCCCCTCTTTTGGGAGGGGGAATGGACGTTTCTAAAGGAAAGGCCAAGTACTCATGTAGTACTGGTCTTAATGATCGAAGGTAAATAGTTCCTTCATAAAAGATAAATGATATGTGCCTTTTTTCTTAATTTTCTATATTTTCTCGACTTTGAAATAAACATTTTTTTCCATGCTATTATTTTTCCAAATTTCCTTTATTCCATTTTCGGATGATTATGTTCTGACAGTTGTCATGATGAAAGAAAATGGCATCACAGAATCATACAAGCCTCTTCTACAACAGTTGAGAGAGATATTCTGTTTGTCTCCAAGTGCAATCCGAGCTCGAGACAGGAAACTCTCCCCCCCCCCTCTTTCCCATTCTATTTTTGTTCTCGGAGGGTCCAGTTTACAACCAATGACAACTGACCCCTCTTTTAGTGCCCAACCCATGGTTCACATTTATACGCCACTTGCCTCATAAAAACTGGCGGATATTCTAGTTATACTAAGGATCAGATCAGGCAGAATCAGGATTAGGACTTGGAAGCCGAGCAGTTCAGACGTATTTGTCTGAGCTCCCAGAATTTTTTCTACGCATAGGAAGAGAGCACTTAAAGACCCTTACAGTCCTTTTTAGGACTTTTATGGTTAAGGGGGTTGCCTCTAACGATACGATGATGACAGACACGGACTCTGATATGGATGCACAATCGGTTTATTCCGACATTTCCACAAATTCGAATACTTCAAGCACCAACGCACTTCGTTTATTGATGCCGCCAAACGTACGCAAGTTCTCGGACTGCAAAAAGAGAGCATGGATTATTTCTCAAGTTCAAAATCTGGAAATTATTATCACTGGATACGCCAAGTTGGAATCCCTACCCAAATGCCCTGCAAATGATGAACTACTCCAGATTACAATGAATGCAAAGAAGGAAGCTATAAGTAAAAGGGAACTCATGGTAAGTGAACTTGCTATTATTCCACCCTGTATTGACCCTGACTGCCCTGATCATACGGTTCTTAAACCTAAAAACTCGGATCCAGATTTAAAAACTAAGCCTCCGCAAAAGCGAAAAGGCATAAAGACTGATAAGGATGGCTTTGTCTTTCCTAAAAAAACCGCCAGGCCGATCACCCCAACCAAAGAACTTGAACCAGTCGAGACTCGAAATAACTTTGACAATCTCGAAAATCAGGACTCGCAACCCATTCAATTAACGCAAGATATTCCTTTCACTCCCAAGCCTCCCCCCCCCCCTATAATGCTTAAAATTCAAGACAAAATATTTCGAGATCAAATTAATTGTATCAAATCAAAATTTCCTAATGCCAACATTAAAACAGCTGGTGAAAATCTTAGAATTTTCACAGACACCGACGAAGAATACCGTGAACTCCAACATTTACTCGAGCAGGATAAAGAATACCAATTTTATGTAATAACCCCGAAAGAAATTAGACCCATTAAAATAGTTATTAAAGGCCTCCCTAGATATACTATCCCAGAATTAGTAACTCTTGACCTTGAAGAACAAGGTTTCACCATAACCAGTTCCCATCAATTAATTTCAAAAAGAACTAAGCTTCCATTACCATTTTTCATGGTCACCCTCCCCAGAAACGAGGTCAACACCCGAGTCTTTGAACTTACCCATCTTGGCCATGTGCAGATAGTATAGTAGAGGGGTACTCTATTAAGGGTACCACTCAATGTTACAGATGTAACAACTTCTATCACACAGCGGCCAATTGCCACATGAAAGTCCGATGTCTTAAGTGTGGAGAGGAACACCCCACGAAAGAATGCAGTATTAAGGAACGCCAAGATAACCCCTACTGCATCAATTGTAAAATTTATGGCCATACGGCCTGTTATACTAAATGCCCCAGCTTTCCAAAACCCAAGAAAGGTGCACCCATTGGCACTAGAAACTATAGAAACTTTACCAGCAAAAATGTTGTAGAGGGTTTTTCCTTCGCTAACATCGCAGCTGGTAAAACTGAAAACAAAACGCATCCCCCCCCCCTAAAAACAGTAACAATAATAACCAAGAAAGACAAAGCCATCCCCAAAATAAATTATTTAACGATCCTGAATGTAACGCAAGTGACATCCAGAATTTCATAGATCTTTTCAAAATAATTAAAAATATCTTAAAACAATTCCCTAATTTATTAAAAAAATATCAATAAAATCAAAGAAATCAAAGATCCTAAAACACAAGCTTATCTACTATTAGAAGCCTTCCTTGATGAGTAAATTCTCTCCTCAATACCATGCAAATCTTTTTTATCTCAATAGTTTAATCACTTTTTCATACGAACCGGGCAGTCATTCATTACCAGCAGTTCACTACCAATAGCAATCCTCGCCACAGTCTCCACGTACTTCACTCCGATTGGCTCTCACTCTCTCCACGAAGCACCACCCCAAACCACGAACACCATCGCAAAGTCTCTCAAATTCCAGATACGGAGCGGAGGAGCTTGATCAAGTTCCAGTTTCCGGTGACAGATCAGATCAGATCAGTTATACTAAGAAACTGCTTTTTTTACGCTGTTTCGTTTCTGTCTGAGGAACATCAGTTTTTCATTTGTTAGATCTACAATGATAATTAAATATCTTCAATGAGTACGAAATAAGAAATATTCCAAATTTTGTACAGTAATTAATTTTATAAAAATATCAGTTTTAGTTAAGACAGTAACTTATATATATATATATATATATTCATTCAAAACAGTTTTCTGTGATATTTCTCAATATTAAATTGCATCAAAATCCTTTTTTTAAACAGTTTAATGACAAGATAAATTTATAAGAATAATGGAATGAATAGTGTAATGTGATTTAAATTATTCTCTTTCCTGAAATATTTCAGAACAGTTCTTTATTTCCGATTCAGTTCAATAGTTTTATTTAAAAACGTTTTAAGACATGTAACAAAAAAAATCTTATATAAATTTAATAAAGTACAGTGGCGTAACTACCAATGGGTTAGGTGGTGCCGCGCACCGGGGCCATCGCGCCTTCACCACCAAGCAAGTCGAACTTGCGATAATTTCTCCCATAATTGAGATATAAATATAAAAGATTGTTACATAGCTCTGCGTATTGTTAGTCAATATATTGAGGACATATGTGCGGCAGAATGCTTATTTGAAAATGGACAAACAGTCATTTTGGTGGTCGCATACATTTCTCCGAATCAAACAGTTCAAAAAAATTAAATATTTCATGCATTTTGCACTTTTACCGTATACCGAAGGTGGTTTTGCTCTTTTTTTTAAAAAAAAACTATCTCTCGCTTCCCATGATTTAGAGAGGTGATTTTAACGTTAACTTCAGTTTGCCAGAAGCTGAGCCGCTCATAGCTTTTCTGAAAGATGAACTCAAGCTCGAAATGAACACAAATCAAAATGTTTCGACAACTAACAGTGGTACTGTTATCGACGCCGTTTTTCAACGATTTTTAAATACTTTGAAATCACAAGTATATGTGTCAAACTCTTTAGTTTTCATAAATCTATTGTCTCCCGCTCTTCCCCAAATTGAATAAGAATAAATATTTTTGTTAAAAAAACCGCATTACTCCTTGTGTTAATTAAATAAAATTTTCATTAAAGATATAATTATTCAATAGAAAATTATTTCCAGTCATACCCGATTCATTTTCTTCAGGATTAAAGTCACTATTGCGTATTTACCACGATAACAAGTCAGATGTTACACATCATATGCGACTACTGTAAGACTCGTTTCTTTTTCTATCAAAAATATTTATTCTTGTTCAATTTGGGGAAAAGCGGAGACAATAGATTTATGAAAACTAAAATATGACACATATACTTGTGATTTCAAAGTATTTTGAAAATCGTTGAAAAACAGCGCCAGTAAAACAGCGTCACTGTTTGTTGTCGAAACATTTCGATTTGTGTTCATGTCGAGCTTGAGTTCCTCTTTCAGAAAAGCTATGAGTGGCTCAGCTTCTGGCAAACTAAAGTTGACGTTGAAATCACCATCCAAAATCATGGGAAGTGAGTGAGTTTTTTTAAAAAAAGAGCAGAACCTCCTTCGGTATACGGTAAAAGTACAATATGCAGGATATCTTTAATTTTTTTTAACTGTTTGATTCGGAGAGATGTATGCGACCACTGAAAGGACTGTTTGTCCATTTTCAAATAAGCATTCTGCCGCACATATGTCCCCAATATATTGACTAAAAATACCCAGTCCACTTTTTTGACGATCAATAATGTCCATACTAGCTTTCATGGCCCGGCGTTGCACGGGCTTTTACCAAGGGTATAACTTATCCCCATGTTAATTTCCTTCTCTTATTCTAACGCCAACACTTTAGTGTGGGTTTGACGCGTATGATGTGAGTGCATGACCCGTGAGTGCGTGTCATGGCTTTGTTGCTTAACATTTTCCCTTCTCTTCACAAATTCTCGATTCTAGTACCACTGAAGACCCGCCGTGTAGGGGAGGGATGCACGTAAAATATGTCGAGAGCTCAAACGTCCTCCCGTTGGTGTGGTGTGGTAGTTAGGAGAGGGGGTGCCAGCTCAGGTGTCGTCCGCATCACTTGACCATGGTTCAAAATTACGCGGACCGTCCCCAAAAGGCCTCGTGTTGTTGAACAGTGGGACGTTAATATTCACTCAATCTTCACAAATTCAGCACTTCCAATATTATTTTTTGAAATTACTTGGATATCTTTGTTTCTTTCCTCTCCGCTTAGCCCGGCGTTGCACGGGGTTTTACCGAGTGAATAACTTCATCCCCATGGAAATTTCGTGTTTCCCTCAGGCCGATAGCACTTGTGTGTGTGTGTGTGTGTGTGTGTGTGTGTGTGTGTGTGTGTGTGTGTGTGTGTGTGTGTGGTGTGTGTGTGTGTGTGTGTGTGTGTGTGTGTGTGCGTGCGTGATGTGAGTGATTCCTTTAACTATGTCATAAAAACTCCCTTTTTCGAAATTTGTTCTTGCGTTGGTATGGTGTGGTAATTATTAAAGATGGATGAAAGCTCAGGTGTCGTCCTCGTCACTTGAGCATGGTTGAAAATTTCGAAGTCCGTCACCAAAAACCATCATTATAGGCAAGCAGTGCGAATTTAAAAATCACCCACTCACTTTCCAATTCTTTCGTTGCAATTTTTTATTGCCCGGAAACGAAACTGTAGCATTTTTAAAAATAGTTGTATGCTGAAAAAAAGACAGAAAGTATAAATTTTTCAAATTACAAAATTTCACTACTATTTTAATTCTTGAATTAAAATTGTGAGAATTTTTTGAAATATTCGACACGGGGGAAAAAGATTTCATGCAATTACCTTTATAAAAGAAGAAATTATTAAATGATTGATTTAAGTATTTTGAGTGTTTTATTAAAATTTGTTCAAAAAAGTTTTTGAGCGACACGATATCACTCCGTCGATCCGCTATGATTCCAGCGTGCTACCAACTGCGCTACAAAAACCCGTAGCAGAATGTGAAAATAGGCGTTAATTATAAATGGAAGGTAAAAATTGAAAGTAATTTTTTATTGAAGAGGGGATATTCACACATAACGATTGAAAATTTTCGATTCATTTCAAAACTGAAACGTAACATTGACCTTCACTAATTCTACCGCGCATGCGCAAAAATCTCAAAAAATCTTGCCAGTGTTTTTTTAAACTTTTCATGATCGCAAAAACGGTACTTTACGAAAATCACAAAAAAAATTTTTAAATCCGTAATTTTTAAGCAATTTTTTCAATCTTCGTACAGATTACGGATAATATTTTTTTACACACGGAAAAAATGTTTTGTGAGATGATTTTAATAAATAACGAAGTTATTCAACGTTGAGTAAAAATTTGGTCTAATATTTAAAAAATCGCAGAAAAAAAAGTTTTGGTCATTTTATTTTTTAAATGAATGGAACTAAAAGAGAAAGGCTTGAAGTTAATTAGTGTAGAATATCGATTTAATAACACGAAAATAAATTCATACTCAACGATTTAGAAATAATTTTCATAAAATAAGCGGGAATTCATTCGGGAAAAATAAGCAGAAATGAACAAAATCAAATTTTCTAGATTCGAACCCAGACACAAGAAAGAATTAGATACTTTGCGAAAACGACGCGCTACGCAACTACGCCACACAGACCCGCAGCGGAGAGTGAAAATAGGCAATAATAATGAATGTGGGAGGTTCGAATTGAAATTAATTTTAATTGAGGGGATCCACAGGATATTCACATAACTATTGAAAGATTTCGATTGAAGACTAAATTTAAATGTATCGCAAAAAATGTATTGATTTATGACATATTAAGAACACGCAATTAGTAATAAAGATAATATAATATGAGCATTAGCTTTTTTTTTCTATGGAAGTTATGCAAAAAAAAGTTTCGAAATGGGCAAATTCTTCGATTTTATAATGAAATTATATGTCAAAAAAGAGAAATATAGATTAGGCATTATTTTAAAGTAAACTATAAGTTTTATGAAAGAAAACAAAAATTTTGATACTGATAAATATTTTAAATAAATCTCAGAAATGCATTGAATGCATTTTTTCATCTTAATCTGTCATATATAATTATTTAATTTTGAAAATTATATACAGAAAAATTGAAGGAAAAATAACTTTTCACTCGCATTTTTTTTATATGTCAAAAAAAGAAATATACATTAGGCATTATTTTTAAGTAAACTATAAGTTTTATGAAAGAGAACAAGAATTTCGATACTAATAAATATTTTAAATGAATCTCAGAAATGCATTTAATGCATTTTAACATCTTAATCTGACATATATAGTTATTTAATTTTGAAAATTATATAAAGAAAAATTGACCGAAAAATAACTTTTTCACTCGCATTTTTTTTTACTCGCCAAAGTTACTGATTTCCCCCTGTTTAAGGCAGAATTTTTAGTGTAACCCTTAAGTTAGATGCGGTCGACGGCGAAACATTTCAAAAGTCTTTGGCGCAAAGCTAATTTTCGACGCCAATGTGTGGCTAAATGTAAAATCACGTATTATTAATTATTTTAAAAATCATTACCTTCATTTTTAGGGCATAATTTTTAAGTTAATGCTCTCAAACTTCACAAACTATTTGCAAAAATAACGTACTTTGAAATAAAAAATGTACGAAAACTATTATTTAAGTTATTTCTCAGAAAAACAGCAGTTTACGAAAATCACAAAATGTTTTTTTAAATCCTTAATTTTGAAGTAATTTTTTCAATCTTCGTATATGGTACGGATAATATTGCTTTACACTCGGAAAAAAGGTTTTGCGAGATTACCTTCATAAATGACGAAGTTATTCAATGTGAAGTAAAAATTGGGACTACTTTTTAAAAATTCTTTAAAAAAAAAATTGTTTGGAAATTTTATTTTTTACATGAATGGATCTAAAAGAGAAAGGCTTGAAGTTAATTAGTGTAGAATATCGATTTAATAACACGAAAATAAATTCCTACGCAACGATTTAGAAATAATTTTCATAAAAACGCATCAGTTTTAACACTATTTTAAAAAATTCGAAAAAAATAGAAAATATCGTTATTTTACAAAAAAAAAGTATACCGTATCGTGGCGAAATAAATGATATTTCCGATTCTGCAATTATTTTTTGTCTAATTTCAACACCGAAAATTGGATGACAATTTGAATATGGTGAAAAACGTAAGATTACCGCTCGGCCGAAACGGAACGGAAGTTCTGCCAAGTAAGCAACCGGCAGTAATAAAACAATTACGCGTTTTAAGGTTTTTAATTAATATCTTTTTAACTGATTACAATATCGGAATATAAATGGGCAATACGGCTTCCCCGGAAAATTCCCGATCTTTTGGTACCTTCCGCGACTTTCTGCGTCGTACAGTTCGTGAGGAGATAGACGCACATACATACATAGATAGATAGATACGTTTGTTTACCTTCGAATTTTAATAGTGTAAGAAGAAGATATTGCTTACTCGTATTTTTTTAAGAATGATGTTTTTTGTCAGACGCTTAACAGTAAATATAGTTATTAATATAGTTTACACAAATAAATATAACTTCAGATTTCATACACAACGAGCCCTGACACTTTGATAATTGAGCGTAAGAATCACAAGTTTATTCTGGATGAAGTCTAATATAATAAGACTTGCTGGTATGTGCGAAGTGGATTTAGATTCAAGTAAACGAAACCGAGTTTTTGAATTCCAATCGTTTCAAATGCTAAATTTAACAATATTAAACAAAATGCTGGCGGCTTGATTGCTACTAAAGTTGGACCCCGATACGAGGGTAGCGAAGATACACCATCAAGCGCATGTTTAAAAATTAGAAATATTATATTAGAGAAAATCAAAAATACCCGTTTACTTAATTAGTTAGTTTTTTTAATCGAGAAATCTTTTTTGATCACAATTAAACATTTTATATTGACAGCGACAGGAATTAACCTCAAAGTATGAAAAGGATTTGCACTAAAATATTTATTCAAATAATTCCATATTACTTACTCGTATTTTTTTAAGAATGATGAACTTTGTCAGATGCTTAACAGGAAATATAATTATTAATATATATAGTTTACACATATATAAATATATCCTCAGAGAGAGAGAGAGATTTCACACACAACCAACCCTCAGACTTTGACAATTGAGTATAATTTGCAAGCTCATTCTGAATGAAGTTCAATAAGACTTGCTGGTACGAGCGAAGTGGATTTCAAGTCATGAAAACGAAATCGTGTTTTTGAATTCGAATCTTTTGAAATGCTACATTTAACAGTATAAAAAAGCTTTCGGCTTGATGACTACTAGAGTTGAACCCCGAAGCGAGGGTAGCGAAGAGACACCACCAAGCGCGCTTATTGGTCAAATGAAACAGCGCGCGCTTCATCGACTTCCTGTTACGCATTTCCGTCCTTTTTCACGAAATCACTCCAACAATTATCCAGCAACCGAGAGTAAAGATGTTACACACCAAAAAACTCCATCAAGCGTTGTTCCGTACTTCGCCGGGCTTTCATTTCGATCATTTGACATAACTAAATTGAATTTTGATTTTAAAAATTCAACTAAAAGTTTTGGTTTGTCTTTTGAAAAAAAAATCTACATTAAAATCCCCTTTTAAAATCATAGGTAATTTGTTCCGAGAGCCGACACGGCTCCAGTGTAGGCAACTAAATTTGTGTGAGTGAATTCGATAATTTTCTCTACACTTTGATTTAGTGAAATATAAATAACAACTATTAGAATTATTTGTCCATTTTCTGCTCTACATTTTGCTGCACAAATTTCTCCGATACATGACTGTTCAAACCCAAATGATTCTGTAGTATTTGAAGCTACATCCATTCTCTATATTTTATAAAAAAGGAATTATAGGAAGTACATGCACATTGAATAATATACGAATCGATAATTGAATATTTAAATAAATAAAACAGGGAAATATAAAAAGCGACATTTTTATATATTTATATATATAATTGGCCTTATATTTATTCATTTTTCAATTATCTTTCACAGTTAAAATTTTTTCACTGCGCTATTTTGAATAATGGTTTAAGCATATATTCCCGAATGCAATGAATATTTTTTTAATATGAAAGTGCAGGTATATTACAGTTTACAGAAGATGAATGAAATGAATGCAAGACATTCCACAATTCATGTAATTCCAGATATACTTCTGTTATGCTTGTAAAGCAAGATAATTGGCAATCATTTTAAGATATTTTAACTATAATTTTTTCAATATTAACAAATTAAAATTTAAATACATTTTTACACTAACTCAGTATTTCGGAATAGAACTAGTAAGAAATTATAGCAATTAATATAGAGCACCCCGTGCTTTTACCCCAATGACATTAATTTTCTCGTTAATCATTGTATTCTTATATTAAGAATTATTATTTTTTTTTTACTTTTTAGTTCAATTCACTATAATTGCGTGTTTTTTAGTTGTTTTTTTAAACTATAATTTATTTTATCCATGATTTTAGTTTTCAACTTTATGCTTCGTATGCGCTGGAGTACTTACTGACGTTAAAAGGAAGAAGAAGCGTAATGCTACGTTACAAAACATCGTTGGGGAATCCCTGGCTATTTATTTATTCGGGAGGATCCAACTCACCTAACCAAAGGGTTTAAAGCAGTGATTCCTAGAGTGGTCTATATGGACACACAGGGGTCTATGACGACTTGCAAGGGATCTACGTCAGCGAAAAAATAATTTGGGGGTCCATGAGGTGTAAATGGGTTTCTACGATAGCCTAAATCAGATCGTGACTTTAATTTTAAAGGAAAATTTAATCAAGTATAAACCAGATTTACCTATTTAACGGCTTTATTTACTAAATTTACTGGGGTTAATTTGCAGTTACAAGGCGGGAGCATAAATTTTATTAAAAAGGGGCCATCATTTCAGTGTTTCTTGCCAGAAACAAGCTAAAAGAATATAAAACTGGACGTCGCGAATTTTAACAGTTTCTCAATTTGTCACAGATGATCTGTCAGAAAAATGACGTTTTAACTTTTGTTCAACATTTAAATGCCCTTTATTCAGGTTTTGAAACTAGGTTTGAGAATGCTTTGACAATTGTAATATCACAGTGTAACAGTTACATTTAAACTCTGCCTTCCCTTGACAAATAACGACAGCCAGGTGGCGCTACTTGTTCTTGGGGGAAAAGAGAACGTTTTTCTTGAGATCTTGGTTCCGCCGGATGGTCCCCGAGCCATGGGTACACGTGGAGTCAGGGAAAGCCTTTTCCTCCTTTTATGTCTCATTCCTACACTATGTATTTTGTGTGTGTGTGTTTCTCCTTGTGTTGTGGAACTTCATGAACATTAAAAATATCTTGTTCCTGTAACCATCAAGGCTGCATTACTTAATCTTTCACAACATGGGAGCATTACAATGGCCCCAACGCCTGATTCTGCTTCACTGCGATCTACTACTCGCTCTCCTACAATCGATGTTTCAGCTAATAGGAACATGTTCAGTGTTAGCACTACAGTGTCTACAACTCTGAATTCTACACCTGTTGCTGCAGTACCACCTATGTCAACCACAGGTGTTATTGGGAAACATGGTCAGCCCCAGGGGAATACTCTTCCAACAAATCGTATTACTTCAACTGCTGGAAAGAATTCTCAATATTCAGTGCCCCAATCCCAGCAGGCTTATTTTCAATTTGGACAACAAAAATTTAGCCATTTGCAATCTAATCCCATCCGACCTCTACAAGTATTGTTTCAGAATGTGGTGAGGAATGCTCCACATCAACAGATACCTGCAGTTGCTGCTGCTGCACCATCTAATTTGCACTATCCACCACCAATTCAGAGGCCTGGTCCTGCTGCTGTGACTCAAGCAGCCCCACAGCCTCAACCAAAAATTGGAATTAGACCACAAGCCAATGTATTGGTTCCTGGAGGAAAATTAACTTCAGCTCAGCAAGCAAAACTAAGAGCTGAAACTGTTCAACAAACCCATATGTTTTTTGCTCAGTCAAAGACTGGAAAGCACGAAGAAACTGCAACAAATATGCTTTCCGAAGAAAAAAATAACATGCAAGGAGGAGGAGTTCAGAAAATGTCTATGTTGAATGCTGGAACTGAAGAAAGTGAAACACAATGTTTGACCTCTGCAAGTGATGTTCCTCCTCCACCTACTGAAGCTAAAGACGATAAAGGAGACATACAAACAGGGGAAGAATGAACTAATATTCCTTGCGTACTGGTTTAAAATTGTTGGCCGTATCCTGTTTCTTAAGATGGCCTTAATTGAATAATAAAAGAAAAGTTGTCAACTTTATAAAGCCTATTTAGCTGCTCCGACCTTTATGTATATATATATATATATATAATTCACATTAAACTATAATATATTGCATGTAAAAAAAATCTGTATTTGCTGACATGCTTAAAAAAAAATGACACTTTTCAGTATTTTCTTCCAAATTATGAGAGTGACTTTCCAGTTTATCTACCAATGTCATATCTAGGAACCTGTTTATCTGAAAAGAACTGATAGCGTTCTCCAAGTTGATAGTTAGTCTATATTTCGTTGGACAGTTTGTTTTTCTATGAAATACTTTTAGTTTTCTCTACTGTAAGTTGTGAACTGATCTTTTGTGTCTAACTGCCACCTGGTTACCACCTGGTTACACCTGGAAGTAATTGTTACAATCTGCCGCCATCCATCCCTTGCACCTAAAACAAAACATTTATTTTCTTATTATTCTAATAAACCCATCTGAACGGACAGAGGGAGCGGACCGTTCCCTGGGTGCAGTGCTCTGTACTCAATGAATTCTTCTGATCAGTATGTCTGCAGTTTCGGGGCTAAATGCAAAGGCGGAGAAAGGAAGGTCGAAGTATGTTGCTTTGGATATAAATAGTATATATAAAGGAAAAAGTTTAGAGAACCCTAAAGCAACTGTTCAACCTAAGCATGGATTATAATCTCTGGGGAAAGTCAGCACCGGGCGGCGCATGCCACCTCCTGCTAATTTACCAAGTTTAAAAAGTGAAAATAGTGGTAACAATCCTAATATAAGTCTAGTTCCTACTGGAGGCCAAGGATGGGGCAGTACCACCAAAGAGAAAAGCAAAACGGAAGAGACCAATGGAAATCAGCAGCAATCACCGCAATCGCAGCCAGCCTCTTCACTATCACAAACTACTCAGAAAACAAGTACAACAAACACAGTTGCAACATCTGGAGTAAACAAAACATGGAGCAGTGTCACACAAAACCAAGAGGATGGTGGTCAAGAACGGAACTTCTTGGGCCAGCAGTCGCCATTTTTTCCTCAGGAATTCCCCAAGTTAGCTGGTGGCGATGTACCAATAGAAGGCAACCAGAAGTCAAATGTAGATTCCCAATATGGACCAAGTCTAAGGCCGCAAACGGAGGGCAGCTGGGGAAGAGGAATACACCAGCAACAGCCACCTGCTGGATCGGCAGGCGGCCAACAACAGAGCAGTGGCAGTGGTGTGAACGGCCCACAAGCTACATCAGATTCCCAGCCTATGTCTTCGATAAGAGACCAGCGACTATATTCGGCACCTAGAGGTTCTATTTCAGGCAGTGGTATTGGAAATGTTCCTTCAGGTTCATCTTCTGAACCTCCAATGGGTCCTGTATCTCTTGGACATGGTCCCGGAATCGGAAGTCAAATGGGTCCGGGATCAGACATCCATCCACCACCACCGCAATATAGAGGAATGATGTCGTCTTTTATGTTTGGTCGAAATACTTATCCATCTGGATACCAATCTAATTATCCAAATGTTCCTCCTCCACCTCCTCAACAAAATGCACGTCCATCATATCCATATTCAGAAAACAGACGACAGCAACCAGTACGTCCTCTTGCTGAAGAAGAGGCATATCAACGACCGGCAGCTATTATAACTTAAAAAGCTCTTAAAGGATTTGATGAAATCCTCCAAAATGATGCTCAGGATACCTGGGCTACAACTCATGGAGAAATAGATTATAATGCAAAATTAGTATTTAGTGATGATGAAGAGTCTCCTAACCAAAAGAAGGATAAAAGAGATATTGAAGATAAACCTTCAAAGAGTCATAGTAATTTAAAAACTGAAAAGGAAAGAGATAGAAAACTAGAAAGGGAAAGAAATGCCCCTGATCGGGAAAGTAGATCATCTCGGGATTCTGATTGGTCTCGTGATAATAGGCCTGAAAAGAAAAGCGACCATGAATCTGATTGGACTTTTGAACGGGGGGATGGCTTTGACAGAGAAAGGCATGGCAATTATCCAACTCCAAGAGCAGCCAGACCTGGTCAGAGGTCATCTATTGCAGATGATGATGAAATTTGGCGTCAACGTAGAAAACAGCATACTGAAGAAATGACCATGACAGTTGAAAGGGCTCGTCAACGACGTGCAGAAGAAGAGAAACACTATGAGCAAAGCAAACAATGTGCTCAAGAAAAAGCAAAATCATTTGAAAAATGTGACAAAGAGAAAGATTTGGATATTGATGATGCTGACAGGTCTGGACATAGTAGTGAAAGTAGAGAAGACAAACCTCCTAGCAGAGATGACAGAGAGAGAGATAGGGGTGATCGTTCTCAGCCTAATTATCAGGGATATAACTTTTCAAGACAGTTCCAAAAGAATGTTCCTCCTCGCTTCCAAAAACAGGCTGCTGAATATATAAGACAACAATCTCAACAACCCATGCCTCTTCCTTCAAATCAGAGTGGGCAGGTACATTTCATGCGTTCGCAATCAGTTGGACTAACAAGTCCTGGAGCTGTACCGCAATCGACATCAGTTGGAAGTTCTCATGGAGTACCATCTCAAACACCTGTTGCAATGCCAGTAAATTATGATGCTGGGTGGTCATCACATTCTTCATATGCAAATCAAATGCCTGGAATGCCCTCTCCCATGACAAAAGATATTCCTAGACAGAGATCAAATAGTCAAGGCTCAGCAACTGATAGCTATGAAAGTGATGGATGTGCACCAGATCAAAATGCTAGCTATGAAAGAGAAGGCAGAGAAGGTTACTGGAGTCGAGAGAGGAGACAAAATTCAACAGGTTATGATAATTGGCATTTGCAGATATGCTTTCTAGGCCAGCGTCTAAGGACGAAGAAATTTGTGAATTAAAAACTATAATTATTGATTTCCAGACAAGAACAGCTAATGAACTAAGAACAGAACAAATTGAAGGATCCTGTGAGTTAGAAAAGATAATTAATTGCTTTGAAAACCCCAACAAGGGAGTTGACTTTGCCAATTGGACTGGGAGAGGGTACGTGATGAATCAGGGAGTACTATACCGGTACTCACCTCATGTTGAAGTCGATGAAGCTCAACTAGTTGTCCCTACTCACGAGAGAGAGAAGATATTAAAATTGCACCACGATGCTCCCACCGCTGGACATTATGGAGCTGATGGTACCTTTTCTAGAATTTCTTCAAAATATTATTGGACTGGTATGAGGAAATTTATTGCAGATTATGTGAAGAGCTGTTCAGAGTGCACACACATTAGATATAAAGCCACAAACCAGAAACCTGCTGGTCTTCTGCAGACCCCTGTTCCTGCTCAACGATTCGAGAGCATAGCTATTGATCTTTTTGGTCCTTTACCAGAAACGAGAGAAGGTATGAAGTGGATATTCATAGTGGAAGATTACACCACAAAATGGGTAGAGTTATTTCCATTAAAGCAAGCTACTGCTAAAGAATGTGCTGTAACACTTCTAAATGAAGTCTTCCTAAGGTACGGTGTGCCCCGTCGACTAATATGTGACAATGGGACTCAATTTGTAAGTGCGGTAATGCAGCAGTTATGTTATGTCTTGGATATCAATCAAAGTCTCATTCCCGTATATCACCCACAGGCAAATCCAGTAGAAAGAAAAAATAGGGACTTGAAACCCCGCTTGGCAATGATGGTAGGTAACAACCATGCATTATGGATTGAAAAGCTACCAGCTATTAGGTTCGCATTGAATACTGCAAAATGTGAGTCCACAGATCACACGGCAGCATACCTAACCTTCATCAGAGAATTACGAACTTTAGACCAAGTAAATACTGATCTACGATCTGTCATCCATAACGATAATTTTGTACCTGAATTTACACCCTATTTAAAACGCATTGAAGGATATATGTCACAAATTAAAGAAAATATTGAGAAGAGTCAAGATCGTCAAAAAACATCTGCTGACAAATCACGTAGACCAAGTCATGACTATAAAGTTAATGATCTAGTATGGGTACAACTGCACCCATTAAGTAAAGCGAGTCAAAACAGGAGTGCCAAACTGATGCCCAGGAGAGACGGGCCTTACATTGTGCTATCCCAGAGATCCCCCACCACATTTGTAGTAGCTAGTTGTGACAAACCTGACGAACCTTTAGGTGTCTATCATGCATCAGCTTTAACACCTTTTCTGAATGTCACACAAACCCAGTCTCCTGTAGTACCTCTCAGGAGAAGAGGAAGGACTCGCAAACAACCATTGATTCCTAGAGGAACTGCTGGAGAGAATGCCATATTGTCTGATTGTACACCACCTCGCCGAGACGGTCTTCGGCGGTGTAGGGGGAGAATGTAACAGTTACATTTAAACTCTGCCTTCCCTTGACAAATAACGACAGCCAGGTGGCGCTACTTGTTCTTGGGGGGAAAGAGAACGTTTTTCTTGAGATCTTGGTTCCGCCGGATGGTCCCCGAGCCATGGGTACACGTGGAGTCAGGGAAAGCCTTTTCCTCCTTTTATGTCTCATTCCTACACTATGTATTTTGTGTGTGTGTGTTTCTCCTTGTGTTGTGGAACTTCATGAACATTAAAAATATCTTGTTCCTGTAACCATCAAGGCTGCATTACTTAATCGTTCACAACATGGGAGCATTATAACAGTAGGTAATGAATTCATGTTGTCACATTAAAAAAAATGTCTGATTACAAAAGGAACTGACTTTAATAGCCCTAACGAAGATCTTAAAGTAAAGTTTAGAAACGAATGTCAGCAATTTTGGCTTTAAAAAGATATGCCTGTTATTTATCCCAAATTATGGAACTTGTCAAGAAAGTTTCTAACTGCTTTTCCCAGAGAGGAGGAGTTTCAGCGCGATTACCCATGTCCACAAAGTAAAAACAGAAAGAAAAAATGGAAGATTGAATACTACTAACCGAGGAGATTTAAGGTTAAACCTGAAAAGATTAAAGCCAAATGCTGAAAATTTGTTATTGCAGCAACAGATTCATCCCACCCATTAAAAACGTTTGTTGCTCGGTTATTTTACGTAACAATTATTTCATATATTAATTCAATTTTAATTTAATTAATTCCCATGTGTTTCTTATGTTTTAAACACTCTACTTAATTACAGTTAGAAACATAAAACTTTTTAAGTAAGTAGTGTTATACCAGCTGTCAAAAAACTTTTAAGTTGATAAATTTGCAAAAATGGTAATATTAGGTAAGTAGGGGACTACACAAAACCGAGAAAAACATGGCAAAGGTCCACCGAGATAGACAAAAAACGATACAAAAAAATATGCATGAACAGGAAAATACAATACTATATTATTATATAATAATTATTTTTAAAAAAACTGCAAAAGAGCAGGGGGGGAGAGAAATTACATCAGTATATTGCAGATATGAGTAGATTGCGAAATATTGAACAGGAAACTAGTTTATTATGAATTATATTGTTATTAAAAATGTAATGAACAGGAAGGAATTGCCTTCTGTGTAGTGTTTTAAGATGTAATAATAAATATGGTAAGATTTTTCACACATGGAATTTGAAGTTTTTTTTTTCAAATAATAGTTTATAGAAAAAATTTTAAAAAATGTAAATAAAATATAGTCTTTCCTATAAGTAAAGTTTACAAAACTATACAAACAACGGAAAGAATTTAGGGGAATTCTCTACAAGTTCCAAATTACTTTCAATTGAGTTTTCATTTACAGTATATAAAAAACAATCTTTTATATTTATATCTTAAATGTGGGAGAAATTATCGCAAGTTCTACTTGCTTGGGGGCCAGGGTCCGAGGGCCCCCCCCTGAGTTTGAGGGCCTCGGTGCACGGCACTGCCTAGCCCATTGGTAGCTACGCCACTAATTTTCATAACTTGGAAGTATGGTATTTAGTTTTATAGAGTGCTTTAAAATTTTTGTTAAAGAATGTTTATTACAAGATTTTTTTTAAATTTTATTTTCAATAGCAATCTTTTTCATAATTAAAAGAAGTGTTTTAAAATATTAGGTTACAATTTTTGTTTAATTAGAACCATTTGTGAAAAAAATCGTCCTCTTTGCATAGAGAAGTCATTACTAACTGAATAGAAGTTTATCTTTTACAGAAGCAAAATAGGTTTTTAAAGACAGTATCAATGCAATTCGATTTGTTTCAAATTAGCGTCTTTTAGAGCTAGTTAATGGGTATGTCTTTAATTTTAAACCACACCCAACTGAAGACTCTCACGATCAATTTTGATTACACAAGCATTAAATAAGTTATTCCATATTATAAGTTCCTTTCGCTTTCATTTAACATTTTAGTAGTTTTTTTTCCCAACTTTTTTTCGTCCATTTATTGCACTATAAGGGACGTCTAAAACAATTACTAAGACAAAAAAAAAATTGCATTTCTAGGTATAACATTTTGTGTAAGTGCAGTAAAATCTAAATTGATGATACAAGGAAATAAATTTTCTAATAGGTATATAATGTAATTGTTGAAAGGTCACAAATAAAGTACTCATTAAAAAACTACATAAGAGTTTTCCTAAGATAATAGGGATTATTTATTCCAAAGCAAGTTAAAACTTCAATTCCTTCTCTTTTACAATAAATTTGAGTTCAAACTGAGACGACATTTCTTGAAATGATTTGAATTTGTGTGTTCAACGCTATAATATTAAAAGAGAATGGTAACCACTCGCTAAAAA